>CP139507.1:327361283-327817544 GCA_021014915.2 Artemisia tridentata subsp. tridentata | reverse complement strand
ATAAGACCATATTCAGATGTATTCAGAGTCTGAATCTGATTACGTCTGACCGAATCAGACTTCAGACCTATTCACATCTGAATGAAGCAAAACAAACAAAACCCATTCAGTCTCGAGTCTTGACTCAGTTTTGATTTTCAGAGCTCAAAGAATAGCATCTTGAACATACTTGAGAATCAGATTCACGTACACCCTCGTATTCATTTCGTCTAGGTTAGACGCCACTGTATGTTTCTTTGATAACATTCCATTTGTTGGAAAAAGAAATGGACATCCTATGGGATGCACACACATAATATACAGAACAAAAGAATTTACAAACTCGGGTCTAGGTATATGTTGCAACATGTTTTCTCCCATTGGATTAATGAGCGATTTGAAATTTTCTCATGATAACCTAAAGATCATGCATACAAACAATGGTAAACAGGAAAACAAGAAGAATCTTTTAGTCACGAACAACACAAAAACAGTTAAATCGAGTTTTAATTTTAACAAGTTACACACAAAATGGAACCCTAATGTTAAAAAGATTCTATTCACAGGCTAATTTGGTATCAAAGCTGCTTAAACATATTGCAAACGCTTGGAATGCAGATAAAGGGTACCGATAATCCATAGTAAACATATCTTTCCCAACTTTCCCAAATTGCAAGATCACTTTATCATGATCCGGCGGTGGGGGTTGTGCTGGCTGAGATGTTCCCGCCACTGGCATGGCGGCAATTAGCTGAAAGTTCTTTACAGAAGCAATTGTCACTCGTCCTTTAAAATTTAAACACCAACATTGCAACTGTTCGTGCCACCTGGGTGACTTATTTTTAAGGACCAATGGCAATTTTGACTTTTCACTATCGGGTACGTCAGTTGATGTTGCAGCTCCCATGATATCAGAAAACCTAGAGCTGCTAAATTCGGTGGAGCGGTCGAGTGACTTTGAGAAGGACATGCTCCGGAAGGAGTCTTCGAGGGAGCGGGATGGCAAGAGTTGGTCTGGTTGACCTGGTACAGAGCCACCTGGTTCGAGGGAAGAGACGGGAATCGAGTGCATGACACAGTGCATCCTACGTGGGCCTCGTGTGCCAAGCACGTTAAGTTCGTAGGTGATGTGGGCTATGTTGTAGCTGCCACTTGGAACTTTTGGTGAGACTTTTTTGGAATAAAATCTTTTTGATCGGCCTGGAGGTGGGATATTGGCACCAGAATGTGGAGGCTGTGTGTCGTATATTATGAACTTCGTACCAAGAAAATTCGATCTGTAAAAACAATAAACAAAGATTTTTCTAAAAACTTTGAAACTTTAAGCAAGGTCTAACAATCTTTGAATCCGCAAACCAGATAAAAGATGAACGCATAACTCCAAAAGAGAACTTTTCACATCATTCCATGGGATTATTGGTGGCACTTTCGACTCATCACTATAATAGGCTGAATATGCGTTGTTTTATCGGGTCAAATAAGTCAAACTAAAAGGAATAGCTAAAAGGGAACCGGTCTGTGTAGAACAAGTGAAATTCAAGCAAAGTCGGTTTATTTAAAATTTCGTAGTAATTTTCTTCTTGTAATCATAATGAATGCATTGATTATTTATAAAAATACACAAGAAAAAGGTTTATGGGTCGACCCAACCTGACTCGGACTGTTTAAACCCATACTAACAATGATTCATTTTAGTTTTGTAACCTTGTTACCCAATCCACCAATCCACCAATCTCGCCACCTCTACACGGACCCATCCCAATTCAGATTGCATCATATATCTGACCATAACGACAATTATAATTGAAATTGTTGGATTTTACATACCTGAGCTTTCCGATATAAGTGTCGCTTGATCTTGAAATGTTTTCAGCATCCATTGAGATTACATATTCCGTACAAGTAGTTCTTCTAGTTCTTTTTGCAGAGAGCAAAAACTTCCCATTTTCAACTAGCAAAGCAGCTGCAAAACCCAAGTCAATCTTTATAACCCCGAAAGGGTAATTTAACAAAATATCTTTGTCTTCTTTAAGATCTTAGAAACCATCTCTCTTCAAAAACAAAACCACACCCATATGCCAAATATTGCACTATAACAATTCCATATTATGGGTCTAGAACAAGGAAATGTTGCAATTTACATGTGACAAGGGTGTGTTCGAATTTCTGTTTAGAAACATTTTCATATAAGTTTTTAACTGTTTGAATAAACCGATTATGCTTCTTAATTATCTGATCACTTAATTCAAGAATCGAATTTCATACTAGACAAAGATGATTATCTTAGGATAAAATATACTTGCGTATTTATCCGTTCTTTTAGCTTAATTTGATACCCTTTCACTCTGATTACACATAACATAACTCTGATTACAAAAATCCAACCTATATTAACATATACCTGGGCTAAGACACAGGAAAAGATGATATGTCAAGTTCGATTTATCCCTCTTGATGAAACATTGAATAGTAACGTCACGTGGCCCTGGCTGAAACATTTCGTAATCATCAGTAATCATCACAAAACTTCGTGCATATTTAGATGTTAAAGGTGTAAAATGGTAAATACCTGCTTTAAAGAAACTGGGAAAGTAAGCTTCCCACAAGACTCGGGAGTTCGAACGATTTCCTTACACATGCTCCTCCACGACCTACAAACCGCAGCACAAGCAACTACATGTTTTCTTGCAGGCCACGTGCTTTCACTCTCTTCTAACCTCTTAACCACATCAAAAAGAAGTTCAGGAGGGAGATAATCCCATCGACTATTTTGGACCACAAGCGACGCCTGATTATCACTTAAATCATTAATGGAACCTTGTGATTTCCCTCTGCTGTGAAGCCCTGAAAGCCTCACATCAAAACTACGCCTCGATAAACTCCCAAACCCATCTCTTACATCACGAACTATACTACGAAACGACATTTTTTTATAATTAATTATTGAACACAAACTCTTCCAATGGCTGCAAAACAATCAAACAAAATTTTGTCAGATTGTAGTCTATGATTATAATTATGAGCATATGGGTAAATGGGGAACACAGAATAGTGGGTAAAGAACATGAAAAGATGGTATATAATGCTTTTAAGATTCAATCTAAAGTTAACCAAATTCATAGAACTAAAACCATCAAGGGAACCCTTAGAACTCATTATTAATAAAAAAACTATCATCATCAAACTAAATGACTTCAGCACGCAACAACAACAACAAAATGCCATAATAGTGTAAAGATATCAAAATAGCTTAACACCGAGGCTATTCCATACATCAGTACAGACTTTGACCTTCTTAAACAAGTCTTGTTGCCCCAAACCACAGGTCAGATACATACCACTGTTTCGTATCAAATCTTTGTCAAAAAACTGTAAGAGTAGAAAATGTAGAATGATGAAATGAGAATCTAGCTTAAATTCATTCTGTAGTGTTGTATATAAATAATTTGAGTAGCAATAATGTTTGTCCCACAATATTTTGACAATTTGACCTACACAGCCAGTAGGATACTTCTGGCAATGAAAAAAAGTCAATGACTTACCTTTCACCAATCTATAAAATTCATTTTTTTTATTTTTTTAACATTTTTTTCAGCAAAAACCAGCATCCATTATCTAGGCAAGTTCCATACATCTAAATAATTATAAACAATTATTTAATTAATCAAATCTACATCATAGAAGATGCAAACAACATCAATTAAACATAACCCATATCAAAACTAAACCAAATTCTCAATAAAAAATTCAAATTTTGTAATCACTAACCTTAAAAAGTCAAAAAATTTAGCAAAATTGCAGTAAGAAAAGCAAGAAAATAGATATATACCTTTAAAACAATAAACCCATGAAACCCTTTCCCTTTTGAAATAAAGGTCAGTTGTTACACCATATACACTTTTTATAACAAAAATTGTATAAAAATTTTCATTGGGACATTTCATCGAACAATTGGTAGAAATGGAGCAGATCAAAAAGACAAGGAAGTAGTTGAAGAAGAAGAAGAAGATATAAATTTCTCTCTCATTAGGACTTAGTAATAAAATGTAGTACAATAAATCTAGTTCAACTAACTAGATTGAAAAGTCTTATGGTTATTTAATTAATTTTCTTTTTTCTGTAAAATATAGGTGGTGTAATTAGTTTTGATTTAATAATTGGAGTATGAAGAAGATGTGGTGGTGTATTTAATTCGTTGATAATTGTTTGTTAATGAAATAAAAATGTGTGAAAACATGATTGGTTGTCTTGAAATGATAGGCTTATAAGTGAGTATTTATGTATAAGGGTAATGTATAGTGGTAAATAGTGAGACTAGGAATAATGATGGGTGATTCATAATCACCACGCGTGGTGGCCATTGACACAGACCGCACACGATCGTTGCCTTTAGGACAGTGTTTGGTGGTCATAACCATCAAATGAAGTGCACCCCTTTTTTTTCCAAACGGCTAAACCCTCCTCCTCCCAACGAATATATGTTGGAAATGTAAATAAAATAAAATAAAATAAAAAATAAATTTAAATTCTATTATTTTTATTTATCTATAAATACCTCATATGCTATCATCTTTTCAATATATATACAAATGAGGAGGAACAAAGTCATAGGACGACCTCGTATGAACTCACAAACAAACGTTACAAGTCATAAGATAAATCAAATCAGCAGACACACATCAAAGCCTTCATGCCGATTTAGTCGAACACCTTTTCCGTGAAGCTTAATTTAAGTTTCTTTTATGTTTGGTTTTTTTTATTTTTAATAAAATGTTTTTAATTATTAATGAAAGTTTCATTTAGTTTTTATTTAAGTCTGGTTAAACAAATTGTTGGGAATTAAATATTCAAGAAGTTTAATATCGGGTTCTTTTCAAAGAAATACTCTAAGTATGATTCTGCTGCTAGAGCATTTGATTCCTGCTGCTAGTGTTTGATTATGCTGCCAGCGTTAAACATTCTGCTGCTAGGCTTAACATTCTACTGCTGAAGGATTCTGCTGCTAGCGTTAACATTTCTGCTGGTAAAGTACTTTCTGCTGCTGAGTGGATAAGTATGAAAAGATATTATGTGTATTTAAGTCAACAATATACGGTAGATAATATCTTACCACATGTGGTCAGTCATAATGTTATATTCACAGAACAAGTTGTAAACATAGATACAAGTTGTATCTTAATGACTGACACTCTCAAAGCAAGTGTTCGACTAGACTTAACAATATTGTAAAAGATCTTTCTTATGATATAAAAGAAAGATCTTAAACTAGTGAAAAACATATACGAATAGATAAGTACAAAACAATAACTCTCAAGAACATAGAACAAATATCACAAGTCGTAGAAAACACAAGATTCAAGGTCTTTGTAACCCTAGTGATATTGAAGATCACTCGTATTATCTTGAATAATATTGAATCGTTTGGTGATAACATTGCATGTTCTTTGTTCTATATACGCAAGCATAACTATTCCATTTTCATAACACAAATAACCTTCTAAGTGTGATCAAGTAAATTTCGCGTACTTGATCATATTAACTCAACTTATCACATACATAAAGCAACAAAGGTTTAACCACCCTATCAGTGTATCGATCAACCTCATCAATTGGTATCAGAGCGTCAGGTTGATATAGTTGATTTAGAAGAAGAAGAAGAAGAAGAAGAAGAAATGGACGTTGAATCTATTCAGACCAATGTTGCTACTAAAATACCCATGCTCAAACAGAATGAGTTTGAGATGTGGAGGCTAAGGATAGAACAATATTTCCAAGTGCAAGACTATGCACTTTGGGAAATTATTGAAGATGGAGACTCTTTCAAGCCTTCCACCACTACATCAACTGTTGACGGCAAAGTGCTGACAACTCTGCAGATGAAGCCAAAATCTGCAGAAGAAAGAATACTGAGGAAAAATGACTTAAAGGCAAGAAGCATGCTGATGATGACCATTCCCAATGATCAACTTCTAAACTTCAGCAAGTTCAAAGATGCCAAGTCATTATTTGAAGCTATTATTGCTAGATATGGTGGAAATGAAGCCACCAAGAAAACCCACAAGACACTGCTCAAGCAGCAGTTTGAAAACTTCTCCTCTACATACAATGAATCTCTTGACCATATGTTTAATAGGCTTCAGAACATTGTGAGCCAACTTGCTATTCTTGGGGTTGAAATACCTCAAGAAGATTTAAACTCAAAATTTATGAGAAGCCTACCAGAAGAGTGGGCTATGCATGTTGTTGTCTGAAAGAATAAGTCAGACCTTGATAAAATGGAACTGATTGATTTGTATAGCAACTTTAAGATTGTGAAGCAAGATTTGAAGAAGAATAGAGGTACTAGTTCTAATACTGGGAACATGGCTTTTATGTCAACTCCTAGTACCTCAAAATCAAGTGAAGAGGTGAAAGTTGTTGATGGTGTTGGTGCTGCTAGTTCATCAAGCAGTACCATAGGTATTTTAGATGAAAAGACTTGTTGTGCATTTCTTACAAGTCAAAATAATGGGTCCATGCTCACCTATGAAGACCTCCAAGAGATCAATGATGATGATCTGGAGGAAATGGATCTAAAATGGCAAATTTCTCTTCTTAGCATGAGAGCCAAGAAGTTTTATCACAGGACGGGGAAGAAGCTCGTAATCAGCAACACTAATGCTGCTGGTTTTGATAAGTCAAAGATAGAGTGCTATAACTGTCACATTATGGGTCATTTCTCAAGAGAGTGCAGAAGACCAAGGCAGCAAGATAGCAAGAACAAAGGTTTTGGAAGCACATCCAAAACAAGGGAGGTTTCTGAGCCGAACTCAAAGGCTATGGTAGCCATTGATGGGCTAGGTTTTGATTGGAGTTTCATGGCTGATGAAGAAGAAGATTCTTCACAAATGGGAGTCATGGCTTTTTCTACTACTGAGGTACAATCTCATAAAGCTTATTCAAATGATTGTACTGCTCTTAAAGAATTACACACTTTAATCAAACATTATGATGACCAAAATAAAGAGCTAAGCAGAACTTTTCAAGAGTTAGTAGATTATAAGTTTGGATTAGCATCAACAGAAAAGCAGATCTTATACTACAAAGAAAATGAACTTGCTTTTTCTGATGACAAAGCTCTTCTAAGACAGGACATATTCTTTAAAGATGCTGAAATTAAGCTTTTGAGAGAGGCTTTTGATAGGGTCAAAAAGGAAAATGGAAACATTCACTTGACTACACAGACACTAGAACATGCTTCTAGAGGTGTGACCAACATGATAGAATGTCAAGTGATTAATAGAGCTAAGTCAGGAGTAGGATATAAGAGTGTCCCACCTCCATACAGAGGTATCCCTAAACCCCCAGGGATTGACCTAGAAAATTCAGGTATCCCTGAATTTCAACAACTTGAGCTACAATATGGTGTACAACCAAAGATCAAGCTAGTTGTTGATGAATCTAAGAAAGTAAGTGAAAGTTTAAGTAAAACTTTACTTCCTGAGGACAAGGTGTCCTCCGATAGAAGATCATATAGTGTAGTCATTGAAGACTGGGTATCTGATGATGAAGAAGATGAACAGGTTATGTCTAAACCTGAAGTAGTTAAGAAAGCAGGAACAAGGGTTCCTAAAGTGATCAAAAAGGATACTGTTAAGCCTAGAACAAACATTAAACACGTTAGGCAACCAGTTAAATATTGTGAACAATATAGATCCACTAGCAAGCCTAGAGGTAACCAAAGAAATTGGAATGGCCTCAAGTCTAACCAATTAGGTGATGACTTTTTCTTTTATAATAAAGCTTGTTACACATGTGGTAGTTTTGATCATCTTGCAGCTTTCTGTAACAAATGGGTATCTGGGTATGAAAACAATAGAGTGAATTTCAAAAGGCAAACTCCTCAAACTCACTTTCACTCTAAGTCTAAGAGAACAAAACCCAGAGCAGTTACCAAAGCAGTTGTCAAAGCAGTTTCTGCTGCTAGACCATTCATGACTGTTAACCCAAGACCAACAGTTAAAAATGCAAAATCTTTTTATACAAATGCATCAAAGACTGTTCAAAGGCCCATTCAAACAAAAGTAGTGGTCCCAAAACAAGTTTGGAAAATTAAGGGAACAATTACAAAGCTAGCAGTTTCTGCTGCTAAGCATGTAATTCATTCTGCTGCTAGGGAAAACAGGGCAAATGCTGTTAAGGCCTCAGCATGTTGGATTCTTAAATCCAATGTTGCATCAACTGTACTTAAGAGATTAAATTTCATTGATGCAAGAGGCAGATCCAAGTCAGTAATGGCTTGGGTCCCCAAAAGAAACTGATACTTCTCATTACTGTGCAGGAACATTCAATTGATAAACAAGAGGATCAAGGATACTCAGATAGTGGATGTTCTAGGCACATGACAGGCAACAAGTCTTATCTCTCAGATTTTCAATCAATAGATGGAGGCTATGTTACCTTTGGAGGAGGTGTTGGTGGCAAAATTTCCGGTAAAGGTACAATCAAAACTGGAAATTTAGATTTTGAAGATGTGTACTATGTACAAGAGCTAAATTATAATCTTTTTAGTGTCTCACAAATGTGTGACAAAAAGAACAAAGTTCTTTTCTGTGACACTGAATGTCTTGTACTTTCTCCTGATTTTAAGATGCCTGATGAAAGTCAAGTGCTTCTTAAAATTCCTAGAAAGGGCAATATGTACAGTGTAGACATGAAGAACATTGTTCCTAAAAAGAATTTAACTTGTCTTGTTGCAAAGGCCACATTGGATGAATCAATGTTATGGCATAGGAGGCTTGGTCATATTAATTGCAAAACCATAAATCAAATTGTTAAGAATGGTTTGGTAAGAGGTTTACCTCAAAAACGATTTGAAAATGATCAAACATGCATTGCTTGTCTTAAAGGCAAACAACACAAAGCCACTTGTAAGCCCAAGATTTTTAACTCTATCAATCAATCATTGTTTATGCTTCATATGGACTTGTTTGGTCCTACAAATGTTAGAAGTATGCAACATAAGAGATATTGTCTAGTTATTACTGATGACTATAGTAGATTTACATGGGTTTTCTTTTTAGCTACTAAGGATGAGACACCTAGCATCCTTAAGACTTTCATTACTGAGATAGAAAACCTAGTAGACAAAAAAGTAAAAGTCATTAGATGTGATAATGGGACAGAGTTCAAAAATAGAGTTATGGATGAATTCTGCAAAGAAAAGGGTATTAAGAGAGAATTTAATGTTGCTAGAACTCCACAACAGAATGGAGTTGCTGAAAGGAAAAATAGAACACTAATAGAAGCTGCTAGAACTATGTTAGCTGATTCTGAGCTACCTATAACTTTTTGGGCTGAAGCAGTCAACACTGCTTGCTATGTTCAAAATAGAGTTTTAGTTGTTAAGCCTCACAATAAGACATCATACGAACTTTTTAGAGGAAGAACTCCTGCAATAGGATTTCTTAGACCTTTTGGATGTCATGTGACTATTCTCAATACCTTAGACCATTTTGGAAAGTTTGATGGCAAAGCAGATGAAGGTTTCTTAGTTGGATATTCTCTCAATAGTAAAGCATTTAGAGTTTACAACTTAAGAACTAAGAAAGTAGAAGAAAACCTACATGTGGAATTTTTAGAGCATAAATCCAATGTAGTAGGTGAAGGTCCTAATTGGCTATTTGATCTAGAATCATTAACCCATTCTATGAATTATGTGCCTGTTGTTGCAGAAACTAATAATTTTTCAGGTTCACAAACAACACATGAGGCAGGGTTAAACAAGGAGACAAATCAAGATCATATATGGATGCCAATAAGTACCAGTGTGGCTTCAACTTCAACAAATGATGAATCTTCTTCTGATAAAGCTAAAGAAGATGTTGAAAGTGAACACAAGGAAGATGGAACAAAGGAACAACAAAATGTTTCTGCTAATGATAGTGCTGCTGAGACAGAGCATTCTATTGCTAGGCTTAATTTTTTTTGCTGCTAAGCCAAATGATTCTACTGCTGGCCCTTCAGACTCAAGTGAAGCAGATTTCTCAGATAATGAGGTGGATTTAAGCAACATTACACCTAACTATCAAGTTCCTTCAACCCCACACTCAAGGATTCACAAAGTCCACTCCCTAGAAAATGTTATTGGAGATGTACAATCAGGTGTGAAGATAAGACAACAACTGATGTCTTCAGACCAACAAGGGCTTCTTGATGCCCTTTATGCTTCAAAGCAGCATGAGTTTTCAAACTCTTGCTTGTTTGTATGTTTTCTCTCACAAGATGAACCAAAGAACATTCTGAAAGCCTTAGATGATTCAAGCTGGGTAGAAGCTATGCAAGAGGAGCTTCTTCAGTTCAAAATTCAGAAGGTATGGGTGCTAGTTGATTTACCTAAGGATGCAAAGGTAATTGGCACTAGATGGGTTTTCAAGAATAAAAGGGATGAAAGAGGAATAGTGATTAGGAATAAGGCTAGATTAGTAGCTCAAGGGTACACACAACAAGAATGGATAGACTATGATGAAGTTTTTGCTCCAGTAGCAAGACTTGAGGCAATTAGGCTTTTCTTAGCTTATGCTTCATTTTTAGGCTTCACTGTTTATCAAATGGATGTCAATAGTGCATTTTTATATGGCACAAGTGAAGAAGAGGTGTATGTCTCACAACCTCCAGGGTTCATTGATCCTGACCATCCAGACAAAGTGTACAGAGTTGTTAAGGCTCTTTATGGCCTTCATCAGGCACCTAGAGCATGGTATGAAACACTAGCTTCCTATTTAAAAGAAAATGGATTTCAAAGAAGAAAGATTGATCAGACACTTTTCATCAAACAGCACAAGAAGGATCTTCTGTTAGTGCAGGTGTATGTGGATGACTTTATCTTTGGGTCTAGAAGGAAGGAGATGTGTTTGGAGTTCGAGAAGCTTATGCATGATAAGTTTCAGATGAGTTCCATGGGGGAACTTACATTCTTTTTGGGTTTGCAAGTTAAACAGTCATATGAAGGCATATTTATTAGTCAAGATAAATATATTGCAGAGATACTAAGGAAGTTCAACTTTGCTGATTCAAAAATGGCAAGCACACCAATGGACTCTGAGAAGCATCTTCCAAAAGACTTAGATGGAGAAAATGTAGATGTACACACTTACAGATCTATGATAGGATCTTTGATGTATCTCACATCATCAAGACCTGACATCATGTTCTCTGTTTGTGTTTGTGCAAGATTTCAAGTAACTCCAAAGGTTTCTCATTTAACAGTAGTCAAGAGGATTTTTAGATATATCAAGGGTCAACCTAGGTTGGGTCTATGGTATTCTAGCGAGTCACCTTTTGACTTGGTAGCATTTTCGGATAGTGATTATGCTGGTGCTAGCTTGGACAGAAAGTCAACAACTGGAGGATGTCAATTCCTTGGGTGTAGACTTATCTCATGGCAGTGTAAAAAGCAAATAACTGTGGCTACTTCAACAACTGAAGCTGAATACGTAGCTACTGCAAGTTGCTGTGCTCAAGTCTTATGGCTTCAAAACCAACTTCTTGACTATGGGTACAATTTCATGAACACTGTTATTCATATTGATAATAGTAGTACTATTTGCATTATTAACAATCCAGTGCAACATTCTAAAACAAAACACATTGAAATTAGACATCACTTTATAAGAGACTGCAATGAGAAAAGATCAATTCAAGTACTTAAAATTGCTTCAGAATTCAATTTTGCAGATCTGCTAACAAAAGTTTTTTATGTTGGAAGGTTTCAGTACTTGGTAGCAAGTATTGGAATGTTAAATCCTCAATGATTTTAAACTTTGTGTTTTTGTAAATAAATTTTTGTTTGTGCTGCTGACTTTAAAAGATACTACTGCTATTACAAAAGTTTGTGCTGCTAGTACAAATTTAAATTGTATTATTCATACAGTTAGTCCTATGATTATTCTCATACAAGACAAGTACTTTGTACATTGTTCTTTTGGTTTTAGACTAACAATTTCAGGTATGATCAATTGAACACAAAGGATGTTTGAAGTGAAATGGAAGCAGCAGAATGATCTATCAGTTGCTGTCATAATAGGTTCATGATAGAAAAGGTTTAGGAATTTCTAACCTCCTTAAAACTTCTTTCTTGAAGCTTGATTATGATGTTTCACATTGAATTGATGACTTAGTTGATCAGAAAGTAACTGATGCAACTCACTTTCTATCATTTTATACTTTTAAGTATAATGAGCAAGTCTAAGGACATCTGATAGAAAGAACAGCTAGTAAAAGTGAATCTAATACTTGTGTTAGAGGCAACAATTACTATGAGCTGGAAACCCTGTCAAGAAAGCCTTTTGAATAGGTTTATCTTTACACAGGCAGTTATTTATAACTGAAAAACATTGGTTCTCACACAACCAGAGGTTGCATTAAACTGAAATTCTGATTAAGTGTCTGTTATACACTTAATCCCTTCTAAATGGTTGAAAGCAATATGGTTTTTCATAATAAAATAAAGTACATACTGATAAGGCAAAAGTTTCTTAAAAGGATTTTAAAAGAGACTCACAAAAACTATCAAATGATGGACCATGAGTCAAATGCCCCATGAATTACCTCTCATAGGAGTTAACACACCTAGAAGTGATGAGGGCAGCAACTTAAACTCTTAAGGAATTGATGGCTACATGTACAACATTGTCTGATAACATGTTATGATGGATAGCTCAGATGATGGAGAGAAATATTTTGGTACATAGTGAGAGATCTTCCAAACAGGGGAGGATAAAATGTTATTTGCATCTCAGGGGAGGTAATATCTCAGGGGAGGAAATAAATTCCAAAGAAGGAAGTTTAACCAATGAAAGGGAGGAAAAGACAAGAGCATACAAGATGATGACATGGAGGTTGAAAATGACAAGAACAGAGCTTAGAAGGGATGAAGCATTCCAAAGGAGAAAGTTCTATCTAGGTCAAACGAAGAAAAGTTTCAATTTTAGTTCACCACGTTTGTTCATCACTTGCAAAGGCATGTTGTTAGATGATTTCACTTGTTGAAACAAGCATCCAAGATACACAGCATCATTGCCTCTTATAATTCCTCCATCCAAGAAAATTGCACCATCTTTTAGGTCAATGTTTGAAGACTGAAGATGTGTATTGATATTGTTAAAGTCAAAGAACAGAAAGCAGATGAGTTACTGAGAAAGATATTCAATCTTGAAGAACAGAAGTGTTTGAAAGATCTTCACAATTCATAATTTAATTCAGAAACATGTTGAAATGGATTCACATGTTTAGGGGAGGATTGTTGGGAATTAAATATTCAAAAAGTTTAATATCGGGTTCTTTTCAAAGAAATACTCTAAGTATGATTCTGCTGCTAGAGCATTTGATTCCTGCTGCTAGTGTTTAATTCTGCTGCCAGCGTTAAACATTCTGCTGCTAGGCTTAACATTCTACTGCTGAAGGATTCTGCTGCTAGCGTTAACATTTCTGCTGGTAAAGTACTTTCTGCTGCTGAGTGGATAAGTATGAAAAGATATTATGTGTATTTAAGTCAACAATATACGGTAGATAATATCTTACCCCATGTGATCAGTCATAATGTTATATTCACAGAACAAGTTGTAAACATAGATACAAGTTGTATCTTAATGACTGACACTCTCAAAGCAAGTGTTCGACTAGACTTAACAATATTGTAAAAGATCTTTCTTATGATATAAAAGAAAGATCTTAGACTAGTGAAAAACATATACGAATAGATAAGTACAAAACAATAACTCTCAAGAACATAGAACAAATATCACAAGTCGTAGAAAACATAAGATTCAAGGTCTTTGTAACCCTAGTGATATTGAAGATCACTCATATTATCTTGAAAAATATTGAATCGTTTGGTGATAACATTACATGTTCTTTGTTCTATATACACAAGCATAACTATTCTATTTCCATAACACAAATAACCTTCTAAGTGTGATCAAGTAAATTCCGCGTACTTGATCATATTAACTCAACTTATCACATACATAAAGTAACAAAGGTTTAACCACCCTATCAGTGTATCGATCAACCTCATCACAAATGAGTTTGGTGGTGACCTGTTTGATGGTGGTTTGGTGGTGTGTTGAATGATGATGTGGCACTGGTTTGGTGACTATTACTCCTAACCTTATCTATCTATATCTACTAAAAGATTCAACCCTTATAATAAATGAAGAGTCTTAAATCTTAATAATTAACGTCATGAGCATCCACAATGAATCAAGTTATTAAAAGTTTTTCACTATTTTAAAAAGTTTTTTGAAAGTGGTTTTAGCATTGCATCAAAAAAAATTTGAAAAGCTTTTAACCAAAGACTTGGTAAATCTCAAGTCTTTCTTCCAAGCTTTAGTCATTGAATGTATTATGCATTAAATGCATAAATTCTTTAAAACTTGATGCATTGTGATACTCTTACTACATCTTTACACATAAAATCAATTATGTGCAGTTGAGTCTTATTCAACGGTTTACCACTCAATTCATTTGATGTTAAATTGACAAAATACGTTATTATAAATATATACTAAAGATGGTTTTTGCACGGGGCGATTATGAAATTCTTAACCCTTCCGTTTTCAACTAACTCTTTCCGCCATTGGGTGGAAAAGTAATTAGAACCCATGAACAGTGGCCCAACAGTTGGTAGTGGCCCGTGTGGCTCTTTCTCATTGACCCAAAGTAGATGCATGTTTTCCTGTTCATCTCCGTTTTCACGTAATGACTCCGTAATAACAAACCGGCAGTCATTAGCAACCTAATTTCTGTACTATTGAACAACAGCCATACATGTGTAAACCAAGGCGGTGCTATGTTTATCATAAACCTGCATAAGAAGCTTCTTGAACCAAAAAAAAAAAAAAAAAGGCAAAGGAAACACATGTAGAGATCACCAGAAACTTCTGGTCATATGTAATTTCTTTTCTCTTTATGATTCATTATGATTTACTTTTGGTTAATTCATGATTTAATTTAAGTATTTGTTTTATTTTAATCTTTATTTCAAATTAGGGTTTTCTTGATTTGTTTTGCAGGTGGCCTTGCTGATGATCTTTGCAGCTAAGCCTGTTGAGGTGTTTGTTTCCAACTTTGTTCTTACTGAAAATCATTTACTTGCGTATTTATGGTGTGGGATTACTTATATGTTGTGCATATGCATTCTTTACCGCAGCCCGTATCTTGGCGGGGCAACCATACCATGATTGTGGTTGCAGCCATGGCAAGTGTTTGGTAACGGGAAGTGATTTTATATGTTGCTATAAACCCTGTGTAGGGATAGCAAACCATAATCAGAGATAACAATAATGATACAAGGCAATACCACTATGATTAGATAAACAAAATACGTAAACGAAAAATATGAACATAAAAGTTAATGAGAAGATGAAACCAGATTGTAGATGAAACGAAAAAAGCATGCTATAGACCAAGGAATCAAGCATATGAACAGAAGATGCATCATTCTGATTATTCATTGCTTCGTCTATTAACATTCTTCTATAAGACAAATTATTTATAAGATTCAGTCACCACCTTAAACCACATGTTTTAGGTGTATCTCAAAATAGGTATTTGTGTAAGTCTCACACACATGTCATCCATATTCACTTGTGATTATATAATCAAAGATGATTACATGCAATCATGTAAATATAATCACATATTATGAATTTGTAATCATTACTTTCAATAAATATACGTTTCATAAATGAATGAACGTATATAGCTCACTTTGATGACCATTACTACAATTACATTAGTTACAAAAACAATGTAATTTGTTGTCATCTTTTATTCTACACATATACGAGTTTTATCGACACAACATCGATAACAAGAATCTGTAGCATTTCGGCATTTCTTTCGAAATGGCAAACTTAGATTAATTTCAACAATAGTTGCAACAACTCATAAGTATTTATTTCTTTTAGTATAAAAACTCGTTTGATTATTTGCAAAAATATTCACAACCGAATATTTGGAACATCCAAACTATCTCAATACTCGATACAAAATCAAGTGACTTGTGTATTGTCATAGTACTAAGCCGGTACCATTGAACCAAACAACACCAAGACTATTTATATGCAAAATTCCCGAAAAGTGATTATGTGCAACCAAACCTTAAAACTGCATTTGTGTCCAAATAGTCGCTTAACCACATTTGTCTGCACACACAAAATTTCGAAAACCAAACAGCCCTTTAACATCACTTTACTGCACATAATTTCAGTAGCCAAGAAACCAATTTTCTGCATAAAAACTCGGTTACTAAAATGCCAATTTTCTACATAAAAGTTTTAGAACCAAACAGCCTTTTAAAGGTACTTTTCTACACAAAATTCAGCAACCAACAACCAATTTTCTGCATAAAAATTCAGCAAACAAAAAGGCTTATTTTCTGCATAAAAAATCAGCACCAAAAAAACTTAAAATTTCAGCAACAAGCTGCCATTTTCAGCAAAAAATTCCAAAAGGCTTATTTTCTGCGTAAAAAATCAGCACCAAAAAGTTTAAAATTTCAGCAACTAAACAGGCCTTTAACTATAGTTTTTATGCACAAAAATCAGCAACAAAAAGATCGTTTTATGCATAAAAATCAGCAACCTAAATGCCTATTTTCCGCATAAAAAATCAGCAGCCTAAAGGCCATCTTTCTGCATATAAAGACCAGCAACCGAAAAAGCTTTTACTGCATAAAAATTCAGCAACCAAAGGCCCTTATTCTGCACAAAAATCTGCAATCCAAACAGCCATATAAAGTGACTTCTTTGCGCAAAAGTCAGCAATCCAAACAGCCCTATAAAGTCACTTTTCAACATAAAAATCAGCAGCCAAACACGCCTTTTTAAATCATTTTTTAGCAAAATTTAATATTTTTCATCAAAGAAACTACTTCTATAGAATCTCCACTGAAAATTTCCAACATGAATTTCACCGAACGTGCTCCTAAGAGTACTTCAGCAAACGAGTACCTTGTCATAAAATTCAACACTAAAGATTCCGACCCATTTTAAAGATTAAGTAAAAAACTGATAATACTATACACCAAAAAGCTGCACATGTACATTCTTGACAACTTATAAATCAACAACAATTTCTAGCAAAGAATCTTCCCATAAACAAACTCTAGCAATATAGAAAAATTGGACAAGAATATGATTGATAGAGAATCTGTGAGTAAACCTGTTTGTAATCTTTTCACATTGAATTAGTTTTCAAAATTAAAGATACCAAATTGGCTTTGTGATAGCACTGTAAAATCAAATAATTTTAAAACTAATTCTGGTATCATTCTTTTAAAACCTGTATTAAGTATTGTATCATTCCTCTGATTAAACAATGACTATAATCCGTTTTAAGATTGTAGGGATAGCAAACCATAATCAGAGATAACAATAATGATACAAGGCAATACCACTATGATTAGATAAACAAAATACGTAAATGAAAAATAAGAACATAAAAGTTAATGAGAAGATGAAACCAGATTGTAGATGAAAGCGAATGCTAGAATTGTAACACCCCAACCCGACAAGGGTAAAGATATCACAATAATGGATTCATATCAGATCAAAACAAAGCATACATCTACAGTAATACAAAAATCTCAAAGGATTACAAATGAAATACTGAATCTACATGGTTACAAATGAAAACTTCCAAAAACACTACTTCTAAAATATGATATCTTCTAGTCAACTCTAATCCAGAATAGCTATCCAATCTTCTAAGTCCAAAGGTACACTCTCCACTCATTCCCAGCTTCCTACTAAAACCTGCCGCAGGAAAAGAAATGCGGCTGAGCTACGAGAGCTCAGTGAACAGATATAACGATAACAAAGCAGTAATAGAGAGTAGTACAAATAATCAGAATTAAAGATCATGCAGATATAATCAGAGTGAAGGAATAAGAATAAGGAATAACTGAGAAATAAAGTTTAAGGAAAAAGGAAAAGGAACAAGTAAAAGGAAATTCATAAGGTTCATAAGATAAGGAAAACAGAAATCTATCACGAGCCCAGATAACAGATAATATCATAACAGTGCAATCATATAAGCAATCTAGAGGGGATACCTCTCAAGCAGGGGTGTCAATCGGGTCGACCCGACCCGATAAGCCTCTATCGGGTCGGGTCTATCGGGTTTTCGAAAAATAAAAATTAACCCGATAACCCGACCCGATAAGAAATCGGGTTATCGGGTTCGGGTCTATCGGGTTATCGGGTTTATCGGGTTATCGGGTTATCGGGTTAGACTATAAAAGAACAATACCAACTGTCATTTAGGGGTGTCATTGACAATTCGATGGTTTCCATATAGAAAATAAGAACAAGTTGCTAATTTGCTAGATAAAAAAGAACAATATCAACCGTCAACTGTTAATATGTTCTCAACTCACTGTCAATATGCTAGATAAAAAAGAATAGGTTGCTAATTTGCTATAAACATGATATAGACATTCCAGTAGCTTGCCATTTGCTACTACTAGTGATGGCAAGATTTATAAACATAATACTAACAAAATGATGGCAAGATTTATCAAGTTTTCAATACATTAGCTACTACTAGTATTTTTAACAAAACATGGATCATGTACAGTAGCTTGCCATTTGCCAAATCCATTCCAAAATATAGACATTCCAGTAACTAATTTAGTCTTCAAACTACATTCTTCATTCTTAAAAGTTCATTCTTCAATGTTGTTTAGAAGTAGCACCTTCTTGCTCCATCAACTCTGCATAAATTGATATAAAAAAAATATATAAGCAGTGAAAGATAAATTGTCTACATTTTATACAATATTAAAGATAAAATGAACATACCTTTTTCCATTTGTGATATTATATCCATGTCTTCACTTTTTTCCGGATTCAAGCCAACACGAAGCCAATCTTGAGTGCAAATTAGGCATTCAATCGTCTTGTTACCCAAAGAACTCCTATATGAATCCAACACTCGACCACTAGTGCTAAATACCGACTCGGAAGCCACCGTTGAGATTGGAATGGCTAACAAATCTCTAGCCATTAAAGAAAGAATAGGAAATCTTGGGCTATTAACTTTCCACCATTGCAAAATATCAAAATTCACATTCTTATCAAATGGTTCAAGAGTTTCACCAACATACTTATCCAATTCACTACTTGATGAATTTGATGATGAACCATTTTTCATCCTACTTCTCAACATATCTCCATGATCGGGTTCATTGCTAATGTTGGTTGTCCTTTGCCTTTTGCCTAATGTTGAAGAAGATGAAGAAGTAGAAGATGGAGCATGAATTCGCACATATTCTTCGTAAAAGAGCTTCATTTCATTTTCAACGTAAGCAACCTTGTGACTCACAACCGATATTCCTTCCCTTCCATAGTGATCATCCAAAATAACATGCAAAAAGTCATACTTGTTCCTTGGATCAAGTATGAATGAAAAGTACACTAACATGTTCATATTCTCCACCTCACAATAGTATTTGTCAAATTTCGGTTTCATAGCCTTTGCAATATCATAAAGATGGTAATCCGTAGGTGGCTCACCATGAATATCACAATCAAGTTGTTTTCTTAATAGAGCACGGATTGTGGCTAATTCATTGACAAGTGTATGTGATGTCACATACTTTGTCCCGGAAATTCTCAAAGTAATCTCATAAAAAGTTTTCAAAAAATGACATAATTTTTTGGCTTTATTCCAATCCTCCGTTGTCGGAACCGAATAACCTTGTGTCCTAATATGATTACCAAACTCCGCATCTTCTATATCATACCTAGCAAAAGCCTCTTCATATACATGAGCCACTTCCAACATATTGTAGGTGGAGTTCCACCTAGTTGGACAATCAAGTACCAAACTCTTAGTGCTATCGCATCTAGCACTTTGGGCACATTTAGTGAACTTTTCAATTCTAGAACCCGATTTTTTTATCCATTTAACCGCACATCTAATACCTTCAATTGACTTATCAACTTTTTTCATTCCATCTTGCACAATAAGATTGATAACATGAGCCGCACATCTAATATGTATCCATTTCCATCTTAACAAACAATTAGGATTTTTGTCAAGTATCATTTTCATAAATTCAATAGCGCCATCATTTGAACTAGCATTATCAACCGAGATACTCAAAATATTATCAAATTCCCACTCATTCAAACAACTTTCTATCCCCTTTCCTATGTCTATCCCCCTATGACCATCAAGAACACAAAAATTCAACACTTTTTTTACCAAGTTCCATTCGTTATCTATAAAGTGAGCCGTAAGAGCCATGTAACTTTTTTTCTTAATGGATGTCCAAGCATCGGTAGTCAAACAAACCCTACCAATGTTTTTCTTAAGTATTTCACGAAGCTTACTTTTTTCTTCTAGGTACATTTTCAAACACTCTTGTGTTATTGTACCTCTACATGGAACATCAAATAGAGGTTGGTTGATTTTTTGATAATGCCTAAAGCCTAAATTCTCAACAAAGCTAAATGGAAACTCATCTACAACAATCATGTGAGCTAAAGCTCTCTTACTCTTTTTTTGATCAAACTTCCATGCCATCATTTTATTTGCATCACCACCCTCAAAAATAATATTAGTTTGAGACTCACTTAGTGTAGCAAGGTAAGGTTTGCACCTATCAAGATGGTCGTTGAGATTAGAAATACCATACTTTTTCGCGTGACAAAGGTACATACTCTCACAATGCAAACATTTAGCTTTCAAATCTTCGGGCAACTCCCCTTCTAATAGATCCTGTAGCTCAAAATGTAGCCATACGGGCGATCTTTTTTTACCAGTTTTTGGTTGTTTTCCCAGTTGTTTTCCTTTGTCCTTCTTACCACTCTTAACATCCACCGGTGGCTCATCCGAAATTTCTATCGAACTTGAAGACATCTAGCAAACAAAGTAACAAGTAGCAATAATCAAAAAATAATTAATAGTATGTAATAAAAAGAGGTCGCAAGTAGCAACTTTAAAGTGTCCACTGCTTGTCCGAACAGACAAAATTCAAAAGCTATGAAATAAAAAGGTTGTTTTTCTTACAAATATTTGTTTATACTTCCTTCGTTCCAAAAGCATTATTCACATTACTATCTTAATTATGTTTTTACTACTAGTTCACGTGCAGTGGTTAAAATTCATAATTCGCTCGTCTCACAAATTTTCCACTTAAATAATTGCTACTTTTAGCTTTAACAACTAAGTGATAAAATGTAAAGATAGGTATGACTTTCAACATTTATAACAGCAAAAAAAGAACCCGATCCTCTCTAAATGTATGACTTTCTACATTTATAACAGCAAAAAAAAAAACCGTATTTATAACAGCTATGAAATTAACATAACGTCACTTTTGATTTTTGAATGACATATAGCTAAAAATTAAACAATTACCTTCTCTTGAATGATAATTTTGGCACTTTTGATCTAATTCATTCATGGGATACTGGGATGGGAAGGGTTTGCTTAGGAAATTGTGAATATGAATGGTTGTTATGCCTCAGAGAATATATGATAAAGAAGTTAAGTACTATTTTTGGGTTTATTAGTTAAGAGTTGTTAGTAGTAAACTAGTAATGGACTAATTTAAATGGGCTTTAACCTTATCGGGTTTATCGGGTCAACCCGATAACCCGATAACAAATTAGCTAAAACCCTAACCCGACCCTATAAGGTTATCGGGTCTATCGGGTTGACCCGATAAACCCGATAAGGTATATTGGACCTGAATCAACCCGACCCTATAAGGCCTTATCGGGTTCGGGTCGGGTCGGGTCGACCCGTATGACACCCCTACTCTCAAGTAACCAGATAATATGAGGGGTGTCCTCATGTATCAATGGAGTGATCAGCTCCCAGAAAATGTGAAAGACGTGTATCGCACACACCATCAGTCACCAGAGATATATATATAACCAGTAAATAATAACAGATAACAGAAACAGATCAAATCTAGGATGCATCCATACGCCCCTGCAGACAAATCATAATCATAATGGCCGTAGCAGATAACAAATAAGGGACGGAACAGCTCATCACTCTCCTGCCCTAGAGTCATGTCAAAGGTGCATCAATGACATGGACATGAAACCCTCATGCCTAGTGAATGGCTCGGATATCAGACTGTGGTCAAGGTCAGATGTTATATAATAAACAGAGTGTCATATCTAAGGGTTCATGGCATAAGGTTCATGTCAAGTAGTTTCAGAATTAAATATCAAAGGTTCAAATCAGAGTTTATCAGATTAAGTTTTATATCAAAGTTTAAGTTCAGGTTAAAAGGACTATATCAAATGGTTCATAAAAGAATTTCACAGGTTCATAATTAAAGCTCGTAGCAAAAGTTCATTTTAGAGGTTCCTGTCAAAAGTTCATTTAAAACAATCCTTTAATAATGGTTTTCAATAAAATGATCTTTCAAAGTAGTTTTTATAGAGGCAGTCTTTTAAGATAGTTTTTCATAAATGTTAATGGAATTTCATATAGAAATCGTATTGTATCATACTCACAAACATCCTTTTTAAAACAAATGATTTTTCTCAAAATATTTCCAGGTCTTAATTACAAAGGTTTTCATAGCATGCATTTATATCAGAGGTCATAACACAGGGAACTCATAGAAGAAGGTTCAAAGCAAAAAGGAGTTATAATAAGGGCATCAACTCAGAAGTTAAACAGATCAGAACATGAAAGAGATCATCGAAAGTTCACAAAACAAAGGGATCACAAAACAGAGGGAGCATAGCAATGGCTTAGGAAATCCTAATACGAAACAAGATCAAATCAAAGTTAAGGGAAGGAAACACCCTTACTGAAAGAGGGCAGAATATCTGTACCTTATTAGCAAAGCAGATAAGCAAAACAAACACAGAACAAAGATCAGGGCTTCTCCTTCTTCACACCTAAAGGAGTAGAAGACGCAATTACAACAGATTCTAACTCAGATTATTACTTTTAGTTTACCTTTCCTTTTTTAGTAACTTTCCATTTTTAGCAGGTTTCCAGAATTAACAGATTTCTATATTTAGCAAGATATTAATATTACAGATTAGGTTAAGTCCTTATTTAAGGATTATTATTGGCATAAGGTATATTTTAATAAGTTACAAAAGTTTAAGGTTAATTATGACAAGTTTACATAGTTTAGGGTTTTAATTGTAAATTCATTAAATTCAAAGGTCTAACATGAAATACTTTAAGTTACTGATTTAAATACACACTTTATTCAGAATGACATTTTAATCCCTTTAGTTTCACAATTTACAGTTTATACCCCTCTAGTTATATAATTTACAAAACAAACCCTACATTTACATAATTCATGATTTAATCCCTATTATATTCATAGTTACCAAACAAGCACCTTATTTTACAAAATTACAGAACATAACCTCAGAATTATATGTAGTACGAATCAGATCCCTCAGAATTCAGAAATTACACATTTGGTCCCTTAACTTTACAAAACTTATAATTTAAACCATAATTTATTTATAATTACATATCAAGCCTATAAATACTCAAAATTACACATTACACCCTTAATAACATTATTTACACAGAATAACATCAAGTTTTCAGAATTTACACTTTTAGTCCCTCTACTTTAATTAATTACAAATCGACCCTTATAAATACAATTAAATTCTTTCTTGCAATATTTACACTTAGGACCCTCAAGTTATACTTTTCCTACATTCCCACAGACTGATATAACATTACAAAAATATCCCACAAGTTTCAAAGTTGACAAAACACACCCTTATGATTTAAAAACCAATCGGATTTACTTTTTAAATTACAAATCCAAACCCTAATTCATCCAATCATCATATAATTATTATAAAATTATTTTAATGCATTAAATAATCAGATTTCAACATATGAACCCTAACCCTAATCGGTTCTAGGGTTTTTCCCATTTTTTTCTTTATTTTTTCCATTAAATCCGATTCAAACAAAATTCAAGATCAATTCGAATAAGCTTCTAAAAATCACATGGCTATTTTTCTAGGCTTATATAATCATATTAGAACATGTAAAAATTATGAACACCTTCCATAAAAATCGTATAACAATATTTGGGAATTAAGTGTGTTTTAGCTCTTTAATTTTTGTACGCTTGATTAACTTGCATGATTCATGTTTATCATTTTTGCTGAGTTATATACGACCCAAAGATCACTAGAAAAATACCATATCAGATTTAGAACGTAAAAATTAGTCGTATGGAATTAATACCTTGCGTACGAATGAAATCGGACAAAACAATTCACCACGTTTGAATCAAGGCTTCAACAATCGAATTCCTATTGTTCTTAGCTTCTTTACACCTTGAGGAACTCCAAAAAATTACTAGATCTTGCCCAGAAAATCGTATGGAAGGATGGGGGATTTTAGTTTGTCGATGATTAGGGATATTCGGTTAGGGATTTAGAAAATAGTGGGTTTTGGTAAATAAAATAGATATAACCGACTTAGGAGGGGGTATGGGCTGGAAATCCGGCCTAAAGCCTTGACCAAAATCAGATTTGAATGCATGATTTTATTTCCCATTTAATTTGTCCATTATCCTTTTATAAAGATTTTATAAATATAATAAATTTAAATAATATAAACTTTCGGTATATATATATATATATATATATATATATATATACTTTCGGTATATATATATATATTTTTTTTTTTTTGTGTGTAATAATAATTTTTGGACATGTAAAAATGTGAACATGTTGTCTCAGAATTATTTTACTTCATATGTAGTTCATTACCAGAGATTCGGAATTAATTCGGTGCTTTATAAGTGATTTACTTTAGTTTTAAAGTGTCAGGGGTATTTTGGTCATTTACATGCTTTCTAAATTTCAGGTATTACAACTTCTTCCCCTCTAAATGAAAAATTTTCGTCCTCGAAAATTGAGGTGAAGCGAAACAGAAACACGACTGACTGTGAACAGAAATATGAAAGACTTGGTTCTTGTGACTCTATATTGTAGGTCAAAACTTCGGTTTCCTCAGAAAGAGAAATCATACCGAATCCAGATCAAAAGAATAATATATCGAACGTAACAGATGATAATCGGATTTTCTCGGAAGAGACACAGGAAATACATGTGATTTTGACGGATATGCCGTCCACAGAATTTGATTTGACAAATCAGATTAGAACGTACAGAAATAGATTATCGATAACATCAATTGGCAGAAGTTCTATAATAGAACCTAAGATTATTATCGGAAGTTCAGAGGTCAGCAGAATGCGTGACGAGAATCTAAACGTATCAATTTACATAACGGTGAAAGCAGATTACGCGTACGTTTAGAATGAACTTAAAGTCTCACTAATGCAGATACTCTCAACAGTTATCAGAATTTCCAAAGTTCTAAGGCACTTCTCGAAATATCCTATGCCCACAACAAGTGCACGTTATATGATGTAAGTATTATCACGTTGGCCAGACGTAATAATACTGGCATCATATAAGTATGCCCTCATGATGGTCATACTTTATCTCAAGTTGTGAACAGAATAACTTATCTTAATCCATCTAGTCTTCCTACGGTCTCAGAGTTCATCAAAATCGAATACCCTAACTAAGAAGAGAACAAATCACTCGAAAGAGTTAACGGAAGTCCCAGAATGTCTATCAGAATTCGGTACCTCGTTAAAAGCATCAGATCATCCTTCATTCGTCCAATTTCACATAACAAAACCATCGTCCAACATACGCAGAATGAACACAGAGCGGAATTACTAATAGGGAACCTAAATCATTCAAAGGATTTCATCATCAGGTAACGGAATTTTAAGTGGGTCAGAAGGAAATGAATTATATCATCCATAGCTTCATCCCTCACAGAATCAACTCTTCCAAACACAAACGTTCGCTTCAGAATTTTCTTCCATTCAAAATCATGATCTCAATTCCCATTCTCAAGTCTGCTTCTGCTCTCAATTCATCTTAGTACAACTAAAATGAATAGAGAAACAAGACTGCGTGTCTTGGACAGGTCTACTAGCACAGTTCGAAATTCGCCAACTCAGACTGCTGTCGTCACCGGATGCCTGGTAGTGGTGTCTGCTACAATCTCTGAACGCCAATCAAATCTACTCTTCCAGAACAAAGATCATTCCATTTAATACGAAGATGGTCTACATGTTCCTTGTTCGTCTCAGAGCATAAACATGCTGTCATACTATGACAGTTGTCCAATTACTCACGAAAACATGATTCCATTAGCCAATACAACTGGCATCATTTAAAACTCATAATGGTCACAATGAGTACGAGAGTAGTTTCATGAATCGTTTCAGGGAAAACTTCATATCTAATTCACATCACCAATCTTTACGAATAAAACTGAAATACTTTACGGAAGTTGCTCTCAGTTAGTCATCTCCTATCTTAGGAGTTCTTGTGGTTGCTTCTTTAGTCCTTCAGACATTAAATGAGGTCGTCTGATACAGAATTTACAAGGATAGAATAATTTAATCATTGATACTCGGAAATGAAAAGTGATTATGGTTAGAATTACGGTTAGGTTTACGATAGTTGATATGCAGACGCAAAATTTTCTCTTTCTTCTTTTTTTTTTTTTTTTTTTTTTTTTTTTTCTTCTTCATAATTTAATAGGGGTATTCAAGGTGGACAAAAACATGTCTCATCAGACTTTTCAATCTCTCAATTTCTATAGCATCATGGTTCGTCACTGAGATCGTTCAGATTCAATTCCACTTCTCAAACAGGAAGGAAAACCCAAGAGTTTCATCAGAAAGCACCAGAAAATTTGTACAACAAAACTTTCAATGCCAACGCTTTCTAAGGGTAGATATTGTTAGGTGTCAGGGAAAATGAATATCAAATGAGAATGGGGTAAGTGTTTCCATAGCAACATTAATCTTATCATATTTGAGCGGTTAAAGGTTTTCATAACAAAAGTAAGGTGGAGCAGATTGTTAAGGATCACATTTCAGATACGGCAGTCTATGGTAGCTTTTACGAAGAGCCAGCCAGTCAATACTCAAAGATTTCCAAAATCAAGTATATCAATAGTAAACAGATCCGCAGAACGAATATGGTCATTAAACCAGACGGATAGTTCATATATCAGAGTCAGGGACATGGTTCATCAAGGTGTTGGGGATAGATAAGCGAACAGTTCAAGGTGTTGGAGTTTTGTTTAACCTTTTAGCATAAGTGGCAGGTAGGTTGTGAATCATCTGTAATACGAACATCGTATAACTGTCAAAAGTGAGGCGTATGAATATCGGTTTGTCAGCATCATCATGCTCAGTTAACAATCCCATACATAGTATTTGCATCAAATCCTTCCAAAGGAAAACTGATTGGCAAATAAGATTCATCATTCAAGGGAGGGAATAAACTTCTATATCCGAGGTTAATAATCACCAGAGTTCTAATAGGAGTAGTAATAGATTTTGCAAGACAGAATAGTATCAGATGATACATTTATATCCAGCACGGGTAATGAATTTATAGAAGGTGTCAACCACATTAGGGTTAAACGGCCTTCGGGATGGTCGGGAAGATATCAGACTGTTTATCAAACAGATCGGAAGTGAAGGTCAAAGGTGAGACATAAGAGGATAGTCGTCAGTATTAAATGATCAGTCAATCAATCCTTATAAGAATAAAATCAAGGTTACTATCAAAGAAAGACGGATCAACAAGGAAGAATCTTATCGTTCAGAATGAGAGGGAAAACATTTTTACACTCGTGGCTAAACACCACAAAACTTCTCATGGGAACAGAGATGGTTAAGACGAAATCAAATAGTGTCAAAAGATTCATAGATGATTATCAGAAGCAAGAAACAACTAACAGAATGTATCAAGTATATCATCGTCAAGGGAATTCTCAGAATGCCCGAAGAGGCATCAGAATGATTAACAAAAGGTTCAGAGGTTGGAGTCGGAATCTGAAGGCAAGGATCAAATAGTGTCAGAAAATTACTATGCAATTTCAATGCTTCAGGTTTTATTTAGGTTTCAATTCTTAGGTGGTGCAAGGCATAAGCTCTAATTTTTTTCCAAATGTGATTTCAATAGTCTTAACCAAAAGCAAGACACGAATCAGAGTGATGCGGAAGCAATGCTACTTAAACATATGACTTATAGTCTACCCATTCCTCACTGGTCAGGATTTAAGTTCCTATAGGGAAATCCTAAAGCAAATTCTCAAAGGTTGTCCTACGAGCGCCTACAGTGGAAACTTAGTGGTCCAGACTTCACAGGTCAAGGGTAAATGTATTACGAGTCGCAGCCTGTCTCTCTGATACCATAAATTGTAACACCCCAACCCGACAAGGGTAAAGATATCACAATAATGGATTCATATCAGATCAAAACAAAGCATACATCTACAGTAATACAAAAATCTCAAAGGATTACAAATGAAATACTGAATCTACATGGTTACAAATGAAAACTTCCAAAAGCACTACTTCTAAAATATGATATCTTCTAGTCAACTCTAATCCAGAATAGCTATCCAATCTTCTAAGTCCAAAGGTACACTCTCCACTCATTCCCAGCTTCCTACTAAAACTTGCCGCAGGAAAAGAAATGCGGCTGAGCTACGAGAGCTCAGTGAACAGATATAACGATAACAAAGCAGTAATAGAGAGTAGTACAAATAATCAGAATTAAAGATCATGCAGATATAATCAGAGTGAAGGAATAAGAATAAGGAATAACTGAGAAATAAAGTTTAAGGAAAAAGGAAAAGGAACAAGTAAAAGGAAATTCATAAGGTTCATAAGATAAGGAAAACAGAAATCTATCACGAGCCCAGATAACAGATAATATCATAACAGTGCAATCATATAAGCAATCTAGAGGGGATACCTCTCAAGTAACCAGATAATATGAGGGGTGTCCTCATGTATCAATGGAGTGATCAGCTCCCAGAAAATGTGAAAGACGTGTATCGCACACACCATCAGTCACCAGAGATATATATATAACCAGTAAATAATAACAGATAACAGAAACAGATCAAATCTAGGATGCATCCATACGCCCCTGCAGACAAATCATAATCATAATGGCCATAGCAGATAACAAATAAGGGACGGAACAGGTCATCACTCTCCTGCCCTAGAGTCATGTCAAAGGTGCATCAATGACATGGACATGAAACCCTCATGCCTAGTGATTGGCTCGGATATCAGACTGTGGTCAAGGTCAGATGTTATATAATAAACAGAGTGTCATATCTAAGGGTTCATGGCATAAGGTTCATGTCAAGTAGTTTCAGAATTAAATATCAAAGGTTCAAATCAGAGTTTATCAGATTAAGTTTTATATCAAAGTTTAAGTTCAGATTAAAAGGACTATATCAAATGGTTCAGAAAAGAATTTCACAGGTTCATAATTAAAGCTCGTAGCAAAAGTTCATTTTAGAGGTTCCTGTCAAAAGTTCATTTAAAGCAATCCTTTAATAATGGTTTTCAATAAAATGATCTTTCAAAGTAGTTTTATAGAGGCAGTCTTTTAAGATAGTTTTTCATAAATGTTAATGGAATTTCATATAGAAATCGTATTGTATCATACTCACAAACATCCTTTTTAAAACAAATGATTTTTCTCAAAACATTTCCAGGTCTTAATTACAAAGGTTTTCATAGCATGTATTTATATCAGAGGTCATAACACAGGGAACTCATAGAAGAAGGTTCAAAGCAAAAAGAGAGTTATAATAAGGGCATCAACTCAGAAGTTAAACAGATCAGAACATGAAAGAGATCATTGAAGGTTCACAAAACAAAGGGATCACAAAACAGAGGGAGCATAGCAATGGCTTAGGAAATCCTAATACGAAACAAGATCAAATCAGAGTTAAGAGAAGGAAACACCCTTACTGAAAGAGGGCAGAATATATGTACCTTATTAGCAAAGCAGATAAGCAAAACAAACACAGAACAAAGATCAGGGCTTCTCCTTCTTCACACCTAAAGGAGTAGAAGACGGAATTACAACAGATTCTAACTCAGATTATTACTTTTAGTTTACCTTTCCCTTTTTAGTAACTTTCCATTTTTAGCAGGTTTCCAGAATTAACAGATTTCTATATTTAGCAAGATATTAATATTACAGATTAGGTTAAGTCCTTATTTAAGGATTATTATGGGCATAAGGTATATTTTAATAAGTTACAAAAGTTTAAGGTTAATTATGACAAGTTTACATAGTTTAGGGTTTTAATTGTAAATTCATTAAATTCAAAGGTCTAACATGAAATACTTTAAGTTATTGATTTAAATACACACTTTATTCAGAATGACATTTTAATCCCTTTAGTTTCACAATTTACAGTTTATACCCCTCTAGTTATATAATTTACAAAACAAACCCTACATTTACATAATTCATGATTTAATCCCTATTATATTCATAGTTACCAAACAAGCACCTTATTTTACAAAATTATAGAACATAACCTCAGAATTATATGTAGTATGAATCAGATCCCTCAGAATTCAGAAATTACACATTTGGTCCCTTAACTTTACAAAACTTATAATTTAAACCATAATTTATTTATAATTACATATCAAGCCTATAAATACTCAAAATTACACATTACACCCTTAATAACATTATTTACACAGAATAACATCAAGTTTTCAGAATTTACACTTTTAGTCCCTCTACTTTAATTAATTACAAATCGACCCTTATAAATACAATTAAATTCTTTCTTGCAATATTTACACTTAGGACCCTCAAGTTATACTTTTCCTACATTCCCACAGACTGATATAACATTACAAAAATATCCCACAAGTTTTAAAGTTGACAAAACACACCCTTATGATTTAAAAACCAATCGGATTTACTTTTTAATTACAAATCCAAACCCTAATTCATCCAATCATCATATAATTATTATACAATTATTTTCATGCATTAAATAATCAGATTTCAACATATGAACCCTAACCCTAATCGGTTCTAGGGTTTTTCCCATTTTTTTCTTTATTTTTCCATTAAATCCGATTCAAACAAAATTCAAGATCAATTCGAATAAGCTTCTAAAAATCACATGGCTATTTTTCTAGGCTTATATAATCATATTAGAAATTGTAAAAATTATGAACAACTTCCAGAAAAATCGTATAACAATATTTGGGAATTAAGTGTGTTTTAGCTCTTTAATTTTTGTACGCTTGATTAACTTGCATGATTCATGTTTATCATTTTTCCTGAGTTATATATGACCCAAAGATCATTATAAAAATACCATATCAGATTTAGAACGTAAAAATTAGTCGTATGGAATTAATACCTTGCGTACGAATGAAATCGGACAAAACAATTCACCACGTTTGAATCAAGGCTTCAACAATCGAATTCCTATTTTTCTTAGCTTCTTTACACCTTGAGGAACTCTAGAAAATTACTAGCTCTTGCCCAGAAAATTGTATGGAAGGATGGGGGATTTTAGTTTGTCGATGATTAGGGATATTCGGTTAGGGATTTAGAAAATAGTGGGTTTTGGTAAATAAAATAGATATAACCGACTTAGGAGGGGGTATGGGCTGGAAATCCGGCCTAAAGCCTTGACCAAAATCAGATTTGAATGCATGATTTTATTTCCCATTTAATTTGTCCATTATCCTTTTATAAAGATTTTATAAATATAATAAATTTAATTAATATAAACTTTCGGTATATATATATATATATATATATATATATATATATATATATATATATATATATATATATATATATATATATATATATATATATATATATATATATATATATATATATATATTTGTGTGTAATAATAATTTTTGGACATGTAAAAATGTGAACATGTTGTCTCAGATTTATTTTACTTCATATGTAGTTCATTACCAGAGATTCGGAATTAATTCGGTGCTTTATAAGTGATTTAATTTAGTTTTAAAGTTTCAGGGGTATTTTGGTCATTTACATGCTTCCTAAATTTCAGGTATTACAAGAACATGATCAAGGCACGTGTTTGACACGCTTCCCTTAAAACGGATTCGTCGCCTATTCGTCGTCCGTTTCCCAGAGTACACCGATCGAAACAGTACGTTGTACTGCCGGATATGACCTCCATGCCTGAAATTCTCATTGTATCAAAACATGATTCGTTAACCAAAATGAAACTACATGTTAGCGTGGTATGGAACTGATAGTTGATCATGTATTGTGTGATCTTCTTCACCTGTATTTTTATTGGTACAAAAAGGTTGGTACTTATACTACCAACTAGAAAGTTATGGTGTAATGGTCACCATTATGCCCCATTAATACGCAGTTAACTCCCATTAGACCAATCATTAATCGAGTTAAATGCAATACTTATGACATTGTAGACCATTAACCACTTGTTGTTACAAATTTGAAATTGTAAGCAAGCCATTTTCTCTTTTCATAATGTTCCATTCCAGTCCCCGTATTTCGAGACTCAATATCTTATTCATAAGTTTTCCAACACCCTAGTCACAAATATATAGGACACAATCGCAGTTACCATCGGCTATTATAGATATAGATGGTTTCATTGTCGTTTGCGTTTTTTGCTTGGCTCTGATGATCCTTTAAATATGTTGTCTTACTGCGGAAGGTGGAAGGATGGTAGAGTGCGACAAATAGTTTCCTCATCAACCTCCACGTGTGCAGCCAGGGCATACTATCAACTCTATTATACCAATCCAGTATGTTTTAGCCTGCTATTCTTTTGACCCTTATAAGTATACTGTGCTGAGGTTAACTGTTGTCACTCAGGTGTGTTTGTTGTGTTGATTTATTAGCATTAATAATTGTAATTAGTCAATATCCCTCGGCCTTTTCCCGTGCCTTTTTGTTAGGCTGTTTGGGTCCAGTATAGCAATGGGCTATGATGATCAACTGTTGTTTACTGAATAAAATGATATCGGTCATAGGAAGTCGGAACCGTAACTTGGCTGGGCAATTACTGGATGGCGTGATAGCATACTTGCTATTGTGCAACTGCGTTTATTTGCAACCATGGCGGAATTCTGAGCTTTTTGACCATTTTCCAGTTAAAAATCTGAGCCTAATGATCTATTGTATCCGTTTTGTGGTTTCTAAGTTTTTAAACGACTCTATATATATCGTTGGATCAGAAGGGCGGCGCTGTAGTTTGCTACTCCCTCTGTCTCAATTTATGTGTTAGGAGAGAGAAAACACAAAGTTTAATAAAAGTGGGGCCACTTTAATTTTCAACCTTTAAAATGGAATATTTCTCCACTAGATTCTCTAGTTTTTACTAAATAAGGAAAGTGGACAATTAATTTGAGGCATTCATAAAAGGAAATATGGACAATTAAATTAAGACGGAGGGAGTTTGCTATTATTTTTGTAATCAAAGTTGGTTAAATGATATATGGTTTTCGATTCCGTATTAATACTAACTTTTTTTCTTTCCAAATGGGCTGTCATGATTTTCGTAATCTAAGTGTACTGAAATGAGTCTTCAAAGATCCAACAGTAAGTTGGCAAGGAAACAACCGGTTGGCATAGTTTAAATGGTTACTATGCAACCGTCTTTGTTTGCAGCCATGAGAGAACACAATTAGGTCTGTCACTTGATCTCTATTTAAATGGTTAACCATGTTTCTTTGCGTGGTTTCAATTTGACCAATGAACAGCTTTGCTGGTATTTTAAAAATCACCACCACCAAACATGTGGTTATTTGTGGTGGTCAATTGCTGCCCGTATTAATTTTCCCCTTACTTTTTAAACCCCACTTATTTTACTAAACACGTTTTGGGGGTTCGTTTATGTCGATACGGGTTTGGATTTTGATTATGAGTTTTATTAATTTCGATGTTAGGCAGTTGTATCATCAACGGGAGATTACAATTTAGAGGTACGATTTTGTTGTTGTTGATTTCCTTAAGTTTGATAATGTCTTATGTGTATAAGATTTTTGAGCGGTTTATATTTTGGGATTTTTTAATAGAATAATTCATGTAAGGTTTATGGTTTTTCGTTCAATGCTTCGCTTTGTTCTTTGTAAATAGTCAGAAATAAAGTCGGAGGTTTTTTTTATGGAATTTCTAATCTTTTATTTACAAGCATAATTTATGTGGTTATTTGTTTGTTTGATTCGTGTATAGGGCAAGTGATAAGTGTCAAAAGGAAAAGAGGAAAACCATCAATGGTGATGATCTGCTATGGGCACTAGCGGCCGTATGGTTTGAGGATTATATTGAGCCACTTAATACATATCTGAGTAGATATAGAGAGGTAAGTTTCTTTACGAGTTGTTTCAAGATTTGTTGTTTGGCCACTAGAGGTGCCAAAATGCATTAGTCCGGTGCGTTGGTTGAAACGGTTTAAGTTGGGTTGACCCAAAACACTTTTTGCTCAAAGCTTTAAGTTTTTTTAAGCAATAACCTGTCTATCAAACATAGCGTTCACTAAAGTGAATAAGCTGAGACGTTTATGCATTATATATTTTTAACCTATTTGACCCGAGAGAGATAAAGCATGGCCTAATGTTAGACCCGTTTCCCGTGTGCTTGGACCCCACCCAAGATGAAAGTTGATAAAGACCTTATGTGATTGGTCAGTCAGCGAATGTTGCATTGTGGTCAAACCTAATAGTCAAAATATGACTAAAGTGGTTATGTAAAATATGATGTATAACTAAAGGGACCTAAGTTGCCATTGTGATTAACATGTTAAAGGTATTATAAGTTAGTTGTGGCTAAAGTAAGAAGAAATAGACTCAAGGGACCATTCTTGCCAATGGCCCAAACTTGTGCCTAGATAATTATTTATCCAGGAAAGTCTAGATAATTCTATCATTTTCTTGAGGCTTGTGGAGTCCGGTTCTATAGAGAGAAAAAAGGAGGGAAAGAAGTGCCTTGATGGCTTGAGGAAGAAGATGATCAAGTCCTAGTGCTTATAGCCACCCTTTGCTAAGATCATCCTCAAGTAAGTATTTCTATTTGATGATTAATGAAAGGTAAGATTATGATTTAAGTGGGTTTTCACCATATGATCAAGATATGATCATATGATGATTTAGAAAGGAAGATGAGTGTATTTGATGGGTTTTGTTAACCCTTGTTATGTTATTTATTGTTATGTTGTTAGGTTTGATTAATTATGAAGATTAGTGTTGATGATGGAAGATTGTGATGATGATGATGTTCTTGATGTTATGTAGCTTGGATTAAGGTAAGTAAAATGATGGTAGCATGTGTTATATGGATTTCTAATGTATATGTGTTATGTATGTTTTGTGGTTAGTAATAAGGAACTTGAGATGTGCTTATGTGCCATAATGAATGTGACCTAAGTGATGATTATGGTTGTTAGAGTAAGTTGATGTCAAGTGTTAAAGTAAGGATTAGGATGTGAGCCGCCAAGTAAGTGTTTAATGTATGTAATGCATATGTGTGGTTTGAAGTGTAATGTATGTTATGATTGTTTTGCTTACTAAGCCTTTGTGCTTACGGTTTAGTTGTCTAACCGTTTGTAGGTTGACATGTTTATATGGATGGCTTGGAATGATGGAACAAGGAGTTGGTTAGGCGAGAATGGAGGTAGTTGTATTTGAGATGCTTAGGTAGAATACCGAGCTCAAGTATATAGCTTGTACCCCCGTTGGTCTTTTATTGATTTGTAAAGTGTGGTCGGGTGTCAAAATGTATGCCAAAGAGGTCATGACGATTTGGGAGTCTAACGATGAGTCAAAGTGTAGTTTATGTGTTTATGCATAAAGTTAAAGGGGCGTTTGGTTTAGTTGTAAATATACCCATTTTGGGTAGTAAATGGGTCAAGCGTTGTTGGAACGTGTTTGTTATGTTAAATTATTGATGTTGGTCAAGTTTGGTGTAAAACGGAAGTCGTATGGGTTGATTGTAGTGAAAATGGATCAAAACGGGTTATTTGCATAACCCGTCTCATTGGTAAAAGTACCCTTTCAGGGAGTCGTTCGATAAATATTTTTGTATGAAAATGAGCCCAATGATATACCAAGTAAACCTGCAAAGTTTGGTTAGATAACAAGGTCGGGAGGTCGGGTTTCCAAGCATGAAACTTGAAAACATGTTTCGGGGATCAACAGGGTCTGAACCGCCGCGGTTCAGACCTAAACCGGCGGTTCAGACCTGTTTTTAGGGCCGAACTGGCGGTTGGGTTTTCCCAGCCGGCGGTTTGGCAAAATTTTCAGATTTTGGTAATTTTTGAAAAATCATATCTTTTAAACCGTAAGTCGTCACGGGTCGTGCCACCCGTCGTTTTGAAGGTAATTGAGTGTACTTTCCTTTAAAAATAGTCTCAAGTCCTGAAAGTGTACCATTTTTGTCAGTTTTCAAAAGAGTGACAATATGTCCGTAAAAGTCAAGCATTTTTGCGTAAAAAGTTTTAATTTTTGGTCTAAGCGGGCACGGGGTGTAACACCTAAATCGACACATACATTACTAATGGGTGGTAACTGGCACTTCTAATGGCTACATATGTCTTTGCTTTGTATAGTTATGCTAGCTCTTTCAAAATTAATTACTGGTAAATTAGTGTTTCTACTTGGTATTCATTATCGGGTAGTTGTGGCAGATGGAGGTTAGTAAACTTTTATTGTTCATCTTGCACGTTAAGTATACTGATTTATTATTATACTACGCAACAATTGATTCATATAATTCCTTTTGAAGGACGACACCAAGGGGTCTGCAAAAGGTCAGCATGATCTTAATGCACAGGTTGAGCATTGCAAATATGGTGACTTATTATATAGTCAGATGAGTCATGTCAGTATGCTACTTATGGTACCTTAATCTGATTTTGATCTAATAGTTATCTTCCTCCATGTCTACAGCTTGCTTCTCAAGGTTTTTATTCATAGGGTCTGACTTATGATAACTCACAGGTACACTCTCTCCCACTTATATTATGTATGTGGGTGTGTTAAGTTTCATTAAGGTCGAATGGTAGAAAAACTCAGCTTGCACTCTTTAAACTTCTATTTGCAAAAATCCAAAATTCATTTTATTTATATAATCAGTTAATATAAAAAAGATCCAATGTCCAGGAAAATAAACCCATGGACTTTCCCTTATACTGTCAATAAACCCATGGACTCATACTTAAGAAAAGGTATTGAATTTGAAAGCCGCTGTTATTTGTGGAACGGCTCCATTATTTTTTTTTTGGTGAATGTTACATTACTGAAACGCCAAACTGTAGTACGAAAAACGATTAGGGGATAAGGGATGTTATTGGTGGGAAGGTGGGGACGTGTTAGTGGGTGTTAATTTATATTATTGGCATTCTCAGTTGGTTTTACGGAAAATAAGCTGGAACAAGCTAATTACAAAATATTGTTAATTTTAATAAATAAGCAGTTTGGACAGTGTTTGGGATTTACGTATATATATTGCTTATCTGATGATTTATGAGCGAAATAAGATGTTTTTCATGTTGTCACTATTGAAAGTTTGTTTTTTTCCGTTGGCAAATACTTCTAACTCATATGTTTCTTTCATCATTTTTGATCCAAGAAATCAACGTTGAGCAACAAGGCAGCTGAAGAGCATATATGAGAAATTCAAAGAAGTGGTGAAAATTTCAGTTTCGAGTCTTGGTTTAATAGATGAATTACCTATTCCAAACACAAGATCAAAACCTGTATGTATTATGCTTTAAACTTGCCACCAGAAGTCTATAACTTGTTACGTACGGGGTGTTTGGATTAGCTTATTTTCAAAGCTTATGAGCCTATTTGTTTTGTGTAAAGCTCATAAGCTCACTTTTTTCGGCTTATGAGATTGTTTAGTTGAGCATACCACTTATTCCTAATCCATAAGTTGAAGATGCTAAGCTCAAGTGAGTTAATAAGCTATTTCAAATTTGAATACTTTAACGTCTAAATTTTCAGAATTGGAGTTGTTTTCTTAAGGGCTGATGTCAAGAAATAATAATGTAGCAAATTGCAGTTGGTTTCTTAAACGTAATATAATGGTGAATGCAGTATGTAGCTAATGGTTTGGTTTAAAAACTATACTAATTTTCAACAATTTGTTGTTATAGGTATTACCAATGGCTTACAAAATAGTTGCACAGGGTTGCATGCGCAGAGTGCACGAACGCGTTCTCTGGACCAAGGTAACTGAAAACTAACCTAACTATCGATGGTGGTAATTTTGAAAACTAACCTAACATTCTTACTAGGATCATTACGGTCAAAATAGGCAACGGATTATGGCTGAAGTGAGGACCAAAATTAGTGCATTTGGGGTGCCGAATTGGGGCCTGAGGTGGGTACAGTTGGGGCTTGAAATCCGTGAGTTTTGATGATGGAATCTGGCAGAAATGGGTATGTTTGGGGGGTTGAAGTGGACGGTAAAATGGGTCAATTTGAGAACTGAAATGGGTGTGGAAATGTGCACTGAAATAGGGGCTGCCATGGGTGCCTGAAATAGGTTGGTTAGGGTAATAAAATGCGACTGTAATGGATATGTTTCTGGCCTGAAGAAGGGGATAAAATGTACCTGTTTTGGAACTGAAATAGAAGTGGGATTAGATCCTCAGAGATTGCTGTTTGGATCCACGATGCAGTAAATTTGAGGTTCGAAATAGATGTACACATTTATGTATTCAAACACGTTCTCTAAAGACAATAAATAATGTTACGCTGCATTAATAATTGTTATCCTTACTCACTTTAAACCACTGATTACTTTTCTTTTCTTTTAAAAAAAATCAATTATGGGTATAAGAATGTATTGACTATTGTTAGCTTTGCATGAGTAACTGAAAATATGGTGGTTCGGCTTAGTAGCCATCACTTGCAAATGTGGTGGTTCGGCTTAGTAGTCTTTGCAGATGTGGTGATTTGGCTTAGTACTCTTTGGTTGCAAAATCAATAGTGTAACTCACCATCTACATCTCTTATGAACATGCATGAAGGTATTCTTTTTTTTTTCAATGACTAAAATAATTGCTTGCTCCACAAAACATTAACATAATTCTAATAAACATAAACACGGCCGCGCCGCAGCAACGCGCGGGCTCACCTGCTCGTTAATAAGTAAAAACAAAATGATGCATTTAATTTAAATATCTATGCTATTTATAAAAGAAAAACGGTCAAACCTTTAAAAGTGAAATGTTGAAAGTCAAATGTGAGAGAAACGTATAGTGTAATTAATACTCTTATTAAAACACACTATTATCTAAAAGTATATTAATTTATTCATATTGTACAACCAACTAAAATCATATCTACCAAATTAAAAACAACCAATTAAAACACCCCTTACTAAAAAGTACAATAAAATTTTCACAATGTACAATTTAAACAAGCTACAACATAATCCAAAATATAAAATAATTAAACACACTAATTAATGTTATTTTTGAAACACCCTAAAATGAAAAGTACATGTTATTATACACATTATACAAATTAATAAAACATACAAAGCTTCATACAAACTAACAAGTTGATGGTACATATAGTTTGAAAACTGGACCTGACCAACGGGTTCAATTGGGAACCGGTGTCGCCACCGGTTTGGCAAACCAATAAAAGCCATCCGAAAATGAACCAGAGAGGACCCGTTGAAACCGATACAAACTAGTGAATCAGGTCTCATCGAGATCTATTTCTCCGGTTAATTGTCACAGGGTACCCGCCGTCGCAACGCGCAGGTACCCTGCTATACTATATATATAGGAAAAACAAAAAAGTTAAAAGTTAAAAGTTGAAACTAAAAAAGGAAATGTTGAAAACATGTATTTCAAAAGGAAACAATTAATACATATCGAAAACTGGGTTAACCCGGGACGCTTTAAACCCGGCGAGTTGACCCGGTTTAATTTGACCCATTTTCGACCCACCCAGTCGGGTTGACTCGGTTTAAATCGACTCATTTTTCGACCGGAAAGTTCAACCGGTTGAACCACCCAGTTCAAACTGGGTTTCTAAACATTATGTTTAATCCCCAAATCTTCAAACTTTTATTATTTTTCGTTTATAACCTATAAACTTTTTTTTAACACAAAACGATCTGTCGCTATAAAATCCCGTTGCTATGCACGGGTACTCTTCTAGTAATGAAAAATGTACAAAGCTGGTTATGGATGGAAAATTGAAAAGACGTAAAGTTGAGTGGCCTCTTTAAATGAGGATTAAATTATAGAGTAAAACATGTAGGACGCCATTATAATATACGAGGCATTCAGACCCGTGCGATGCACACGGGCAATATCTGATTGTTCATTGTATAATGTTTGTGTAAATTGTTGAAGTGCAAGTAAGATGGTGCATATAATTGAAACATGCCGCGTAATGTTTTGATAAATAGTTAGAAAATAAGTTGAGTTATAAGTTGAGTTAAATGAAGCTTAAACTCATACGGCTCTATCAAAATAATGTTTAACAAAAAAATTGGCCTTCTACAAACTCACAGGAAAAACAGTAATAATTATGTAATTTCTTAAAATGTGTGTTCATTACTTAATGCTTACTTTCGATCGGGGGTACTCGAGTCAATCTATAACGGTTATGTAAGTAAAGTATTCGTACAAATAATAATTCTTTGCCACATCTAATATTTCAGACTTTTTATGTATTACAAACAATTGTCGTTCAAAAAAAACTAGGATACTTTTCATGAAACAGATGAGCTCGGTACCAATTAGTTATAATAAAATGTGATATTTATTGTCGATGTAATATTAAAACAAACGATAACTTACAAATACATTTTAATTTACCTCAAAAAGTCATTAGACGTTTGGTAAAGTTCTTTGTGCTTCACTACTTTGAAATACTCACTTATCTAAAACGTCCATCCATTAACCGTACGAAAAAGAATTAATTGGACCTATGTAACAAACGAGAAATTTCAGGTCATTATTTTACTATTTATTTACTTATTATTCAATTTTTAAGTAAATTAGCTTTTGCCGGGAAAGTTGCCCGCGTACGTCGTGACACGTACACTTAAATTCGTAATTTGACTCAGACTATGCCTATTCTACCCATTAATATGATTTATTTTCCCCCACGTACTTGTTTTCATATGGAATAATTTAATTTTTCATTTCTACGCGAAGTGTGCACATTTTATGTTTTACGCGTTTTTGGCTCGCGGTTTAAGCTTTAAGGACGTTATAACACTCCGAAAGGCTTGAGAAATATATGAAACATAAATTTTGGTCATTTTAAGTTAAATGAGATATATTTATGAAAATATTATTTGTATGACATCTACTTTTAAAAATTTCACTTAAAACGTTACCGATTTAGCTCCGTTGGCCTTTAAAATACATACCGTATCTAAAATCTTTGTACAAAAATCAAAATAAATCATCCCCACCCCCACTATCTCATAACCCACGAAATTTCTATCATTTAATTGAGTCACGATGTGTTGTCAAAGGTTAACTAACATATAGTACACTTGTCTATCCCATTTGCATACATTGTTCTTATAAAACACCAAGATCTCCTTCTTTCCTCATTTCTATCACCAATTTTCTTGTTTTCTCCACCCTTAGAACGAAATGAAACAGCCCCAAAACCATCATCATCATCAAGTTATTTTGCAAGCTTCAAATCTAGTGCATCTCTTCTAGTTTCAAGTCCTAGTAAGTTTTCCATAATCATTTTCACTTCATTTTGTTTCCATCTTATGATTTCTAGAGGTTTTTCTAGATCTAAGCTAAACCACTCTTGCATGTATGTTTTGAGAGATCTTGATTCAAGTTTTCATAGGAATATAGGATTTAGATAGGTAGCTAGGCTTGATTTGGTTAGTAGATGCAAGAGTTAGATTGATTCAAATGGGTTTTGACTAATTGTTAATGGATTCTCCATATTGCTTTGTTATAAAAATTGATTTTAGATCTACAAAATAGATCTTGAAACTCCTGGACTTGTTGATGTTTTGAACTAATAAAAGGGTGGTGATGATTAATCTTTCCATGCATTACCCAAAAATTAAATGATAGAGCATAAAGCAACTAGTGGTAATTGGTCCAAACCTGTCCAGGATTTATTGCAACAAAAATGATTCACCACTTTGTTCACAGTAGGTTTTAAGCTAGGATAAAAATATTAAGGGTTAGCCTCAGGTCTTAGGATCATTTCCCCGAAAACCTTGCATCTTAATTCATCCCGATAATTTTTGGAGAAAATCTACACTAAAACTTGTCCAGGATTGCATGTCAGTTTTGAAAGGCCAAATACTCTAAAATATTTCAAAGAACCTTAGGTTGATCAAAACATGAAAGTTTTAGCTAAGACCTATAGAAAACTTTTCCCACTAGCCTTGTGTCCATTAGACCTGTAGATAAAAAGATATACTCATTTTGCTAAGCCTAACTGGATGCTGGAAGTAACTGCATAGAGATACAGGGGTAAATTAGTAATTTCACCCATGTTTTGAAGTTCTCAGTTAAGTAAGGCCTTGATTTTTGAATAATACAGAGTCATACCTTTCCAACCATATAAAGTTCATAATTTTATCCCTTACGATTTAGAAATGGCGATCCATTTAGTGCGGTATTTTTATCCAAATTTCCATCAGCTTTGCATTTTAAACCGTATAAGCTTTTACAAACATCTTTTCGACCCATGATTTGCTATAAGACTTTTAACTAACTTACCTTATGATGTCACAAGTATAAGTACTGAATAAAAACATAAGTATAAGCGTTACACCTTAATTCCCCGAGCCTAAGTCGTGTTGTATTTTATTTAGGTCATTTGTGACTTTTGCAGCTTTTCTCTCGACGTGCACTTTTCTGTATACTTCTGCTACTTCATCATTGGTGAGTTCATAGCCCCGCCTTTTACTTGTTTAAATGTTTACAAACTCCGTGGGGGAGATACATGCTATAAATATTACTTACCATCACAATTGATTTGAAATTGTATGCTATGCTGATATTATTATTGCCTAAGTTTCCTATAGCCTGAAAGTCCCTTCTATCATGAACCGTTAATTACATGCGTGTAAACGCGAATGCCGTGAATAAATATATTGGGAATGACATCCCCCATTTTGGACTGCCTTGCATGGGCTACCATATGCACTGTATTTGAGGTTGCTAGGTAATTAGGCTATTACCTATTGTCGAATGGCATCTTTATATTCTGTTGAATATCTGAAAATGATGTTAAAGTTCGGTGTCATGAGCTTAGGGCAATAATAACTTTTCCGAATTTGTATTCGTTGCTTAGTCGCTTTCATAAACTGAATTATATTGTGATCAACTGCTTATTACTAAAACTCTATGGATTCACTCAACCTTTGTGTTGACGTTTTTAGCATGTTTTATCTCAGGTTTTAAGGCATGAAGGTCTTGGATGGAGTCGTACGGATATCTTTTGAAGACTCGGAATATTTTCACATTTGAAGAGACTATATTTTAAAGATTTATGTTATGTTTAAAACATTTGTGATCTTTTGAAAACATTGTGTTTTTATGAAAACTGTTGGGACCCTTGCAAACTCTGAGGTTTTAATGTATCAAATGTGAAACACTTTTAAAACGTCTCTTTTTAAAGGGTCATTTTCCATGACTTGTACTTTGTGCTAGGAAGTAATACCCCAGTGAACTATCTTCCGCTGCGATAATTTTGGGGGTGTTACAACCTAGTAGCAAAGCACTTATCTATATTATTATCTATATAACAAAAAAGGTCAAAGTGAAAAGTCAAGAAAGTGAAATGTGGGAAAAAATAAAAAGGAAATGTTGAACAATTAATTATGAACAATTTCAACTATTAATACACATATGTTTCAAAAGGAAAGTATTAATACACCTCGAAAATCGGGTTGACCTGGGACGCTTCAAACCCAGCCGATTGACCCGGTTTAATTTGACCCGTTTTTCGACCCAACCCGCCGGGTTGACCCGGTTTATGTTGACCCATTTTTCGACCAGAATGGTTCAACCGGTTGAACCACCCGGGTCGAACCGGGTTTCAAAAATATTGTGTTTAATCCTCAAATCCTCAAACTTTTATTATTTCTCGTTTATAACTCATATTTTTTTTTATTACTAAAATTATATGCCTCTACAAAATCTCGTTGCTATGTACGGGTACTCGTCTAGTATAGTGCAAATGAGCTTAAACATGGTTAAAAATATGTCAGGGTCATAAAGTCCTTTATTTGGCCCATGATTAGAATGATGAAATAAAACGTTTCCTACTAATGAAATTAAATTAAAACAACTAAAATTCACAGCCCATTTTGATCATTTGGTTCGAAGATAAAGAGCATTGCGAGTTAACTTCTACTTTTTATTGATCATGAACTTCCAAACCAACCAAATTACTCTTACAAGTTCCAAATACCTTCATAATTCGGATAGATAGAAATAAGCCCAGTTAAATGAATAACCCATAGTCCAACAACACCAATTCACCAGTATTAAACGCATACCCTAAATTTTTAATCATTTCATAACCCTAAAAACTCACACTGATAATCACGCCTCTCTCTCACCTACTATCTCTCCCTCATCAAACTAAACGTCATCTCCTTCATCTCTTCATTGTTAAAACCGAATGACAAACTCCATCTCCTTCATATTCCATTACAATAACAACACAAACACAACCTTTATCTTTCTTGCACGATTCCCACTCGTCATAGCGGCAAAGGATTCGACTTCAAGAGCATTTAAATGGTCTCGGGTAGGTGTTATATTGCATGTTACCTTTTGTTTTAGATCGTTGATGATTTATAGTTCGACTAAAAAAATCTTTAAAAGATTAGACACAAAGTTGAACTATTTCTGAGATCTCTTTGAATTTTTGTATCTTGTTTATTTGATGTGAGTGTTGGGGTGAGATGGTGAGAGTCTTGGTAGTGTCTAGAAGTAGGATTTGTTTTGTGTGTTTTGGCTTGGCTGAGGTTTCGTCTCATCTTCATCTCTTTTCGTTTTTGTTCTTGGCTCTTGGCTTTTGGACTAATGATGTTAAGGCAGAGGTCCATTAGAGCATGGTATTTGGTTCGTTTGACTGATTTTTTGTTAAGGGGTACGACTTCATGATCTTTTAAAAGGTCGGGTTTGGTGGTGTGGCGTGGTAACCCAAATGAAAGTGGTCTATTTATACATTAGAATGCATAAAACGTTTCTAGAGGATATGTATAGACACCTTTAATTCAGCAAAATTAAAGTGTGCATGATGCCCGAGATGGTTGGTATACTCGCACACCCTTCATATTCATCTTCTTGATTAAATTTAATTTGGAAAAATTAAAGTGTGCATGATGCCCTTTCGTTACCCAGACGAAATAAATTTGCATAGTCGGTTCAGTCTTTACCACTTAACAATAAATATTGAGGCCTTAAATTCGCCCAGCATTAAGCATGACCACTTAATACAAAACTGAATATTTTAGTATATAAGATACTAAAAGGGGAATTGTACGGGGCAATTAGGAAAATCTTAACCTGTCTGTTTTCAACTAATTCGTTCCCTTATTGCTTCCCAAAATACTTATGTTTCATGAACAGTGGCCCAACAGTTGGTAGTGGGCCGTGTGGCCCTTTTTCATTGGTCCAAATGTGTTGGGACTTCCCCTGTTCACTCCCGTTTTCACGTAATGACTGCGTAATACACAACCAACTGTCATTACCAAACTAATTTATGTACTATGGAACGACAACCACACAAGTGTAAAGTAAACGTGTACACTCATAGATCAAAATGACATGTCCAGAAAATTCTTGAATCATCAAATCATACTAAGAAAACCCAGATAACCTCATTCAAACCCTCTTCCCAAAGAAACACTCGCCGGAGAGAAAACAAATCAGTAAAAAATCAATCATGGTGGGTGAATAAAAAACTATCAAATGATACAGTATTTATTCATTGATCAATCCGAAGAAGAAAGAAGAAGATGCTGAGGAAAAAGAAGTTGAATCGGAACATGAAGCTAATCGTTAACCTGATTATGGGTCAACCAATTTTAAAAAATCAGAGGTCATCATATTTATGGAGGGTTTTTAATCTTGAGTTATTATTTTTTTCTTTCATAAGAAGTTCCTCATTTAACTTATGTGTTTTATGTAATTGCAAGTTCCAACTATTTTGAGTGACATTTATGGATTACAAAGAAGGCTGAAGTAAAAAAATAAAATAAAGAGGTGTAATTTTGTTTTGTCAATGTTATAGTTTAAGAATGTTTAAGGGTGTCTCCGATTGGTTTCCTGATATTTTATAGTTTGTAATTGGGTATGCTTATTTGCTTATTCTGTGGTAAAATAAGGATTGTTCAGATTGTATGGTTGGAGGTTGTAGGTCACGTTAATATCTCAAACACACACTCGTTATGACTAATAAGAACACGTACTACTTATCTAGATTAAGCTACGTATAAAGAGAAATAAGCTAATAAGATAACTAGAGAAGAGAATAAGAAGAATGGAAGGCTTTCAATTAATCGAATTACACACAAGCAGAGCTTTCGCACAATGCATGAAAAACCAACATGAAATGAGGAGCCTTTGCCTTCTATTTATAGGCAAATACTTAGGGCGCCTCATACTTACTTGTTTCTAGAAGGTTTAGCCGGTCCATGGGCTACTAATGGACCGGACTCTAGTTACAAACAATATAGCCCAAAACGTGCAACATTTAATCTAAATGAACAAGACTTGTAATTAATTAAAACATGTTCCTAACAATCTCCCCCTAAGTCTTGATCATCAATGTTGCTCGACGTCTTCTTTGCTTCTTAGGCTTCTGACGTCTTTATAATCTTTGTTTCTTTGTTCTTGTATAATGATGATATGATGTTGTCTCGATCTGCCAATCTCCAACGTCTTCACGTCTTCTCCATCATGCTCATATGTCTTTGACTTGTTTTCTGCAACTTGTTCTCACTTTTCAATCTTAAAACATGAGAAAGGTTGAAGTGCTTAAACTTTAGACTTTACTATATCATATATTGAACTTTTGATATTACTGAGTCTTTGAGAGAACATTTCTTCAAGATATGAACATGATGGAGTCTTGATGGTCGAACTCCAGCTCCTCAGCAGCAGCAACAGCACGAACCAACCGGTACTTACAGGCTCAGATTTGAGATCATCAACAGCATAGTGTGAAGACTTTCTCAAGTCCTAACCCAGACCGTTCTGAATCGGATTTCCCCGAAAGGGATTACACGGACACACCGAAGTGCACCCACGATTCAGTGAGTCGCTGGAGATCACCCCACGACTGTAGACCGTTTGGAGCAAACACTAAGCGTAACCCACAAGGAGTTACCGAAGTGACCTGCTGACAGAGTTGTTTGATGTTGCTCTGGCAAGATTTCCATTCAATCATTGATAATCACAAATTGTGACTTTTCTCATGAATGTTCTCGGCAGATTGCTAGGATCTGCGAAGGACACTTTCTTAATTTTACAACTGCTGCCCATGATGTAGAACAGCAGAGTAATACTAAGTGTACCTAAGAGATCTTTTATGAATCTCATGGCTCTAGACTCAATTAGTGCACATTTGTTTGGTCATCGGAGGCGTGGAGCAGATTGCCTCCTTTTCAATATCAACAATCTCGTAATGAGATGTCGATAGATTATGAACGGTTCTCCGTGTGAATGAAACAAATGTCTTTTGAGAGACACTTGAGTGGCTTAGAAGGTTTATTAGTGCGTCACTGGGTCCATGACGTCTTTAGTTTTCAATACCAGTGATGCTCATCAACCAGTAGATTATGAATTGAACCCGGTGTCTACCCTAAGGTTGAACAAATGGAGGGCTATTTCTTTTCACCTTTTTCTTTGCTTTTCTTTTTAATTCTTCAACCCCTTCTTTCTCCGTTCATTCATTTTCTCCTTTTTATATCATACCTAGGACTTTCTAGTTCTAAACTATTGGTATTGTCCTTGGGTAGATCCCTCCGGCTCTGGCGGATCATAGGACGGTTTTCCCTAACCTTAGTCACCTTATATCTCCATGACTATCCTAATGATGCCATAAACCAAACCATTGAAAATCTCTCAAAGTGTCGATAATTGTAAAGACATTTTGTTGACACCTTGAGAGTTTGATGATTTTCAGAAATACTCCCCCTTAACATGTGCGCATAAATAATAAATTTTGAAATTTGCACATGCAGGAAAGAGTTGGCACTTTTGAATTGATTGACTTTCAATGAACCTGATCATTGCGAGACACGCTTACATCACCAGTTAAACTGGCTTGAAATTATTACCCGTCCAGATCAGATTCAAAGATTATCGCTCGAGATCTGTACATTCTACTCAGACACGTCCTTTGCGAGACACGCTTACATCACCAGTTAAACTGGCTTGAAATTATTACCCGTCCGGGACATGTCCTTTCGACTACTGACTTTCCTATTCGTCAATTCGAGAGTCAATTCTGAGTTTGAGCACACGAGATTCCAGCAATGAGACATCATATTTTAATCATCTTTTACTTCTCCCCCTCAAAAATAGCATACTCATGATGTTTTTGAAAAAACGTTTATGATTAAAATACGCTGATTTTTTAGTTTTAGGGAAGAATTTCAAGAACATTTGTTTTTCTTAGAACAAAGATTATTTTTTCAAATACTCCCCCTTAACAAAGGAATATTTGTCCTTATGAGCAGAATGTTTGAAAAAACTTTGGAAAACATTCTGGTTTTAATTCTGCTCATAAGTAAGAAGCTTTCGCTCCTTTTTCAGGATTGAGGCACTGAAGCGTACCTCAGGGTCCTTTCTTTGAGGTCCGGGTTGTACATGTTATGTGTGCACAAGCCGTGATGTCATATAAAAGCAAATGATGAGATAATGACAAAATTGTGACAAGTAATACCATTGAGTTTACTTAGGATGACGAAAAGTGAGAATGTTTGGAATTCTCACTCATCCTCCCACGTAACTCTCTAGTCTTCTCATCTGCATTCGATATTGAAGTCGGTGATCTTCAGCTGTAGACGCAGAAGTAGAAACCGTTTGATCTACTGATGATGATGTTTCTGGTTGAGGTGCATCGTTAGCAACTGCTGTGGAAGTAGTTGCTGGTGTATCAGGTGCTTGATTGGTTACGGTTTAAGCAGCGGAATTAGTGGATACTTCAGAGGCACGACTAACTAGAGTGTCATCGAACAAAGGAGCAAACAAATCTTCTAAATCCTTTTTGTTAAACGGTGAGAGTGCAGCTGAAGATTCAGGAAAGTTGAGACGGTTGTGTGCGGGTTCTAAGCTGTTTTGCTCAGAAGCCATTTCAGTGAGTTCATCAAAATTAGCGTGTATGGTTTCTTGAATGTCTCCAGTCCGACGATTCAAAATTCTGTATCCCTTGGAGTTCTCACAGTATCCAACAAATATCCCAATATCTGCTTTAGCCTTAAGTTTACCAAGATCATCTTTATCATTCTTCGGATAACACAATGCTCCAAAGACGTGAAAATAGTTGATGTTTGGTTTTCTTCCTTGTATAAGCTCATATGGTGTTTTGCTGTGTCTTTTGGTGATCATGGCACGATTCTGAGTATAACAAGCAGTATTGACAGCTTCAGCCCAAAGATAATCCGGTAGTTGAGCATTGATCAACATAGTTCGGGCTGCTTCCACGAGCGTACGGATTCGTCTTTCAACTACACCATTTTGTTCTGGAGTGCGAGCTATTGAAGTCTGATGAACAATACCATGTTTCTCAGTGAATTCCCGAATGATTTGATTCTTAAATTCAGTCCCGTTGTCTGTTCTGATGATGCGGACGGTGTTGCGGACTTGAACTTGAATCTTTGTAATAAATGTGATGAGGATAGAAGGAACTTGATCTTTAGTCCGAAGAAAATAGACCCAAGTCCATCTTGAGTAGTCATCCACTATTACCAGAATATACTTCTTCCCGTTAATACTCTGAACTCGCATCGGACCACACAAATCCATATGAAGCAGTTGTAGGACATGGTCTGTGTGTGTTCTGTTTTGGGAGGAAAATGAGCACGGTGACTTTTCCCTTGTTCACATGCAGAACACAAGTGATCCTTGGCATATCTGAATTTTGGTAAACCGTCAACTAATTTCTTCTTGGCAAGGTCAGTGATGGTTTTAAAATTGAGATGAGACAATCTTTTGTGCCATAACCAAGCCTTTGTGGGATGAGCCTTGGAGAGTAAACAAATAGGAGTAGAAGCTGTCAAGCCTTCAAGGGAGATAGTATACAGACTGGTTCCGCGTTTCCCTTTCATGAGGTCGTTGCCTTGAAGATCACGAATAAAGCAAGTTTTCTCCCTGAATGCTACTTCCAAGTCTCCATCGCAGAATTGTCCCACGGAGAATAAATTATGACCAAGGCCTTCAACATAATACACACGGCTGATTTCGATGTTCCCATTAATGTAATCCCCATAGCCCATAATTGCAGCGTAGTGATCATTCCCGAATCTGACCGTTCCGATAAACTTTGCAATAAAGTTTTGAAGAAGTTTGAGATTGCCGGTCATGTGTCGGGAGCACCCGCTATCAACAATCCAAAGGACGATTTGAATCACCTGCATCACAAACATTGGAAACAGGTGAAGAATTGATAACGGTTAGATCCGCTGGGTTAGTAACACAAGAGGTTAGTACTTTAGGTAACCATTTAAAACCAAAAGTGTGTTGTAACCAACGTTGCCAGGTCCAACTAGTCTCTGCCTTTTTCCTAATGTATGCACTAGGTGAAGTAGTTGTTTTGGATTTGGGCTTGTCCATTGTCTTCTCAGAAACAGCTAGTGGGGGCATTCCTAAAATGGACTTTGCACTGGTTTTAAGCCTAGAGGAAGCACCACTAGTTCGTTTCTTTCTCTTAGTCAGCAAAGTTTTAGCAACACATTTTGTATGATCACCAGATAGTATGCTATTACGACAAAAAACACAAGTAGCATCAACCAAAACAGCTTCATTAATATTTAAAGATTCATGATCTGTTACATCAATCCTAGAACTAGACTCAGATAAGTGCAAGTCTATTCCTGATGTTACATTAGTCTTATTCAAACTACTAACTGGAACTTCTTCAGACTTAGATAACTCCTTCCTAGGTTTCTTGACTCTATTCTTCCTCTGTTTCTTGTGAGTCTTGGAATGGCTGACCTTAGATGTGGTTTCTAGTCCTGTGGAAGTACAAGTAGCTGAATTAGTGGTTACATCAGATGCTTGGGTATGTTCTTTGTCTACTACATACATCCCTGGGGCAATCTGATGAGTGTTTGTTTTTCCTTTTTCTAAAACTCTGATTTTCTTTTTCAGATCAATAATGATGTGTTGAAACTCTTGATTTTGTGAGTCTAATTTTCTGTTGAGGCGGACTGTGTCATTTCTGTTTTGAAGAATTTCATCCAATTCCTTTTCATTTTCAAACAGTTTAAGTCTTAAGAAAGCTTTTGTTTCCTTAAACTTTTCAGGAACATGACTGTTTTGAAATGATAAAGACCCTATAATATGTTGAAATTTAAGTTCAAATTCAACACTCTGTTTTTGACACCAGTCAAGCCTTGTTTGAAGATTAAAAACTTTGTTTTCCACATCATTGTTGATCTGTCGAAGATTCTCATTCTCATGTACCAGATTATCAATCTCCATACGCAACATCTTACTATCCACAGCATGATCATTCACAAGTAAAGCATTACCAGATTCATAAAGCGAATTCATAATCACAGACACCACGTCATAACACAAAACTTTTTCCAAGAGTCGATCATTTTCTTTTGCTAAAAATTTCCTTTGAAGTTTTTGACGTTGAATCTTGTCATCTTTAGCTTTGAAAATGGTTTGCATAGATGCTACTTCCGTGTATAACTCATCTTCCCATTTTGTTGCGCATTTCTTCAGATTTCTGACATGAGGAAGAATTTTCTTTTGAAGAATCTCTTTCTTTTCTTTTTGAACAGGAGAAAGAAAAGAAGAGACAGGAATTTGAGAACTAAACTCAATTTCATTCTCCAAACGAGAAATGTCGTCCATAAATGTCTTAAAATATCGAAGAACCCGACATTTTGGAGGCATTTGTGGATCAGCAAGATCCTCTGTCAGACAATCTTTGAAATGTACAGCAGTCGTGGGGACAGGAGTTATAGACGAAGGAGCACTTATGTTTGTGTATGTTCACGTTTGTTCTGGATGGTCCTTAGGAGGGACAAATGATTTGCTCAAATGAGGTCGTGCATTATAATCATAATGTATTTTTGAAAATTTTGTTTGTGAATCTGATCGACCCTCAATCTTGTTTGCAAGAAAATCAGTTTCTTCATCAACAGAATACATAACAACACGTTGAAAGGTATCATCTAACAGAAATGTTGCATTGTACAACTTAGGATTGTCTTTGAGTGCTATGTGTAAATTGCGGGGTGTGTCACTTCCAAGTGCAAAACTTACTCCTTTAGGACTCGGTTTCACAACATTTTTTTGAATTTGTGTTACAGAATTACCCGTTTTATACACAACATTTTGAAAATCTTTAAGTTTAGTTTCCAAATCTAGAATTTGATCAAGATATGAGTCAACACGTTTCCTAGTGGCTTGCTTTTCTTCAAGAAGATCCTGCTGAGATGTTGAACGCTCAGATTGAGTTTTTAACAACTCAGAAGTTAAAGCATCAATTTGTTTATTGAATTCAAATTGATCTTTTTCTTTTTGTGAGAAAAGCTCAGCTTTGGCAACGGTTAGCTCATGAACTTGACTTTCTAAATTTTGAACCTTTACGTATTCTTGTTGGAAAGCTATTTCAAAACCTTTTTCACGTTTATCTTGTTTAAGATATCCTGAAAGTTGTAGTTGGTAGCACTCATTATCCTTTGTTAACAATGCAATCTTATCTTTGAGCTTCTGATTGATGTCATTGCATTTTTCTATTTGTGACTGGGTGGTCAATAACAAGGCCTGTAACTCCGAATCTTGATCATTCAAATGATCTTTTTGTTCAATATGATCACAATGGTCATCATCAATGAGATCATCAAAAGAAACAACGGTGTTATCATCATCAAATGATACAACCGTGTTAAGTTGATCATCGGATGGTGATGAGAATGAATCATGTTGATCAAACTTTTCATTTGTAGATGAAGATGCAGATGGTGACGCAATTTCATGGATGAGACATGTAGAATCAGGTACCTGAGAAAGACCATCGGTATCATAAACCGGGCCTGACTCGGACATGTTCATTTCTTGCATATTAGCCATAAGCATGACTGCAGCATTTGCCTCAAGATCTTCCATTTCGTCATCTGATTCCACATTAGCCATAAAACTTTGATCATTCTGAGTCAACTTTCCAGCAGCTTTTTCATCTTTGAGTGCCATCAGAAGAGCCTCTTTGTGATAAGCACTGCCCATTGTTTGTGGCTTCGGACAAGCATTTGCCATGTGACCGTTCCCCCCACAGTTATAACATGTGATAGACGTATTTGCAATGCCTCTCTGAACATTCCCAACAGTCGAATTTCCTCTCTGATCATTCCCCATATTGTTTCTGTTTGCCCCTGCAGTATTGAACCTATTTCCTCCTGACTGAACCCTTTGAGTACCATATCCACGATTTCCCGAACCATATCTTCCTGAAGACCTGTTATGAATTTCTACTCTGCCATCATTAACAACTGCCTGATTCCTGGTATTTGAAGATGAACGAAGACGGTTGTTGGATTTGGTGAATCTGCCAAATGCTTTAGCAATCAATCCAAATGCTTCATTAAGAGAGTTGAAAGCATCCTCTTCTTCATCATAATCTGCATTTGAGTACAGCATTGAATCGGTGTTGTTGTATGGAACCAGCTGGTTATCAGAGTATTGTTGTGGTGCTTCATAAGAAATGATTTGGTTATGAGGTTGGGGTGGAAGACTTGGTTGAAAAGATGATTGGCCAAATTCCTGGTGTGGTAAAGAGAAGTTAGATTGAGCAACGAGAGCAAGTTAGTTTGATGTTGGTACGGGTGTGAAACCTCCTCGTGCTGCAATTTCTTTATCCACTTCTGATTGATGTTGTCTGAGGTAATCATACATGAGTCCATTTTTGACATCACCAATTTTCTTTGTCTGCCTTACAAAAGTTGCATACTTCTGCCATTCAGGACCAAGACATCCAAGGAATTTGGAGTTGACAGCAATCTTTGGTAACTTTATATCATGACGATCAAGGTCATTGATAATGTTGGTGAAACGGTGGTAGTAAGATTCAATGGTTTCCCCTGGTTCCATGATGAAGTGAGTGTACTCCATATACAATTTTGACTCAAGATCTTCTTGGTTTAACTCTGTTCCTTCCATGAGAAGATGAACATGTTCCCACATATCTTTGGCTGTCTTTTGAGCATCAATACTTCGATAGATAGGATTGGGAATTCCTTGAAGTATGAAAGACATTGCCAATTGGTTTGCTTCTTGTTGTAATGTTTGCTCAGTTGTGTAGTTGGCAACAGGAGTGGGAGTGGTTGTTTCTTCTCTCTCTGAAGTTGCTGGAACAACAATAGCTGGAATAGGATAGGGTCCTTCTTCAATGACTTTCTTGAGGTATTGACCATGAGGTTTTTTCAGTTCAACGAATCTGAGGAATCTACTAGCCCATTGCACGTAGTTACCCGGAGTTAGCATTGGTGGAGTTTCTTGACTTCCAGCTTCATGACGTGATTGCTGACTACTAATTGCCTCACACATTTTGTTAAACCAATGAGGTTCTCTGGAGTAGGAAGAATAATTCTGCAGTTGTTGATTCTGTTGCATGATTTGTTGTGGGGACACTTGTGGTGGAGAGAGAAATTGATGCTGTTGCACGAATGCTTGTTGTTGTTGATACTGAGGATGAAATTGCTGTTGTTGTGGATGTTGCTGTAGCTGGTAGTAGTAATTGAAATGAGGTGGTTGAGACATATCTGGATCTTGAAGATAATTAAGATATGTGTTGATGAGATATGTTAAGTTGGTTTGGAAATCGAAAGATTTTGTCCAAATGCGATAAGTACTGTTCACCAAATGCGATAGGTCAGTTCACCAAGTGCGATTACCAAGTGCGATAATGACAGTTCTACCAAGTGCGATAAGACTAGTTCACCAAGTGCGATAACCTTCAATAGCAATAACGAAAGTAGAAAATGCGATAAAACTATAAAGTGCGATAAATAATGACAATTTAAATATGTTATCTTAAAGTGCGATAAGTTATAGCAAAATGCGATAAAATATCAAACAACGATAAGATAAGATATCAAACTGCAATGATTTATGGCAAATGCGATAGATTTATCACAAATCCAAGTTCGATAATTCTCAACTCTTGTACAAGAGAAGATAAGCAACCAAGTCGAAGTATTATCACTTTCTAATACAAGAAAGTACAATACTGAGTCCCAATGCCGATAATTGAAGATCTGCCAAATGCGATGAAACCCTAACTTGTCTTGATTCGAACTGCGATAAAACCCTTAGTTATCTTGATTGCAACTGCGATGAAACCCTAAGTTGTCGAAGTTCACTCAGAAACCAAAAAATATCACTTTTTCATCAACTTTTCCAATACGCTAAGAATACGGATTACACCAAATCGTCCAAATAACCAATAAACCCGATTGTTTTTGACTTTAAACGATTAGTAATCAAAAGATTTGATGAAGATTAAGCTTTGTTAACGTAGAAAATATGAAAAACGATGAAGATTAGTGAAATTTGAACGAAATCAAAGCTATTTTCAACACAAACAAGAGTTTTCACGTTGAGATGTGAACAAAAACCTTACGATAACTATAAAACCAACGTAATTAACGATACTAATGACTCAAACACACGATCCTAATTATCCCTAGGCGAATGATACCACTTGTAGGTCACGTTAATATCTCAAACACACACTCGTTATGACTAATAAGAACACGTACTACTTATCTAGATTAAGCTACGTATAAAGAGAAATAAGCTAATAAGATAACTAGAGAAGAGAAATAAGAAGAGAATAAGAAGAATGGAAGGCTTTCAATTAATCGAATTACACACAAGCAGAGCTTTCGCACAATGCATGAAAAACCAACATGAAATGAGGAGCCTTTGCCTTCTATTTATAGGCAAATACTTAGGGCGCCTCATACTTACTTGTTTCTAGAAGGTTTAGCCGGTCCATGGGCTACTAATGGACCGGAATCGAGTTACAAACAATATAGCCCAAAACGTGCAACATTTAATCTAAATGAACAAGACTTGTAATTAATTAAAACATGTTCCTAACAGAGGTTCTGTTCAAATGATGATATTCCTTACGGTTTTGTTGTTGTTAATTTCCGTCTTCCTGTAGAAACAGCTTACTACCTTATTTGGTCTTTCTAATCTTGGTCAACACTTTTTGTCCTTAAAACTTTGGATGAAGGATAAAATGTTACAGCTTCTTGTGTTAAAACACTATTAAAAAGTAAATGTGCGTTTTTGCTTAACCCTAAAAAATAGCAGATAAGCAGAAAGCAAAAAAAAGTTATGAATTTTATGTTCGCAAAAAAATAGCAGATAAAAAATTTATCAATTTGTAGTTTTTAAGGACTGATTTACGTGTAATTAGTGTGCTGTTTTGATGTTTGGTTTGATGATGCTTTGCTTATGTTTAGCCGCACTTACTAGCGCTTTCTTTTCGTATTTCATGTCACCTTATTATGTTGCTTCTGTGTATTTTTTCAGCAGATTCATGTGGATTTTTAGAGTGTCTGAAATCTATTCGTATCTTGCCGGGGTAGCATGACAGAGATGGGTTTGGTATACCAAGTTAGGGTTTACTGGTATACTGAGATGGGTTTGGTATACTGAGTTACGGTATGCTGTTATGATGTTTGGTTCCATGATGGCGAGCTCAAACGGCAGCTTATTATCATTGCTTGACGGTATTTTCCCTAGTCAATAGTGTGGGCATGGGGTGGTTTGGATTGAAAGTGCGTGAGACAGCCATACATTACCTTTAGTTGAGCAAAACTAAGTTTAGTGCCTTATTAACATTTTTTACTTACGTAACCATGTTATCCTAACTGATATGCTTTTGTTTTTATGTAATTTCTAGCACGTGGAACCATCAATAGGAAACAGTATCTGCGTATCCTTGCTTATACATTTTGGACTTGAGCATAATAGAACAAGTAAGTTTTTAATCTACTTCCTAAAGAAAACCGTAGTGAGTCAGTCCTATTTGTCATTTCAGGAATTTTGCCATTCAATTGCTTGACATTCAAAAGGTGAAATAAATTTAGTCATGGTTACAGTTGGTTATAGAAACTGAGCCTCGTGAGCCAATGTTGTTGAGTCAAATTGTGACCAAATTATCTCTCACAAGTATTTGAAGCATTAAATCAGCCTAAGTTGAATAGTTGATTAAATCAGAGAACCAATTCGCTCTTTGATAAAGTCAAAATGTAAACTATGAGCAAGTTTACCCCCTGACTAAAGATCAGCACAGCTGATCACAATCAGCTATCAAAAGACTCACAAAGATATACACCTTATGAGCAACCTCAGGGAATTCAGAGTCAAACCACTTAATATTTATTCAACCACTGATATAAAGAACAACGGTTCTGACTGAGGGACTTACTGAGTGTTCACATATCAAAGGATAACAACTCAGATATGTTGTATACTTCTTATTGAATACAATCTAACCTCGTGAAAGTCAAAGACCAAACTGAATGAATACTTTGTGACCTGATGCGGAGTCAGCTAGCAAAGTACAAGAAGATACAAACAACCAGAGTCTTAGAGGACTGACAAATGTCTCTAGGGCTCTGAAAGACTTATCATCTTAAGCCATCCAGAAGAACCAGTTACACTGATTAGATACACTTAGAGTATTCTTAAAGATACTTGCTAAAGTATATTGAAGGATTTGGCTAAAGTTCTCAGACACGCTTAGGGGGAGTAATTTGAGATAAGGACAAGTGGGAAAACCCTTGGGAAGCTAAGGACTCATCGAGAGCAGGGAAAGCAACTTGCATGTACAAAAGTTGTCAGCAAAGTAACGCAACCCTAGCTACACAAGTGCATGTGTACCTTACATCTAGTTTGCTTCTAGTTTAGATATCACTATTCTCTTCTAACTACTAACAGTGTATCTCCCTAGTATATAAAAGGAGGTTAGTAGTATTGATAAGAAATTGATTCCACCACTGGAAACTTCCTCCTCTTTTAAGTGGAATCTTCCTCTTCATAACTTGAAGAGTAACATTTGTCACTACCAGGGATAGTATTCCGCAACTATCCCTCGTAAAGCCTTCACCTTAACAACTAAGTTAGACTAATATAGTCGTAATGTATAAATGGGTATTATTAGTTTACTCAGGTCAAGATTGTGTAAACATGCTCTTATTTCTAATGAACATCGGTTATTTTCATTTGCTCAAACACTTGTTCATACAACTCATGGTTTTGCACAAATATATCAGACCAACAAGTGGTATCAGAGCGGGTCGATCACTCCCATGATCTAGATCCGTTCTTAAATGACTACTAATAATACAAAGCCGTTCTCGAATGATGGCTAATAACATTCGAACCCAATCCTCAAGAAAGACCTCACCAAACCAGTTCTTCCCACTCCTTCTCTTCACCTCTTGTCTATACGATTGAGTACCTCCACACTCCTTCGTATATCAAGAAGCTCCAAATGCTTCTTTTCTAGCCCACTCGCCCACACCTCAAGGTAAAACTTCCTTACGGGTGCCATTGTTCAAAAGCAAAAATTTACTAAGACAACTTGTCCTAGTAAATTTTTTCATCTTGAAAACTTCTAAACCAATGGTACTTTTGAGAATCTATTTACCAAGACACACATCTATAAGTGTTGTTATGGTTACTCTCAGGAGCTACCAATGGGGAGAAAGAAGCATGACGCATAAGTGCAAATTGGAGCAACAGAAGTAAATGGATGAAGGGAGAATCCGGGGATGAAGAGATGTCTCAGGGAATGTGCATCAAGTTCATCAGGGGGTGTTAGTAAAACAAGACAACCCTTTACCTTTCAGAAATTTGCACCTGAAGACACCAACAACAAAGAATCGAGCCATATTGTCCTAATTCTTATTCTTTGTTGTAATTTAACGTAGGCTATTCCTATATTTAGATAGGAAGAGACTGTTAATCAGAAAAAGCTAAGAAAACAGTATCTGACTTACTTAGAATAGTCTATTGTTAAATGTCGCTGAAAACAAATGGACTTCTGGAGCTTTTGAATCTGACAAGTTGGTTTAAACTTGAAAAGTTCAAGTCTTCTAAGTCAGTTGTGCTTCAACAACATCGAAGAGTAAGCATTATAATTCGTAATGCTCTACTCTTTGATATAAAATTATGGTAGGAGTTATAAAACTCAGGGATATCAATGCGAAATTGACCAGGGTTAAGAAGGCACTAGCAGCACAGCTGACACCTCAACCCAAGTCACTGATGACCATTAGGGATTGAAGAGAATTAGAAGCTACAAGACAGCCAGAGAATAGGTGATGTAATGATACCACCATCAATTGTGTCTAGAAATAGAGTTGTCTAAAGTAGTATACTAGTCACTATTAACAACTTCACACTCCAACACAAACCCTACCTCTGAACCAAGTTCCTTAGACTGATTCTAAAATTATTCCTGACACCTGAGAACCTAGTAAAAACTATGAAACTCATACCTCTTAACTAAAACCTTCCATTGGTCACTGAAATTACCAAAATCGGAGACTAAAGGGACATAGTCCTTAAGAAATGGAAGAAATGGTTCAAATCAAGAAGTATCTGGCATCCTTTCGAGAATAAGTTCAAAAACTTGGAGTCTCTGAAACATACAAGAACCAAGAAAGAGCTTAAGGATAAGCCAAGCGTCAGAAGAACGCTGAAGAATCATACATCTGTTTATCTTATGTCTGTATATACTTGGCTGTAAATCATAGTGTAAAGAAGAAGCCGTAATGCTCACTTACCTCTGATAAACTTAGACCACCTTAAAATTAGAAGTTTATATTTTTCATTCTTGGTTGTAAATCAAAATGTAAGAAGAAGCTGTTATGCTCACTTACTTCTGATAGAACTTAGGCTAATTTTATGTTAAAATAGTGGGAGATTGTTGAGTCAAATTCTGACCAAATTATCCCTCACAAATATTTGAAGCATTAAATCAATCTAATTTAAATAGCTGATTAAATCAGAGAACCAATTCGCTCTCTGATAAAGTCAAAATGTAAACCATGAGCAAGTTTACCCCCTAACTAAAGATCAGCACAACTGATCACAATCAGCTATCAAAAGACTCACAAAGGTATACACCTTATGAGCAACCTCAGGGAAGTCAGAGTCAAACCACTTAGTATATATTCAACCGCTGATATAAAGAACAACGGTTCAGACTAAGGGACACACTGAGTGTTCACATATTAGAGGATAACAACTCAGATATGTTGTATACTTCTTATTAAATACAGTCTAACTTCGTGAAAGTCGAAGACCAAACTGAATAAATAATTTGTGACCTCATGCGGAGTCAGCTAGCAAAGTACAAGAAAGATACAAACAACCAGAGTCTTAGAGGACTGACAAATGTCTCTAGTGCTCTGAAAGACTTATCATCTTAAGCCATCCAGAAGAACCAGTTACACTGATCAGATACACTTATAGTATACTTAAAGATACTTGCTAAAGTATATCAAAGGATCTGGCTGAAGTTCTCAGACACGCTTAGGCAGGAGTAATTTGAGATAAGGCAAAGTGGGAAAACCCTTGGGAAGCTAAAGACTCATTGAGAGCAGGGAAAGCAACTTGCATGTATAAAAGTTGTCAGCACAGTAACACAACCCTAGCCATACAAGTGCACGTGTACTTTACTTCTAGTTTAGATATCACTATTCTCTTGTAACTATTAACAATTTATATCCTTAGTATATAAAGGGATGTTAGTAGTAGTGATAAAAAATTGATTCCACTACTAAAAACTTCCTCCTCTTCTAAGTGGAATCTTTCTCTTCATAACTTGAAGAGTAACATTTGTCATTACCAAGGATAGTATTCAGCAACTATCCCTCGTAAAGCCTTCACCTTAACAACTAAGTGAGACTAATACAGTCGTAATGTATAAATGGGTATTATTAGTTGACTCAGGTCAAGATTGTGTAAACATGCCCTTATTTCTAATGAACATCGGTTATTTTCATTTGCTCAAACTCTTGCTCATACTACTCAGGGTTTTGCACAAATATATCAGACTAACAAATGTGTGTATACATCCTGTCGTTGCCACCGATATTGAAGCAACAGCGTTTCAACAATTTCGCTATTGGTACTGATCCGTGCTAAAGTGTATATATAAATAATATCAGACGGATACGCGTGAATAAAGACAAATTAACCCTTTAGGAAAAAGGCTAACTTGCAAAAACTCACGTTGTGATATGTGTGATACCAGGTAAGTGATTACCCGGGTCGTGTCCCAGCGAGGAGTAAATGGACAATCGTTTAAGGTTTGGATTAGAGTGACTGATATTTGGGATACGAAATTTTGCTTTTTATTATTCTAATTTAACAAATGAGAAACAAATTCTCACAAGAAAATTAAGAATAATAAATTATATTAAAAACGCGTTACGGGAATTCTAAAACGGGATTAAAACCAAAATATTAGAAAACTAATCCTACAAGTATAAAATTATTTTTCTTAAATCCTAAATAATAAAAGAAAATTTTAGAAAAAAGATTTATATTTTTTTGACTTTTATATTTTTTATTATGAATTAAAAACTGATTTAAAAAGAAAAATAGATTAAAAATACTAATTGAACTTGGAAAATTATGAAAAATTCCAGGAAATTAATTAATGCTAATTAGAATTTATGAAAATTAAAACCAAGTTAACTACTTATGTAAATAAGCAGTTATTAAGCAAATTGTGGAATAAGCTTTAAAAAGAAAAAGTAGGTTAAATAAAAAAAAGGTGAGAGTCTTAACCAGAACAAGTCCCTAGGGCAGTTGGTTAATGTGTGTGTTGTGTGAGGCTTTGTGATGTGAATGACCAGGGTTCGAATCCCAGTCCTGACCTTTTTGCTTTTATTTTCTTCTTTTGATTTTTATTATAGAAACAGATTAAGCACAATGAGATAAGCAAGTTTTATAACTGGAACTTTTTATGAAAACCTCTAATAAGCTCAGAATGAGCTTATGATTGCTGATCAGTGGTTTTAAAAAGAGAATAAGGCAAGCTTGGATCAAAATAAGCTATAAGCTATCAAATAAGCAAAATAGAAACTGAAATAAGCTTAATAACCAACAATAAACTAAATGACAACTGAATAAGCCACAAGTACCAAGAAATAAGCACTGATAATCACAAATAAGCCAAAAAGAGTGACTGATGCACAGGGCACTTTTTGGATTTCTAGGAAATTTCAAGCTTATATTTAAGCACTTAAATGATTACTAAATTCCACAAAAGCTGATGATTCTTAAAATTTACCTACTGAGGATCACTTAAAACCAAAAATCAGATTATTTGAAACTTATTTATGGCTTAAAAATAAGCTGAGAAAATAGCCAATCAAGACAAGTATACACTGATAGATCAGTGTATGCTTGTCTGAGTAGGGTATATTTGAGCTTAATTTAAAGCTTAAAGAAGCTTGAGAAAAGGCTGATTTTTGGGAATAAGCAAAGAGCACCTACCAAACTACAGAGAAATCCAAAATTTAAGCTTAAACTAACATAAATAAGCACTGAAATTGAGTCTAGAAAAAGTGTGCAGACCTGCATATGGTTCTAAATGTGCAGGTTGTGCAACTTGTGCAGAAGTGCACACACCAAAGGAACTCTATCTAGGCTTACGGATTATCACTATATGGACTATGATGAACTCAGAAATGCCATGGATATGGGCTAAATAAGCTTGTGGCTTATATTGGCTTATATGGTCCTATTAAGGTCTGAAATTACCACAGACCTAGAAAAACTACTATATCTCTTAAAGTGGCTTATTAGAACTTACAAACAACTTATATGGACTATATTAAGCTGGATCAAAGCTGAGCTTAATGCAAATGTACAGTAACACCTAGTTTGACCCTTTTGACTGTTTTAACCCAAACAGTCCTTTGTGTGGAGTGATATGTGATTTTCAAAGTAACACACCAATTTTAACTATAATTCTGACTTATTTAAACTTAAATGCCTTAACTGAGTTAAAATGAGCAAACTTTAATTTAAAATAAGCCCCTAATAAGCAATTTCCTATATTTGACTATTTGGACTGATTTTACCTTTTTAATGGAAAATGATATTAAAGCTTATACTAATGATCAAACTGAGCTAATTTACTTCAAATACAACAGATAAGCTAAGAAAATGAAAAATAGCAATTAAATAAGCTAGGGAACAGTAGACTAGAAAATAATGCAAAATATTAGAAAATGCTTACAACTGATTGGATATGAAACAGTGGAACTTAAGAACAGAACACAACTAGCTTGTCAATGACAAGCTAGAAAACCCAATTAAGCTTTTCTTGATGGCTTATCTCACCAGAACTGCTTATTTGGCCTTTCTTTGACTTTTGTTTACTTTCTTCATTTTTTGAAACTTGAACAGCTAATCACTATATAAGTTTACAAAAAGCTATTATAAGCTTGTATAAGCTTATAACAAGGGTGTTGAGGCTTGTGATTGGTAATTAATATGAATTGAGCTTAATTCGAATTAACAACAACTTGGAATTCTATTATAAATGAAAATGAGTACAAGATTGCTTGAATTTATAACACTTTGACTGAAATTAACTTGAATTAACAACTGAAACTTTGAAATTACAAATTATAAAGACTGAATATTAAAAACGATTAATCTAAATTAACTACTTGCCAATTAAGGCTACATTATTTCCTATTTATACTAAAATAAAGTGGGATGTGTCTCCTCATCATCTCTAAGCAATTTCTGACCCTTGGATGCCCTTGAAATGATCTCAGCCATTTAAACACACTTTTGGCGCCAAAAATGAGATAGTGGAAAAATCCACTATCTCTGATTGAGTGTGCTGAGGAAGAAGCATTTAATGCCCCTTGGCTTGTTAGGTGAAGTGAGATAGGAGGAGGGGGTGGGTGTTGCAGAGAAATACTGTGGGTGAGGGTGGTATAGTTTTGGCGGGGTGGTATTGAAGAAGAAAGGTTTGACCAAGGGTCAAACCTGGTATTAGCTAAGGGTGGGTTGGGTTTATTTATTTAAGGATTGGGCTTTGGTTTATTTGTTGGGCTGGGTTTAGTGATGGATTGGGATAAGGCTGGGTTGGTTTTATTCTTGGATCCGGATGGTAGTTTTAGTTTAGGATAAATGGGAATTAAACCAAGGACCAAAGGTGTAATTGTTGTAAACATCAGGGATCAAATCTACCATTCTTCCAAAGTTGATTCAAGGGACCAATGTTGTCAAGTGAAAATAATCCAAGGACCATTTGTGTCATTTTGGGATTTTGGGGGTTGACTTTGACTCTGTCTTTGACTTTCGTCTTTACTTGATCAAATGCACAATTATTGACGAGTCGATCCAAAAATGCTCGTTTTCGTTCCGTTTTCAATCCTTCAGTACCTGAAACACATAAAACACAAACCAAGGATATCTGCAGTATAATTCAGTGTTTTAGGTCATTTTAGTGTCTATTATGGGTATAAAATGATGAGTATTTACACACTCATCAGTACAGTCTTTTTTTGTCATATAGAAGATTATTGTTACCTTGGTTGTGATGAGCACCCTGTGATTAAAGGACATTGTTTGCATTTTGACACGGCAGCTGTTAAGCTTGCAGTCATGACGGATAAATATCTTTTGCAGGCTCTTTATGGGCACAATTGCATGGTCTACCACCTCCATATTGAGCTGCAAAAGCTGAGAGGAATGTGTTGTCAGTCGGCAAATGTCCACAATTGATATTGCACCTAGGTTGTGGTGAATGCAACCAAAATTGAATAAGGTTTCAGGATTGTATTCAGAAATGATGATCTGCTATGGGCAATGGCGACTTTAAGGTTATTGTTGGGTTTGATAAATCAACCCAATTGTCTCCGACAAGTATTTAAACATAAAATAGCCTAATTCACCTTCTGAAGGTAAGTGAGCATCAAGTCTCTGATAACGATCAGAGAGTATGTCACTTCATAACTAACAACGTGTACCTGATAGTTATCAGAAGTGATATACTCTCTGAGAGTTATCAGAGAACATGTCTTTCTGATTATTATTTAGAAGATGACTCACTGATAAAGAAATCAGTGAGTGTTGTATAAAGCTCAAAACGCCTGAATGGCTTCAGGGAAGTCGAAGACAACTAAAGCTAAAGACAACACCAGAGTCACTGAGATCTGACAAATGTCTCTGTGACTCTGAAGACTTAATTCGGATTACAACCTAAACCTCAGAATGAGAAGGTGAGAAACTTACACAAGAAGAGAAGCTCAAGTACTTATCGATATACGTGAAACAGGCATTGGAACTCTAAGTTGTTAAATCAGAAAGAGCCAAAAGTAAGATTCAGACTAGCTTACTAGGCACGTGCCTATCTATAGCAAGTGGACAACTTACTATGCAACCAACATGCAACCACTATTCCCCTTCCTATATAAACCAAGGTCGTAAATAAAGTTAAGTAGAGATTCCTACGAAGAAAACAATACAAAGCATTATGGTTAGAATCCTCCTCTCCTAGAAACAACAAAGTAGCTAGCAGACTTGTGTTGTTTGATCTTGGAGAGTTCTTATTTGTCAAAAAACTGGGGTAGTTTTCCGCAGGCTACACTTTGTAAATCTTGTGAATTTATTCATTAATAAAGATTTATAATAGGTGAAAAATGACAACAGCGTTATTAGCATGTCTGTGTTGTTCTCAAGCAAACCCTATCTCAAAGATGTTGATGTTCATCAGTTTTCCACACTTGCTAAAACTTTTGTTCATACCATTCATGGTTTGCATGAATGATGTAGGATTTCTGATCAGGTTTTAAAATTTATAATGTCTCATCTACCTATGGTCTACCTTATGCACTAACAGGCAGAGAACCCGATCGTGTGTAGTGTAGTATTTGGTAAAACCGAGGTCGTCGCAAGAGCTATGTGCGTGTGGATTCTAACTTAAGTCTATGTCACGTTTTAAAAGGGGTTTTGAGTTGTTTGATTACTTAAACTAAATAACATAAATGAATTACAGAAAGTAAATTGAGTTGAATGCAGTAGGGAGAAAGTGTACTAGCCTAGTTATTCATCCTCTCGTCTAGTGACTATGTTCTCTAATAATGCTTCCTATCGCTTCAAGTGGGGGTAAAATTCACTGGACTCCTATGGTCAATTCGTCTAGCCTATATCTCCTAGAATCCTACCCTGATATCAAAGGTTGGTTCCTTTATGATTAACAAAGGTCGCAGGTAGACTAGGTTAAGTCATTAAGTACCGCTACATGCTAGATTCATTCTAATGTGTGATCCGGCCTCTCGGATCTTAGACCACACATCCCTAACTTCTTAAGTTTATCCAACATCGGAAGGTGATCCTTTAGTCCATTCACACACAAGGAATTGGTAGTCCTATGGTCAATTCTTACCAACCCTCACAACCTACTACTCTATGGTCCTTTGGTACATTCTCCTAGTGTAATAAGTACAACCGCCCATCAAAACTACAAAAGCTAGAGGATCTATGAATAAACTAAGCATGTATACACTAGAAGCAATAATAAAAGCACGAAAACATAATCATAACAATAAAGGAATCATAACTAGGCTAGCACCAAAGGTGCTTAGCCGATCATATTGAAAAGTATAGAAGATTCAATGTTTTGCATAGTAATGAAAGACATGGAATCGTAAATGTAAATTGAATATAAATCGCTAAAACTTATTGATGTTATGGCGTGATTTCTCCCTTGGAAAATGCTTCATATGTGACTGGAGATCGTCCTTTTGGAACCCTACTTCGTTTTCTGACTTTTGGTGGTGAGAAAGTTATGTAAATGCAGAAAATAGGGTTTGTATTTATAGGCTTCGATAAAGTTACGGCGTAACCTCTAGTTATGGTTACGCCATAACTAGTGTATCTTCTAACGATCCTTATCCGATTAATAACATTTATGGTGTAACTTGATGGATGGTTACGCCGTAATTTTCTTATGGCAACAATTACGTCGTAATTTTCTTGCTGGTTACGCCGTAATATCTTCAATCCTATTCTGTGTAAATTTTACGCCTTAACCTTTTGCATTGGTTACGGCGTAACCTTCATGGTCACAAAATTATTCTAAGTCTCTAAAATGTTACGGCGTAATCTCTGTGGTAATTACGCCGTAATCCTTGATTTGCGTTGACCCGGTCTTCGCGTATAAATCCTTAGTTACGGCGTAAGTGGAGAGTGTAACTACGCCGTAACTTCTTCAAAGTCAGCATACTAAAGTGTGTATCATCGTAAGTAATTTTCCAATTCCGGGTCTCTTTTGCTCCTATGCTCATTTATAACTTGGAAATGAAATATAAAGAAATCAAATTATATATCCATATAAAACAATACAAATAATTAGCATATCAGGGGGGAAATTGACACTAAAATATCAGGATTATTTGATGTCATCAAATGTCCACCCACTTAAACTCTACTTGCCCTCAAGTAAACCATATTAGAATCATTTCTAAAAAGATATCCCCCAAGTTACTTGGGAAATACTAGTATGAGATTAAAAATTTCCTATACTAGAATTTTCAAAGCCGAACACCTCACGAAATGGGAAACAAACACTCATACTCTCCTTAATCTAAGTGACAATTTTGGGGTGATCACTCAACGCACAGTCATAGCATGTATTCTATCATAGGCTTGGCGGTTACACATATCTCCACCACTTGAGCTAAGGTCAAAACAATCTTCGAAGGCAATATTGGGTGAACAAATTATAAGGCTAGGGGTGATTTGTCATTACTAGCGTACTACAGCGAAGGCGACAAAGACCATCGATACATGACCAAATCCATGGCCAAGACACCAATGACTGCTCACTCCCTCACCTACGTATGGTTCATGACCTAATGGTAGGATAAGACATGGGATACACAAAAATGGTGAAAAATAAAAAATAAGAAGCAAATAGTCTTAGCCTATAACCAAGTTGTCACCGCCCACCATCCATCCAAAGTCCAAGCTTCAAAACGCGAAAATTGGATCATGATGTAGTAAGTTAGTGCCAATGTAGATGTCATATGGCGAGGTGCACACTAACTTAGTCTTCAACCACTAGTTGATGTAGGTAAACCACTAACATCAATCTTCAAATGTGATCGAGGTAGGATCCTCGATTCTAGTCCAATAAGCTCCAATACTAGTGCTAAAGATTCTTGCACTAGCCAATATATAACAAATGAATAAAACTACTATTTTTTAATCAACTAATATATACAAATAACTCATCCCACCACTTGAGATGAACCATATATGAGGAATATGGGGGGTCTTCAATGATCTTCATTTTTATGTCTTCAATGTAAGCGTAATTCCCGAGTCTCTCTACCCAAACCTCAAAATTAAGCAAACGGCGACTTCCCAATCATAAACTAAGACTACACGGTAGGCTAAGGCGAATAGGTGTAACGAAACAATATTGATAAGGGTATGAAATGAAGAGAATGGCTCGGAAGGGTGTATCTAGGGGTATCTTGCACTAAAGGTGAGTGCAACAAAAAGGGTTTTAACACGGGGGTCGAAGAGTCGAGGTGACTAATCGATAAACGCACACAATTATATACACATATGGCTATTTGGGTGTTAATCCTAAAATATTGCCTTCTCGAATTGTCTCTACCAAATGTATCAAGCTAACTCGACACACTACTCGTCTATGGTCTCAAAATGATGTAAAGGCCAAGTTCTAAAGTTTACATACTACCGGCACACTCAATATTTGGTTGATTTGTGGTAAATAAGGGGAAACGGAAAGGCTAAATCTCACTATAGAAATCAAGGGTTATAGTGTGCTCGGCTAAGGTCTATTCTAGTTAGGTTAAGAAAAACATGTCAAAATTTTAAAAATGGCATAATTTTTCAAAATAAACTAGAAAAATGAGGGCAAACAAGTTCAAGTTATAAACTCTACTCCCGTCCCTCCACTTAAAATGTACAAAGTCCCTTTTGTACTAAACATGAAATTAAGATGAGGTAAAAGTAGAATTGGAACGAGAACTTCCCTGAAATTTGCTCCGAAATGAAAGAAGGATCACGTTGAACATGTGTGCCTTCGTCTTTCCTCCATGAGCAAATTTCAATTTCCTGAAATCACGACACTACCAACAAGCATAAATCTAAAATAAAAAGGAAAAATAAAAACAAACAAAAACCTAACTCACTTTCGTAGGAATCACGGTTGCATTTAGCGTATGCAACAAGCCTTTTAAACCACTTGGTGTCCCGAGTGGACGAGTAAAGTCTCGTGAGGGTTTACAGGGAACACACCCACAAAGTTCATTTAAAATTAATACAAGGTTATGGTGTGTAAGATTAAAAATTAAATTTGGTTACATGACAGGTTACGGCATAAACTCATTCCTGAGTTACGTCATAATTGCATAAACATGTGAGTCATCCGATATCGAAGGATGGTTATGGCGTAACCATAGAATTTGGTTACGCCGTAAAGTCTGCACAGAATGGATTTTTCTGACTGGTTCCATCTACAGTGAGCTTTACGCTATTCTCCTTGCTCCAATTTCTACAAAATATGAAAACAAACACACCAAACCCAACTATTCTAATAAAGTAAAAAAGAAAAAGGATAATTCGGGTTGTCTCCCAAAAGAGCACTTTTGTTTATTTAATGAGCCTTTAAGTTAGACTCAAGCCACGGCCGCTACGTTTAACCACCACCTAATGTGGTGTCCAATTTTTCCTTGATCACATGGTCATTTTCAGCTGTATCCGATCCGCCCGGATAGCAGTCAATCATCTATTCAATAAAAACCTTTTTCTTGACCATTTCATCCACCTTTGAAGTACCGAACCAATTGTTAAGCCAATCGTTGAATGACAAGCATCGGCCCCCAAACTTTTCATCTATTTCCACCTTGCACGGGGGACCATTATCACTTGTAAGTTTTTCTGAACTATCTTCCCTTTCGTTTGTAGTTGAATAATCATCAAGTAATGCATCTTAGTCAAGACAATAATTGTCGTAGTCACGCTGGAATCTTTTAATGAAATTTTCGCTAATAATAGCGTTCCCATACCTAACTTTATACCATTCTTGAAAAGATAGATTCCCGAACTCAATATCGCGTCTTTCTGACCCATGGAAACACTTCCATTCCAAATGGGCTCTTTGGATTTCTTCTAATTCTCCATACTTTCCCCCATTACATTTGTTACGAAAAGAGTTACAAGATGGCCAAGCCTGCTCAGCTCCCTCATTTACCATTATCACTGGATTGCAATAGTGATTTGTCAAAGCTGGCATTCTATCTTCCATAATTTTATCCATAATCCGATCATGCCTAACCTGTTCCTGCTTAAAATGTTCAAAATCTTTTCCTCTATTTTCATCAGATTCATATTTCAAACATAAAGGCGAATCATAAGAGAACAAATCGGTATCTATCCATAGGAGGTCTAAAGATTCATCAAGAGCATTAACCGTGCGGATTCCTTTGGAAGATCCAGGGTAAGGGTTTAAAAATTCATTTATATCAAAAGTTATTCGGTCCCCTCCTACTTCCAAAGAAATCTGCTTTTCAAATACCTTAATATGTGCATGAGATGTTGCTAAACATGGTCTTCCTAAAATTATGTTATTATGTTGACGCCAAGCCATATCTATGACCACAAAGTCGACGGAAAAAAGGAATTTACCAATTTTAAGTAACATGTTGTTAATGGTCCCTTTAGGCATTGTTCTAGTTGTATCAGCCATTTCAATAATCATCGTTGTTTCTTTAAGATTGGTTAGTTTTAAACGCTCAAATAATGAAAAAGATATGAGATTAACACTAGCTCCTAGATCAACTAACGCATGCATATTAAAGTTACCAATAGTGTAGGGTAGCAGAAAGTTTCCAGGATTGAGCTCCTTTTCAGGTAGTTGGAAGGGTAAACTTCCTTCATGTTTACTGTCATCATTTTCCTTCAAGTAGTTGATTCCACAAAACTCATTAGTAAGGCCAGAACTGGGCTAAACTTCGTCCTCTTCATCTTGTGTGAAAACGGCCTTGCATGCTCCAACTGCAGCTTCGGATTCCTTAGCTTCGAAATCTTTAGCAAGTTGCTCAACTTGAGTCTCTAAGTTTTTGATTGCGGCATCTTGATTGCGCAAGTTCCTATCCGTGTCTTCCTTCACTTTGTTCATCCATTCCTTGAATTTGTCATTCTTCTTGGAAGAATCCTCAATATGTTTATTGACCAATTCTTCGAGGCTGGGTTTCTTGGCTTCGTACGGAGGCATGTTTTCGATCCTAGTATAATATCCTGGAGGTCCTACGTGGTACTTAGCTCTGTTACCCCTGTATCCTTGGAATGGTCTGCTAGCCTCACCATATTTGACCTCTTCAATTCTCTTGACCTCTTCTTTCAATGGGCAGTCCTTGGCTAGGTGAGCTCCTCTGCAAGTGTCGCATCCTACTTGTATAGCATGCACATTTTCTTTCAGCTTCTTCATATCCCTGCCAAGACTTTCAAGTTTATTAGTAATAACGGCAATACCATCCAAACTTCCGCCCATGTTTCTGCTACTGCCTCTATCATGCCACTTTTTCCAGTGGTCTGCCATGTCTTGAATAGCATCAAGTGCTAGAATAGGAGTCATTCCAGGGATCGGCCCCTGAGAATCAAGCATTTTCCTTGTTGCTATGTTGATTCCTTTATAAACTATATTGACCACTTGCTGTTTGTTGAGGTCATGAGTTGGGCATTTGTAAAGAAGATCATTGTACCTATCCCAAGCTTGGTATAATGTCTCGTCAGCTTCCTGACTAAAGTTATGGATCTCCTCTAGTTGTTTTGCCATCTTCGAGGAAGGGCAATATCGTTGGATGAATTTTCTTTTAAGGAGATCCTATGTGTTGATGGTTCCAGTGGGCAACCTATCAACCCATCTTTTAGCGGCTCCCGTGAGTGCCATCAGAAACACTCGGAGCATGATAGCATCGTGAGAAACACCTGGAATGTTGAAAAGGCTCACGATGTACAAGACATGTTCCACATGCTCGTAAGCATCTTCAGTCTTGTTTCCGGAAAAGGGTTTTTCACGCAACTCCCTCATGAACTGATTCTTGATCTCAAACTGAACATCAGCTCCAATAACCGGCCTAACAAGCCCCGACCCTTGCTCTTCTCGAGTCATAGCAAGGTACTCCTCGAGGGTAAGCGTATCAATGTCCACAACTGCCATTGTTCCTGAAACTTAAAGAAAGATGTGAGAAAATTGAAAAATAACAGAAATTTAAAACTTAAATAAAAATCCTAATATAGCTCCCCGGCAGCGGCACCAAAAACTTGATGCAGTATTTCTGACCAGGTTTTAATATTTATAATGTCTCGTCTACCTATGGTCTACCTTATGCACTAACTGGCAGAGAACCCGATCGTGTGTAGTATAGTATTTGGTAAAACCGAGGTCGTCCCAAGAGCTATGTGTGTGTGGATTCTAACTAAAGTATATGTCACGTTTTAAAAGGGGTTTTGAGTTGTTTGATTAATTAAACTAAATAACAGAAATGAATTACAGAAAGTAAATTGAGTTGAATGCAGTAGGGAGAAAGTGTACAAGCCTAGTTATTCATCCTATCGTGTAATGACTATGTTCTCTAATAATGCTTCCTATCACTTCAAGTGGGGGTAAAATTCACTAGACTCCTATGGTCAATTCGTCTAGCCTATATCCCCTAGAATCCTACCCTGATATCAAAGGTTGGTTCCGATTAACAGAGGTCGTCGGTAGACTATGTTAAGTCATTAAGTACCGCTACATGCTAGATTCATTCTAATGTGTGATCCGGCCTCTCGGATCTTAGACCACACATCCCTAACTTCTTAAGTTTATCCAACATCGGAAGGTGATCCTTTGGTCCATTCGCACAAAAGGAATTGGTAGTCATACGGTCAATTCTTACCAACCCTCGCAACCTACTACTCTAGGGTCCTTTGGTCCATTCTCCTAGTGTAATAAGTACAACCGCCCTTCAAAACTACCAAAGCTAGAGGATCTACGAATAAACTAAGCATGTATACACTAGAAGCAATAATAAAAGCGCGAAAATATAATCATAACAATAAAGGAATCATAACTAGGCTAGCACCAAAGGTGCTTAGCCGATCATATTGAAAAGTACAGAAGATTCAATGTTTTGCATAGTAATGAAAGACATGAAATCGTAAATGTAAATTGAATATAAATCGCTAAAACTTATTGATGTTATGGCGTGATTTCTCCATTGGAAAATGCTTCGTAAGTGACTGGAGATCGTCCTTGTGGAACCCTACTTCGTCCTCTGACTTTTGGTGGTGAGAAAGTTATGTAAATGCAGAAAATAGGGTTTGTATTTATAGGCTTCGATAAAGTTACGGCGTAACCTCTAGTTATGGTTACGCCATAACTAGTGTATCTTCTGACGATCCTTATCCGATTAATAACATTTACGGTGTAACTTGATGGATGGTTACGCCGTAATCTTCTTACGGCAACAATTACGTCGTAATTTTCTTGCTGGTTACGCCGTAATATCTTCAATCCCATTCTGTGTAAATTTTACGCCGTAACCTTTTGCATTGGTTACGGCGTAACCTTTATGGTCACAAAATTCTTCTAAGTCTCTAAAATGTTACGGCGTAATCTTTGTGATAATTACGCCGTAATCCTTGATTTACGTTGACTTGGTCTTCGTGTATAAATCCATAGTTATGGCGTAAGTGGAGAGTGTAACTACGCCGTAACTTCTTCAAAGTCAGCATATAAAGTGTGTATCATCGTAAGTACTTTTCCAATTACGGGTCTCTTTTGCTCCTATGCTCATTTATAACCTGGAAATGAAATATAATTTATTCATTAAAAAAAAGTTGAACCTTTTAAGGAAAAAAAAAGTGTTTTGGCTCAACACAAATTAGATCATTTGCACCAACGCATCCTATTCATGCATTTTGGCGTCTCTAGTGGTCAAACAACAAATCTCGTTACAGCTTGTAAAGAAATGTACCTCTGTATATCTATTCAGATATCTATTGAGTGGCTGAATATAATACTAAAATTGTTGGGTCCCCGCGGTTCATTGATGACATCAAATAATCCTGATATTTTACTGTCAATTTCCCTCTTATATGCTCATTATTTGTATTGTTTTATATGAACGTATTTTCTATAACAGACATGGAACATCGAGTGTCAATATTGGCAAATAAAGAGCGTCGTGCACTTTATAGTGGGAAGCTTCCGGGCGATAACATCTTACACTCAATTGACTCATTTTTTGGTTCTAATGCATGGCGACTCTCATGACGCTAATAAAAGTATACCACTTAAATGTTCACAACATTGATCATTGTTAGGTTGAGAGAAAGATATCGGATGCTTATGACTGGTAAATTGAATCACAACAAAGCCACCCGTGTACCAAAGCGGTGCATGTGTGGCGCTGTGTCATTCAATCTACTAGTCATAAGCATTGGAGATCTTCCTCTTAGGCTAACAACCATCAGTGTTGCCAATGTTTTAGCGGTATACCCTCATTAGCACCATATGATTCGTCATCCATACTCCTATCTATTTGCATACCACTGTCCCTATAACTATCTGCAATCTATTTTTTGGAATACAGATGGATAACGGTATAGAGATAATGGTATGCATATGAATAGGTGTATAGACATCGATCGGTCAAAAGTGAAGAAGAAAACAACATTTATAAACAATTTGCAGTTACACCAAAAAAGTTTACGTAATACATTTGAAACACACTTCTTTGTAGAAATGTACATGTATCTCGAAACATAACTAATGGTATTCTTTTTGCTGATAGAAGACACTACTTTGTCAAACTTATTGTATCTTTCATTTGCAAATTTATATGAACTAATAGATATTACATTCGCACAGGGCAATTATGAAACTTTTAAGCCCCCCATTTTCATCTAATTTCTTTCCTGATTCGCTGTCAAATAATTGTATAACACAAAATGTCTTGTGTGCCATTTTCTCATTGGCTTGCATTTTCATATAAAAAGAAGATCAACCACATATTGCTTATGATGCTCAAATGAATCTGAAAGCAAATATAAATGCTCACACATACTGAAATTGACATAACTATAATAAACATAAACACAGCCGCCCCGCACCAACGCGCGAGCTCACCTGCTCGTTATATATACAACTAGGAATGGTGCTTCATTTTTAATTGTATTTGTAACAATGTGTGTTAATGTCAGTTAGGTTTTTTTTTTTTTTTTTTTTTTTTTTTTTTTTTTTTAATATCTGATTAAAAAAATTATTTGCAGTAACTCCATTTACATTAGCTTAATTATTTATTTTCTTTTTTGAGGATGAAGACTTAGATTCTTTTTTTCAGGGATGAAGATTTTAGAAACAAGTGATAATTTTTCAAGTAAGAGTGTCGATCTACCTTCTATCGTAACTCTCACTTGCATATGACAAGTTAGATCATTTGTCTTTGAATAGCGTGAGTGAAATTTTTTAATAGCAAAATGTTAAGAGTTAGTGATGTTATAATGAATTGGAATCTTTATTTCGTCTTTTGGTTTTAGTGTAACCCGATTTCCATTGAGTGTCAAAAGACATTAACATGTGAAAATTCTACTACTTGAAATCAACATTCTTTTGTATTTATAAACTCAACAATGATGCATGAACTTATTACAAGGTAAGCTATGGTTGTTTGTGAAGGATAATAGTGTGTTTCGTATAATGATTACTTGATTAATGAGATACATACGTGTGAATATATAAGATACAAATGGGCCTATACACTAAATAGAATCCAATACTAACACTATAGCCCATAAACATAAATCCGCTAACAATATATGGCTAACACTCCCCCGCAGTTGGAGCGGGAGGAAACCGGACATTCAAACTGATATGAAACTCCTCAAACAAAGTGGAAGGTAAGCCTTTGGTGAAAATATCCGCGTACTGATGCGTGGGATTGCGCCCTCGCAGTAGGTTTTACCTCTCAAGGGATCTCAAGAGGCTTGCAATCCCCACCAGGCAGTGTACCTGACCGTTGTAGTATAGTAAAGTGGCAAGTACCGGGGGATTGATCATTCAACTCAAAGAATAGTGTTCGTTAGGATTGAAATTATTCTAACTAGGTCTAGAGGTGATGGATGATTCTTTTTGTATTTTTATATTTTATGGAAAGCAAGTAAAATCTCGTGTTTGAAGAGGGGCGGAATTAGTTGCTAATCAACTAACCCAAAGCTACTAACTATAAATAATATGCAAGAAAAGTAAACTAGGTTCTAAAGAAGTGAAGCATGTCTCCTTGATATGTTACTCTTGCTAGCTATCCAATTCTACCTATGAATTGTCATACTTGTTTTATTGACGGGTTGTATTCCTTAATACCAATCGTGGGGTGGCGTACGTACTTCCCCAACTCTATAAGCTCCTACTTCACTCCTATGTCGAGCCGGCTAAGAAGCTCCTAACATGGGATCACTAGAATTCACTTTGCATTAAATACAACCATAAAAACCTTAGTACGCATTGGTTCATGTTTCTTAAGACGTTCAAGCAAGTTACCGAATAGGAAGTTAGCCAGTTTTCTTAAGCCTAACATCGATAATCACCCAATCAAAACAAAAACAATAAGAATGCAGATTATCTAAAACTAAACCACTAATCATGTTAAATAAAGACAACCCTAATTGATAGATGGACACACACATCAACAAGAAATCTTTAAGATCTATTAGTTATACATAAGTTCAACAAAAACATGAGTAAAATCACTAGGTGATTTAGTAAAACATAATCAATGAAAACAAAGCAACAATATATAATGGAAGACATATTTAAGATGACTACACACGCCTTTACAAGATGTTTTGAGAGTCATTAAGACCTTCTAAAGGGTTGCCTGATAAAACCCTACCTAATAACCTGAGTAATCGGATTAAGGGTTTAGGGCTTACAAATAATGAAGTTAATGTTGTATTTATAGCTGAATTTCTGTCCGCATCGATCTGACGGCGTCAGCCTTAACAAGTGACGGCGTCAGATCCCCTTTTTCACCAAATTGTAGATCTTTTCGTCCCGATTCCGTGGCCTCTTGAATCACCAAAATCCGAGTTCGTATGAAGATTTTATGGCCAAAACAGTAACAGCTACTCCGCGCGCGAGTTGTGATTGTCTTGATTAACTTGTAGCGGTTTCACTAAGGTTCCTTCTCGTGTAAGAATACTTTGACGCCGTCACTCTATATCATCTGACGTCGTCAGGATGAGTCCTGACGCCGTCACCTTCAAGATCTTCTGGGCCGTCTCTCTTTAAATTAAACCGTGACCACCTATGGCGTCACAAAGCGTGACGCCGTCAGACTTCCAATGTAAAACTTTCTGGCGCGTCACGTGTATAATTCACATCCACTTTTCTCTTCAAGTGACGGTCGTCAGCATCCAAAGCCTGACGCCGTCAGGTGTAAAATCCTGACTTTCTTGGTCTTTTTGTTTTCTTCATTTTGAGCATAAAAACGTCCAAAAAGCTCCAATGCTTTCAATTTCCAATCACTCCAAGTACCTAAAATGAGAAAAGAAACGATTTAGGGCAATATTTGATCAATAATGACGATTAGGGCTTAAATGACCCCCTAAAAGCGGTACACTTTTCGCTTCATCAAATACCCTACACTTGGATTTGCTTGTCCTCAAGCAAATGAGCTTTTCCACCAATCAAAATACAAGTTAGGGGTCATTTAACATAATATAAAAGTAATTACAACAAATGAATCGTTCCACTTAGTCAAAACAGCACGGAGAATTATAAAACTAGCACCTCACATTAGTGTTTGGATACTCTCATCCTCTCGAGTGTTGTAAATTATATATGAAAAAGGAGAAATATCACTCATTACCTGTCATAGCAAATAGATTACCATAGGCTTGGGAAAGGATCAAAACCTCCACCACATTGGCGTAAGCACCTAGGATAAACTATCAAAGAGGGCTTTTAAATGGGTTATAACGTTAGGTGTAGGGATAGATAAACACGGTTTTGTGGATAAGGATATTTTACTGGTGGCGAGTTAAAGATCTTGATCAATTACATGTACTATACAATGTTGCTAAGCCAAGACTCGACTCGATCTTAAGCTAAAACAAAATAAACAAAAAAACATAAACATAAAATAAAAACGGGATGGTAGTCCGTATGTTTTTTTCTATTTTTTTTTTTTTTTTTGTGTGCATACACTCTTGCCCTACCATCCAAAACAATACATCACTAGGGATTCTTTGTACCATCCCTTACACTTGAACTTTTACATACTTTACAAAAATTATTCTAATGACTCGAATTAAGATAATTGAAAAACTTGGAGTACTTTTAAAACATTTAGCACATATGGGGGTAATAAATGATGTTCTTCCCCATTACTCCATTACACTAGTACTTTACCCATGAGTCCCAATCGTCCCAAAACAATATGTACAAGGATATGACTCGACTTAGCAACCATGTAATCAATTAGATAATTAACTTGGGTTTTAAAAAAATGTTGTCACAATAATGCACTAAAGATGAGTGCATACAAGGTAGGCTAAGGCGATTTGGGTGTACATTTTAGTGGGGTGTAAACAAATTCTTACTTTAAGTAAAATGCTTAAAGTCGAAACGAAAAGATAGGCTCTGAGGGGTGTACTAGGGGTATCGTGTACTAAAAATGAGTACAACGCAAAGGGTGTGGGAGAATTACTTGACCAATGTAGCCAAAGTAATTATAACAAAAACACAGGTGTAAAACAATGGGTTAATCCTAATGCCTCTTATCATGTAGTAAATCTAACTACACGAATGTAGTCTCACTTGTGGCCTCGGAATGGTCCTAACGCAAGTTCTAGAATCTAAGTGCTACCGGTACACACATCATAGCATAAATGCTTTTCCTACCAATTCTAGGGGCGAACCTCACATATTTGGGGGTGGAAAATTTTTTAGTGGTACGGTTTTTGTGCTAGTCATATAACTCCTATCCGTGAGACGCTCATTAAGATCAAAGTTTCACTCCTATATGTTGTAAAAAAATTTAAATTTGGCACTAAAATTACCCTAACAGGTATTTATCTCAGTTTTATTACACATCTACTATTAAACAAACAAAAATCAAGCGTAATAGCATTCTCTAAAATCGTACTTTTACCCTCCCCTTACACTTAAGATGAACATTGTCCCCAATGTTCAAATAACAAGATGTAAAAGTAAAAAGTAAAAGAATGAAATCAAATACTCCCCTGATTCGCTCGGTGGATAATGAATTAACACGGTTAGATCTTCTTCCAAAGTAATGTTGAAGCTCCATGACTAATGCATCGCCATAAGCTTGATCCAAAAACATTTCCTTGTCCAAAATAACCTGTTAAACCTGAGAAAACAAACACGAAAACCTGCATAACATCGGCGGGAAAAATCTATATATAAGGATATAATGCTTGTGGAATGATAATTTTGCAGATTCCTGGAGATTATAAGTTGGAGATTTTAATAAAAACTTTTTATGAAAACAAAACTTTCAAAAATTTCTGAAAATTAAATCTGACGCCGTCAGGTTATAAACCCTGACGCCGTCAGAAATGACCTGACAAAATTTTCATTTTAAGTTTCCGGAAAATTTCTGGAAAAACCTTTACCTTACTTCCTGGAAATCCTGCAAAACATCATTATGACTCGATACAAGCATTTGACTCAAACAAATACGAATATGTATGTTAATTTAATATTATTACGATTCATGTTCATATGTGTTCTAATAAACCAATTTAGATTTCCCTTACACTTAACTTTTGCAAAATACCTTTATATGTAGTTAAGACGAAGTTAAAAACAAAATAAAGCATTTTCACAAATTAGTTTTTAACATGAATCAATAGGAATAAAAATTAAACATACATACGGAAACAAATAAAAACAAACAAACAAACAAATAAACACACAAAGCAAATAAAGCTTGGGTTGCCTCCCAAGAAGCGCTTTTCTTTATTAACGAGTCTTGTAGCTAGACTCAAAGTCACGCTACCCTATATAAGTAAGCTCGTCATCGAGGACGTCTTTAGGGTTAAGCTTGGATTGAAGTTTCCTATTGGTCCGCTTAGTACGATATATCTTTTCAAACTTCTCTCCATCCGGGTCATACAATGTCATCTTAATATGCCATGACCCATCTCCATCTTTGGGTGGTTTGTCCCAATCCCACTTGTGATCATCCTCCTCACAAGTCCACTTATTCATTCCTAGGTTAATTGGCAAAACTCCTAGGAACTCAATCATCCTTCTAAAAACTAGAGGGTCTTCAAATGGATCCAATTCGGTGTCCCTAGCCAAGAGTTGTTCCACCGTATGTGTTCGGTTCACAAAGTCCTCTTCTAGGTAAAATGGGCGTTGGGGTCCTATGAAGCCTCTATCTATCCAAGGTCCATATCTAGATGGTCTCCTATTTAATTCTAACCAATGGGGTGTCGGTTCCTCACTAGTATCATAGGCGTGTTTCTTCACATCATAGACTGACCAAGTATCTCCTTCTTCTACCGCTATCTTAGATTCCTTACAATCAATCATAGCACTAGCGGTCGCCAAAAATCCTCTACCTATCAAAACGGGACATGTAGGGTCGCTAACCATATCAAGGACGTGGAAATCGGCTAAAATGGTTAGTTTTCCAATGTGCACTAACACATCCTTAACTACTCCAACCGGGTAAGCAACACTCCCATCCGCTAAACCTATTATCACCTCGGTTTCTTCAAGTTTTCCTAGTTTTAGAGAGGTGTAGAGAGGTAACGGAAGTAGGTTAAGGCTTGATCCAAGATCGGCTAATGTGTCATAAGCCTCCGAATTACCGATCTTGCAAGGTAGAACGAATAAGCCCGGGTCATCTAACTTCTTAGGTAGTTTGTTTTGAACGAAAGCGGTCCCTTTTTCGCCTAACTTGAGCTTCTTCTCATCCAACACATCAACAACCGGACTTTCAAGGTGGAGCTCCTTGAATTCTTCGTCAAGGTTTTGAGTGGGAGGTGTTTCAACTATGTTGTTGACCAATTTGGATGTCATAACTTCTTGGTCATTTGGAACGACTTGGGTTTGTTTGAAACACGTGCTCATGGAATTGACCGAATAATAGTGTGGAGAAGAACTAGGGGACGAAACCGATGAAATAGCGTTGACGTTTAGTTTCGGGTTCTTGACCGTGTTGCTAGGGAGTGCTCCCATTTCTCGGTCTTTGAGGGCTTTCAACAAGGTGTCAATCTTATTGGTCATCTCGCTTTGTTTTTGTTTGAAATCGGCTTCAAACTTGGCTAAACGAGCTTCTTGAGATGCCATAAATTGAGAAATCAATCCTTCAAAGTTATTGGTACTACCATTGCCGGAAGGATTGTTGTTGAAAGTACGGTTCGAGTTGGAACCGCTTGATTGGAAACGATTAGGTGGGTTGGAAGAATTGGGTTGTTGTGCGTTTTGGTTTTGTTTCCACTTAAGGTTCGGGTGATTTTTCCATGAAGGGTTGTATGTATCACCGTAATGGTTTGGCTTGGGTTTGAAAGTGTACCACTTGTCTCCCGCTCCGTCGGTACGCGAGGATGCGTAGTCCACAAAAGCTTGTTCGGGGAGTTCCATGCAATCACGAGTGTCGTGGAGACCACTACATAATTCACATGAAGAAGTGATTTTGTTCACTTGGCTTGAAAGTTTAGGAGCCTCGTAGGATTTCATGAGAAACTTGACTTGGTCTTCAAGTTCTATGATCCTACGGTCGGAAGTGCTTGAATTGTTCAAAGGCAAAGATATTGCCTTGACCGTTTTATTCAAATCACGGGGATCACTCCAACTTTTGTTGTCATAAAGAGCAAGATCCTCTAGGAGAGCCCATGATTGTTCCGCACTTAGATCACATAGCTTGCCACCGGCCGATTGGTCAATGGTTTGCCTCGTGGAGAGATTGATATGGTCATAGAAGATTTGGATTTGGAGCCAAAGTTCTATGCCATGGTGAGGGACTTTTTGGAGTAAGTCCTTGAATCGAGTCCATGCCTCGTAGAGAGTTTCGCCTTGACGTTGTTGGAACATCAAGATATCATTCCTTAGCTTGGTAGTTCTTCCCGGTGGGAAAAACTGAGCAAGGAAACGAGTGGTGAGATCATCCCAAGAGGTGATGGATCCTGCGGGTTGACGTTCTAGCCACTGACTAGCTTGATCCCGCAGAGAGAATTGGAAGAGACGCAATCGGGTTGTCTCTCGAGTGGCAACATCAAGGTCTATAGAATCAACGATTTTGAGAAAGTCCTTGAGATGTTGATTAGGATCTTCAGAACGAAGTCCATGGAATGCGCATCCGCTTTGCACCAACCGGATGGTGTCGGATCGCAAGGGTGTGACATTGGCTCCTTGAGTGAGCTCAATGGTGTTTCGATAGCCATGGTGGCTAGGACGGGAATACTCTCCTAAAGTACGGGCTCTAGGAGGTGGTGGTTGTTGTGGTGGTGGGTTGTTGGGATTAAGGATATTACCATCTTCCATGATGTCGAATGGTAATGGTTACGAACAAAGAAACGAAGAAAATAGATAGACTAAAGAAAACCTAGAAAAATAAAACAAAAATCTCACTAGAAAGGAATCTAGTGAGTAGACCTATAAAATAAAAATTCAACCTAAACAATAACTATTCCCCGGCAACGGCGCCAAAAACTTGATGCGTGGTTTTGCAACCTTACAACAGGTTTTACCTCTCGAGGGATCTCAAGAGGCTTACAACCCCACCAGGCAGTGTACCTGACCGATGTAGTATAGTGTAGTGGTAAGTACGGGGGATTGATCGTTCTCCACAGGGAATAGTGTTCGTTAGGTATGAAAAACTACTCTAATAGGTCTAAGGGTTGAGGAAGATTCTTTTTTATGTTTTTATATTTTTTATGAAAGCAAGTAAAATCTCGGGTTTGAAAGAGTGGGCGGAATTAGTTGCTAGTCAACTAACCCAAATTACTACGAATGCATATAAAATAAATAACTGAAAATAAAAAGTTGGTGAGAAACTTATGTGTAGAGAAATGTGTTCACTTAGATTTCCTTACTCCCTAACTATCTTTTACCGGTTGATTAGTGTGTATTAGTTGCGTGGATGACGGGTGTATTCCTTAATACCAATCGTGGGGTGGCGTACGTACTTCCCCAACTCTACAAGCTCCTACTTCACTCCTATGTCGAGCCGGCTAGGAAGCTCCTAACATGGGATCACTAGAATTCGCTTGTGCATTAAATACAACCATAAAAACCTTTAGTATGCATTTGGTTCATGTTTCTTAAGACGTTCAAGCAAGTTACCGAATAGGAAGTTAGCCAGTTTTCTTAAGCCTAACATAGATAAACAATCATCCAATACAACTAATAACACACTAATAACCAATAATCAATAGCTAGGTTTCATTAGATCTAAGCAAACACAAGATAAATCTAGCCTAACATGTTAAACAAAAGACAAGAACAAGATAAAATCAAACAACACATAGACATATTGAATGATTAATTGATAACTTATCTTTCAATGTAACATGGAAGATCTCAAGGCAAAAAGCCTTGAAAAAAGATGCTAAAATCGTCTTAGGGTTTTCTCCCAAAAATTCCACACTAAGCTCTCCCTCTAATGACAAAAAATTAGAAAACTATATATAGACTTTTGGATCTGACGGCGTCATGTTATGGAGTGTGACGCCGTCACCTCGCCGCTTTTAGGGTTCCCGGATGACCTTCTTGACGCCGTCCCTCTTTAGCTCTCCAAAATCCGTTCTGGCTTATCAAGGCTTGACGCCGTCAGACCTTGAACGTGACGCCGTCCCTCTTTGAATTAAGCCGTGACGCCCTTGATCAGGTTAAAGCGTGACGCCGTCAGAATTTACATGCAATTTTCACTGGCTTATCATGAGTAAATTTCACATCCACCTTTTCTTGCCAAGCCATGACGCCGTCCAGAGTAAAATCTGACGCCGTCAAGGGTAACTTTTAGCCGATTTTTGAGACTTTGTCGTTTTCTTCACTTTTATGCTCCAAAAACGTCCAAAATGCCTCCTTTTCCAGATTTCTCCTCAAAAGTACCTAAAATGACAAAAGGAACGATTTAGGGCAATATTTGATCAAATAAATACGATTTAGGGCTTAAATGACCCCTTAAAAGTGGTACACTTTTCGCTTCATCAGATGTTATAATGAATTGGAATCTTTATTTCGTCTTTTGGTTTTAGTGTAACCCGATTTCCATTGAGTGTCAAAAGACATTAACATGTGAAAATTCTACTACTTGAAATCAACATTCTTTTGTATTTATAAACTCAACAATGATGCATGAACTTATTACAAGGTAAGCTATGGTTGTTTGTGAAGGATAATAGTGTGTTTCGTATAATGATTACTTGATTAATGAGATACATACGTGTGAATATATAAGATACAAATGGGCCTATACACTAAATAGAATCCAATACTAACACTATAGCCCATAAACATAAATCCGCTAACAATATACGACTAACACTCCCCCGCAGTTGGAGCGGGAGGACACCGGACATTCAAACTGATACGAAACTCCTCAAACAAAGTGGACGGTAAGCCTTTGGTGAAAATATCCGCGTACTGATAACGTGAGGGAATATGAAGAACTCTAACTTGACCTGCAGCAACCAGATCCCGAATAAAGTGAATGTCAATCTCTATATGCTTCGTACATTGATGCTGATCCAGATTAGAAGACAAATATACAGCACTGACATTATCACAGTAAACAAGCGTACCAGAAGACAAAGGAGTATGCAACTCACGTAGTAGGTTCCTTAACCAACATGTCCCAGCAACAGCATTGACAACCTCGCGATACCCTACCTCTACACTAGAACGAGAAAGCGTCGGTTGATGCTTAGAGGACCATGAGAGTAAGTTGTTGCCAAGAAAGACACAATAGCCAGAAGTAGATCTCCGAGTGGTAGGGCAACCAGCCCAATCAGCATCCGAATAAGCAACCAAGGAGGAAGTAGAAGATGAAAACAACTGCAATCCATAGTCTAAAGTACCCCGAACATACCTCAAAATCCGCTTAAGAGCCGAGAAATGACGCTCCCGCAGATCATGCGTATAAAGACAAACCTCCTACATTGCATAAGAAATATCAGGGCGAGTAAAAGTGAGATACTGAAGAGAACCCGCAAGACTCCGATATAATGTCGGATCAGAAACCAGATCACCATCATCACCCATTTTAGACCAAGTATCAACAGGAGTCCGACTAGAGTTACAACTAACCATATGAGCCCGCTCATGAATCTCGGTAGCATACTTACACTGAGATAAAAACATCCCCGAAGAATCCCGTGTGACATAAATACCTAGAAAATAATTAAGCGAACCGAGATCTGTCATAGAAAACTCCTGATGCAGAGAAGCAATAATCTTCTATAAAAAAGACTCAGAAGAAGCAGTGAGCACAATATCACCAACATGAAACAATAAATAAGGTGTGTCAGTCCCCTGTCGATAAATAAATAATGATGTGTCACATCTAGTGTGTGCAAACCCAACCCGAGTAATATAAGCTGCAAACCGCTGAAACCAAGCCCGAGGGGCGTGCTTGAGCCCATAAAGAGACCGCTACAATAAACAAACATAATCAGGATGTTCAGAATCCCGAAACCCAGGCGGCTGATGCATGTAAACTGTCTCAGTTAAATCACCATGTAGAAAGGCATTCTTGACATCCAGTTGATGAACCGGCTAATGTCGAGAAATTGCCAAACTAAGAACTATCTGAATAGTACCTGGCTTAACAACAGGACTAAAGGTCTCATCAACATCAACACCCTCTATCTGAGTACTGCCATTCGCATAGCGACTAAGGATACCATCTGCTAAAAACTTGTGGCGAAATAACCACATACAACGAACAATACTGGCATCCGTGGGTCTAGGCACAAGAGTCCAAGTTTTATTTTTAATTAGTGCATTGTACTCATCACACATATCATTTTGCCAATTAGGATCATTAAACGCATCGCTATACGACTTAGGTAAAGGAGACACAGAAGACACAAGAAGAGTAAAACGTTGAGTAGGACGATTAGTCCCAACACGAAAACATGTGACCATGGGATGAACAGAAACCGAGTTTGGGTTGGGCGGTGGTGTGGGAGTAGCATCGTTATCAATTGGAGGTGTAGCAACTGGGGTAATCGGTGTTGGTGGCGGTGTATCAAGAGGTGTAGTAGGTATAGGAGAGGTGATAGGTGTCAAACCTGGGGAAACAAGATCAACAACAATATCATTTGGTGCAAGAGGTGTAGTATGTGTAATGGGCGTCGAGCGAAGAATATGAGAAATGACATTGGTAGGATCATCCAAAAAGGTATATGAGGGAGGCGAGGTAGGTGTCACAGAGCCAAACGGAAAACCGTCTCATCAAAGGTAACATGACGGGAAATGATAATTTTGTTGGTGTTTAAGTCTAGACAACGATATCCACGATGATTGGATGCATGTCCTAAAAAAATGGAGGGTGTGGCACGAGGTTCAAGTTTAGAGATACGTTAAGGTGACGGTAGCAAAGACACCCAAAAGTATGTAAAAGGATATAATCTGGGTTTGTTCCAAAAAGGCGGGTAAAGGGTATGTCTTTGTTAATGGCTCCTGAAGACAAGATATTCAACAAGTAAATGACCATATTAAGGGCTTCAACCCAATAGTTGGGAGGAAGGTGAGCTTGAAAAAGCAATGTAGTATATTCCTTTTTACCTAAATATATAAAAATACACACACCCTATTACACACAGCATCATCACCAACCATCAAAAGTAAAAAACTCACGCGTGAAAGAAACCCCGTAACTTGGCTCACGCGTGAAAATGCCCGCTCACGCACCTCTCGCCGGTTGCATTAACTCATTTAACTCAACTCAAATAAGCTTATACAAGTACCGATTGGGCCAGGTTAGCCGTTACTAAGGGGCTGCTTGTTATGGGGGATAGGGGGTGGGGAATGGGTAAGATATTCAAAAGGGCCCACCTGGGGAGAAAGTTGGTGCTTGGTTCAGTTGTGCAAAGGGATTGATTACCCCGTAGTGGGTAATCAACCATTATAGAGTAAATTGGAAGGTAAGGTAATGATTACCCACCTCACCCATTCCTTTGCATTCCCTTACCCTTTCCCTTTCCCCTATACTTACCAAGCAGCCCCTAAGGGCGTGTTTGGTAGCGGGAATTGGGCCCAAAGAAATGGAAATGGGCTTATTTCCCATGTTTGGTTTGACAAAGAAATGGTAGAGGGAAATGAGAGTGGAGAATTGTGGGGAATTGGTGGAGAATTGGTAGTGCAATTTTTTGAGTTTCATTTCCACTATTTTTAGTGAGGAAATGGGAGAAATGAGGGGAACTTTGTAAGGTTTTTTTTTTTTTTTTTTTTTTTTTTTTTTTTTTTTTTTTTAATAAGTTTACGTAAATGTATTTTTTATAAAAAAAATTAATAATTTTTTTAAAATAAATTTTTTATAAAATAAGTTTTAAAAAAAAATAATAAATTTTTTATAAAAAATAATTTAAAAAAAATATATTTTTTTAAAATATATTTTTTATAGAATTGTTATTTAGAAAAAATAAATTTTTTTAAATAATTTTTTTTAATTAATTTTATAAAAAATAAATTAAAAAATAAATTAAAAAAAATAATTTTTTTTTAAATAAGTTTTTTTTAAAAATAAAAAAAAATAATTAAAATTTTTTTTTAAATATATATTTTTTAGAATTGTTATTTAGAAAAAAATATTTTTTTTAAAAAAAATCAACAAACAAAAGTTCTAATTCTTTCAATAAAAAGTTTTTTTTTTTTTTTTGCCAATTCTCGAGTTTATTTCTCATGTTACCAAACACTAGAATTGACTTTAAATTTCTTTACCCATTTCTATTATCTGAATTCTATTCTCTATTTAATTTCTATTCCCTGAAATTCTCTCTACCAAACGTGCCCTAAGTATTTTTGATAGGCTTACACACAACTACACAAGATGGTTTACGAACACATTTCCAAACACCCAAAATTTCGGATCGGTCAAAAGCGCAAGTGAGCCAAAAATTACCATTTATTAATTTATCGCCATTGAATCGTTCCTCCACACAAGTCCTATTTATTTTTTACCTTTTCTCTTTCGCTCATTTTCCCTTTAAAGCTAACAAGGTATGCTTCTTGATTCTTTATTTTTCAAACTTTTTAATACATAAAATCTGTAGTTTGATCGATGAATTGGGTTATATAAATGAATGTGCTTGTGCAGGTTATTTCATCAACCCAGATTCGTTAATTGCATCCGATACAAATATGTAAGATTTATTTTATGTTGTTCTTGTATACAGAATCATATATGTTTATTTATTTTTTAAATATTTTATTGACTATTTTAGAAAATAGGTCTGAAATAATGTTTCTTTAGTAAGAAATATATTGAGATGATAATCATTGAAATTAAACTAGCATTAAACTGTAAAAGTTGACAAAAGAAATGAGTTCGGGATTATCAGCATCTTTGGAAAGAACCATTTCGAAGCTTTATGCGCTAAGGTTTGGAATATGTTTGAAGAAAAAATAAATATATCTCGTCTTTATTTAATTTTTCGTAAGTCCACGTGAAAAGAGGCATTAACACTTAGGTTTCAATCCGATGGTTAGCCGCAAATTCCTGACAATGAACATTGTGCTGGCTACTTTTGAGCTATGTTCATGACCTTAGGCGTGTTTGTTAAAAGTAGCAGTAGTGGTGAGTAGTAGCTGTGAGTAGTAGCTGTGAGCAGTATCTTTTTGCTCACCGCTTCTTAAGCAAGCATTGGAGAATTAGCCTTCCTAAAAAATAGCCACAGCTCACCGCTCTTTTGCCAAACGACAACTAAAAATCAAAATGCTCATTGCTCACCGCACTAAAAAGCTCCGTGCCAAACATACCTTATATTAGTCAAGCTGTAACTCTTTTGGTTGACTGATAAGTCATTGAACCGATTGTTTTGTTATTTTTATTATTATTTTTTTTTTTTTTATTTTTATTTTTTTTTTTCATTTTTTCTTAATCAGTTCATTTGTAGCAAAATCACATATTCTGTTCGGGCAAATCAGAGTGGCTATTGTGTATGAGTCCGACAAAAGATAATAAGGGCCACGCAATATAAACCTTAACCTTAGATTTTTTTTATAACTACATCGAGATCCGACTTGGCGGCTGATGTAGTGATGTGGCAAACTTGTCAAGCCACATTCTATTGCTTTTTCTGTCACACTTTTATGTGAAACATAGTCTGAAAGCATGATTTTGCATTAACAAGTTACAACGGGTTTCTACTTGCATACTCGCAGCTATTTAGTCCATCATCTGATGAAATCAGCTATCCACTAATGTATCATTTTGTTCCTTTACAAGGGCTGATGAACCAGTTGATCAAAAGAAGTACTTAGAAGATTCTTCCAAGCCCAAGTGTGTTAGATCTCTCATTGAGTATCAGGTGCTTTTCCATAAACTCAAAACTGGCATTTTACTTATTCACGTACCAGGTATCACATCTTTCGTATTCATATAATTTGCGTGGTACTTTGTGGAGTATATTCAGTTAGTAATGACCCAAGTTAAAAATAGTGGGCAGTCAATACGGTCTGGTGCAACGGTAGGACAAATTAAAACAGGGGTGAGGAATATTGGTGCAATTCAAATATGTAATTTCTATTTTTAGTTGTAGTTGAATAAATAAGGGCGATCCAAATGACCCAGTTTTCACAGAAGATTACCTCTAAGACGAAGACATAATTACAAATTAGTTTGAAATAGCACGCATCTTTGGATCCTGTTGGTTAGGAGGTTTTAAACTAAAGTTTGCATCTATGATGCTTTTAATGTCTAATTGTTAATCTTTGTCTCTGTTACATATACATTATTTATCATTATACATCTATTTATACCATTAGCGCTTTTCTAATACGTTATATCAAGATAAATGGTGCTGTTTGATGAGAGTGATGGCACAAACAGTCAAGATAGATAATAATTGTTTTGTATGATATTAAACTGATTTAGAGTATATGTAGGAATGTCGTGTATCCCGTGCCCAAATGCAATCTCCAATCAACTAACATTGACAATCCACTTGTAAAAGTCTCGTATATCACAATTCACTCTCACGACAAATGTAGGATTGGGTTGCTACCCTACTGCATCTCAAGGGGCCATTGTTTCGATCCCTCTAATATCACTTAAAGTGATCCTCGTTTTTCTTGTTCTTTCTAAGGCATGGGCGCTTTAAAAAAAACTGGACCGTTGTAACAAAACAGATCTCAAACATCACAGTAACAAAACTAACTATAAACATTACTCAGTAGTAAATACATGAAATGAAATACATCTCTTCTCAGACGATGAGCTTAAAAGGTCTTAGGTCAACACACATGACCTGCTGCTCATTATGAAGAGTGTGCGCCGTCCACGTGAGTTATCCACTCATAAGTCATAACGCCAGGCGGCATAATTTTAGGTTACCATAATCTTCCTCCTAGTGTTGACTATGGACTTAAAGTACTGAATCATAATGGAACATGTAATCTTTCAAGGATGTGCCTATGTTTACCATTTCCAACACAGGGTTAGGATTGCTAATGTATTCAATTTGAGTGGTTCTATCATCTGAATCTTAGGTCTCTCCAGTTAGTGTGTAGGATTGGGCAAAAATAGGTTTGCAAGCATAGAATGTCAGAGTTATGGTTTCCATCCCTATAACAAAACATCTAATTAAGGTGATAAGCTTCTAAGAGAATGACATGAACTCCACAAGACTAAAGAAAGATAATGATGGCCTAATGCACTGCTTTGACAAGGCACAAAGCTTACAATGCTAAAATAAACATGTATAGAAAATATGTAGGAAAAAGTACATTAGTATAGGTTTCTTACAACTTTCATTAAACTCCATTTTAAATGAAAATTTGAAAAACAAATTTGTGTTTTAATCTAAAAGTATGTTAGTTAACATGATCTTCAAGCTTAACAAGACACAGTTAGTTTTAATTTGTCTTGGAGATTCATGGTAGACTTTTCAAGGATCTTAGAATGGTATTGCCAGGCCCGTCCTGTAAACAGGTGACTTACCATGACCATCTCCATTAGTATGAATTTCAGGTGGTTGGTGAAAAAGTTTGTACTACCTAGGGGTTTATGGAATTATGGTGGCAACTTTAACAGTTTTCGTATATTTTCAGACTGATAGTTTATATGAACATCAACCCTAGTGATGATATTGAGAGTCAATGTGTAAGATACAAAATATATGAATAGAAAGCATGATAACAATGACTAACAAACCAGGCAAGGATAAAGTTAACAGTAAATAACTTCATAATAATGACAAATCAAGTAGGAGGGGAATTTGTACCTTATAAGACTTTGCTGCAGAAATGCTTTATAATCTCTCAAATATCTTAGAAAATACCATTTAGAGCCTCCTCCATACCCTACTTTTCCCATTGTTGGACATCCTGACTGTTTTTGGCATAATATACCAAGACAATTCTAATTGCACCAAGACAATTCAATTTGCAGGGTGTTACAGGATCTACTCCTTATAAGAATCATACTGTTTGTATCAAGCCAACATACCATACAGCTAAAACATGAAAAATTTCACACAAAGACCAGGAAAAATATGATGTGTTGCATATTACTTCTTCCCTGAGCATAAGTTATAATCTTGTAGGCTTTCCTTGCGATACAAGTTAGGCTCTATTCTTGTAAACTATACATGAACTATAAGCAGATATTCAAACATTATTGACTAGTTTCTACTTGTGTTTTTCCGGAACATCTATATAATCCCTTTGTTCATACTTATTCGTTTCAGAGTTTTTAGGATAAACTTAATATTTTAGTTGCAAGTTATATATGATGACATTATTACAATCAGAAGGACAGATGTATTGTGATAGTGATAGGTATTTTAATGCTTACTTGTAACACTGGTTTCCGTAACTACTAGGACTAAATTCTTACGTGGCTTAGGTAAGAATCTTAGCTGTTTTTGTTTTGTCTAAAGGGTGTTTGTATGACAAAATGGAGTTAAGTATATCTTCTTAAAAATCTAAGATCGTAAGATGTTTTGTAGTTGGAGTAACTTAGGGTTTAGAGGAGGTTCTAAAGTAGTTTTTTTTTGTAAGATCTGGAAGATTAAGAGGTATCATTGGAATTTGGTATGATTTTGGTGGGGCATACTGTAAGTTTGCTTGGTTGTTTGATCTACAATAGACTTGGTTGTTGTCACCATGGTTAATATATATTGATTATCTCTCTTTGGTTCTTTACATATACGTACTTTTTTGAAACATGCCAATATTGCTAAGATCATGAAGCTTAGATTGTGAAATCTGATTCTTTTATCGTCTAAATTCATCACCATTTTGAGATTGTATTCAGTCACATGTTTATACTTTCAAGATCTACTACACTTTGTGCAACTCACTGGGAGTCCACCATTGAGTTTTGTGAGAGAAGTTAATCTAATTCTAGCAGTGTTGTAAAAAGCGGTCTAGGCGGCCGCCTAGGCGCCTAGGTGCTAGGCGGTCACTTACTCACTTACTGTGGCGATTTTAAGCTAGGCGGACGAATTAGGCGTTTTGGTCAAAAGGCGGCCTAGGCGGGTCAAATCGGGCTAGGCGGTCAACACTTAAAAAACTTAAAATTAGGGTTTTTTAAACCCCAATTAACCCCTCTTTTCACACTCTGACCAAATACGCATCTGAATCTACAATTGGAACGATTCATGATGATAAAAACACAACGATCACAATTAAAACACACATTATTGAAGATTTGAAGGCATGTTATTATTTTAATTGAAACCCCTCTTTGATTTCCGAAATCACATACCTCCGAACTTAAAATGTGGAGGTTTAGATTTCATATTTTCTGTTTAGATTAGTGTTTTTGGTGTTTTGTTCATATGTGAACCTTAGTGTTTTATGTTAAAATATACTTAAATTTATTAATATACATTTAATTTTAATTTTTTTATATAGAAAAAGTCAATCCACCTAGGCGCCGCCTAGGCGGTGGTCGACCGCCGACTAGCGCCTAGCGTTTTTTGCAACCTTGAATTCTAGTGTTTACTGCAAAAACATCAGTGTTTATGTAAGCTGGTTTGTATTTAGGTCGTATCAATTCGATTTGTGACTCTTTGAAACCGTCTGAGAGTCCACAAAAAAGTTTATATAGGAAACATTTCCAAATATGCTTATAGTGACCATTCTTACATTTCTTTCATTTTATGGAGTTTATGTTATTCTCTTCTATTAAAATAATATCTTGATTTGCTAGCTGTATGAATTAAAATGGATCCCTAGAAATTTAGCTTGAACACTTTCAAGACCTTATTATCCTGTGCCACAGTCTAATGGGAAGGGCCAGTAGGGTTGACCTGGCAGATCAACTTGATCTGTGTGGGTAAATCATTGGGCATGTCATCTGGGGGCTAAATGGCACGATTTTTGGTAGTCCTTAATCCACGTGCGTCTATTAGGGTGATTTTATTTATCATAAAATTCCATACTAGGAAGTGGAAAACGTGTGTTCACTTCTTTTTTTTAATGTGTGTTCACTTGATACGACAAGATATGAATTCTATACTTTCGACACACTTAATGTGTTTATTTGGTTAATTTAGTGGTGTCGATTTCGACCCATTTATATACCAATAGGTCAGTTGCTTTATATGCTTTTATTTGAATTGTAATCAAATGCATAAGACATTTAAATCACACTAATTATTTTCTTTATTATTGTAATTAAATGGTATTGTTATTTAAATGTTAACACATTCGCAGTTTAGTCCAACCCAACCAACCTGTTACTCAACCCATCCACTTTGCGATCATTGTGTTTATTCTTAATTCGCTGCAAGTTTTGTGGTCGCAGCTAATTCAAGTTTTGTGAAATGTACAGGCATGTGTGAAAAGGGTAGAAGGAGATGACAGTGGACAAAAGCATTGCACTGGACAATACTTTGATTATTGGCATTGTATTGACAAAGCTGTAAGTTTATTCTCTTCTTTCCCTTGTTCCCCGTTTTCTGTTTTACGAATCAGTTATTTACCAATACCTGTTTTGGTTGCAGGTTGCACCTAAGCTATTCGACAAACTCAAGTGAAAAGAGATTTTCATGACATTAAGATCACATCTTGCTTTTTTGGTTCTCAATTAATTGAAACTAAATTCATCTGCATTGACTTTTTGATACATAGTCCTGTATTTGATATTAAATAAGTAGCATCTCCATGAATTCACTTGCTTGGGTCACACTTTCATCTGTTTCTTCAGTGATAAGGTATTAACAATTTGTATTGTATATGGTTTTGATTTGATCATCAAGGGGTCTTTTTGGTAACCATGTGGCAAAAGTGGCTTTTTATGAGGTTTCTAGTTAATCAATACTCTTTACTGAGGATTTCCCTTGAGGTTATTTTTTTCTGGCCTTATAGTTAACTAACCGAACGCCCGTGCAATTCGCAATTCGGCGGCATTAGAAAGGAAAAAAAGTTATTGGTGGTAATAGTCGGTAAGAATGCACGGTGGTAAATGTCTTGTGATTTTAAAGCTCAAATATATTTGTCTTATGATTTAGTCGGTCAAAAATTTTAAGATAAAGGTTTTAATCTAAGCACTAATGTTTCCCCGTTTGTGTTTTAATTGGGTAGAGAGAATTGCATATATATCAAATGAAACTTGAATATTTGCATATTTCTTTAAAATACAAGTTTTTAATACATAATGTACAATGCTCTTTAAACATGTTTTGAGTAAATATGCAAATATGCAAGTTTTAGTGAGTATATATGTAATTGTTTTTTAGAAAGTGGTGTTTTGTCTTGAGTTCCTGGGGAGGGTGTTTTTGGGTGTGTGAGTGATAAAAGAAGTGAAAGAGAAAATGGTGATATAGCATGACGTGGTAGATTGGTGGCAGTTTGGCTTGAGCCACTGCACTTGATGCCCTTAGACTTAGCATTAAGAAAAAACAAAAATCCTACTTATGAAAGTGGACATTTAAGGGCCGTTTAGTATGAGGTTTTAGGTTGAAGGGATTTGGGTCAAAGTAAAAAAATCCGTGAGGAGCCCAAGGTTTGCTTTATTCATTTGTTATTATTTATTTATTTATTTATTACTTTTTTTAATCTTTATGAAGTAAAGTCAATTGTTTTTGTGAAAAACTAGAAGGGGGGGTTGAATAGTTTTTCCGTTTTTTAAATTTGTTTCAAAAACTTTTCTATTGAAAACCTTGATTCGAATCTTATGTGTGATCAATCAACACCAATATGAACACTACACTAAACTATGCAATATAAACACAATGTAACTAAATAAACGTAAAGGAAAGAGATGGAAAGATCAAACCGGGTCAAAGAGATTTATAGTGGTTCGGTCACGAAGCTCTTCTTCGCCCTACTCCACTCCCCGAGTACCACACTCGAGAGTTTCAAGCACTATGTCAACAAGACCTCCCTTCAGGCGGAGAAAACCGTACAACGTCGCTTATCCAATTTCCGACACTAAGCTAAATGTCAAGTGCTAATCTTAGCTAGCACCAATCTACCACGATCTACTTGATCCTTTCTACTTCACACAATCACACAAGACTCGATCTACCCGATCTACCTATGATCCACTTGATCAACACACTAGCTCACAAGCTACAAGAGATAATCAATATCTCTATGAGATCACAATGATCTTCTCTCACAATCTCTCAAAAGAAAAATGTTCTTGATGTATACTATGATACAATCAAGTGTGTAATAAATGTTACAAGTGCTCTAACTACAACTACAACACTTTGTATCCTCTTGGATACCTTGTGTTCTTCTCTTGCACTTGAAGAGGAATGAAAAGGATCACTTGGATGGATGATTGGATCACTCTTAAACAAAAGAAAACTAAACTAAATGATCAAGAAGAAAAGATGTGGTGAGAGTATTAAACTCAGAAAGTTCTGTGTGAAAAAGGATGCCCAAAAACTGTGAAGTGGGCTGGTATTTATAGGCAGAAAAAATATGGCCGTTATGAAGGCACGGCTCCACTAAATCACACACGGTACCACTAAATTTAGTGGTACCGTGCCAGACAAAAACGCTCCTCTTTTTGTCTTTTCTGGTGAAAACTTATTTGGGGAAGTTTGGAGCTGATTTTGGGGGAAAAAATAGTTGTTATGTTATTTGAACTTATTTTTCCATTAAAACATTTCTTAATTATACAAAAATAACTTGTAAAGTATATTTTTGTAAAAATGTGAAGTTTTAAACACAAATTCACTTCTTTGATCATTTGTCAAGTTGTAAATTTGTTTGTGCATACCTAGAGTGATTTGCGTAGAAATGGGAACTTTCGATTAAAAACTTGTTTACGTTAATTTTAACGTAACGTGTTTTCACATTTTGTCATCCTCAAAACGTGAAGTTATCGAAAGATATAAATAACGTTTTTAGAACATTATTTGCATCAACAATCTCCCCCTTTTTGATGATGACAAAACATAAACTCATTTTAGGTTAAAATTAGTTTTAATAAGTTTTTAATGAGTTTACATCCCATTTCTTCCACTTTTTGTCGAAGCAAAAAGGTTGCTAAAGCTCCCCCTTGATGTATACTCCCTCTCGTTTGGAGGACACCAAAGAATCGAGCAATGGTTCTTGCTACAAAACAAAGTTAGATGACAAATATACAATATCTAACATGTAGCAAGCAAGACAAATATCCAACTAAAAAATGACTAAGTAGTCAATCACCACAACAAAATAAAACAACCACATAAAGAGCCCATTCATTCATAAGAATAAAATGTCATACATGAGTATGACTACAACATGAAAAGAAAAAAAATTTACAAGAAGCATATAAAATCTTGAGTGATATGAGACCCTAAGATTCGCCTCAAAGTCAAAAGGGTTCCTAGGTTTTTATTTATGAAACTAAACATGAATATGTTTAGTTATTTGGGTTGGTGGTTGGTGGAGGAGGTGGTATGATGGGTCCTTGTGGTGGTGTGAGGAGATGCTCAAGGTAGGAGAACCTAAAGTTCAACTCATCCCTAAGGCAGAAGATGAGGTGTTGGTTGTGATGGCAACATGCACAACTTAGGGTATGTGGTTGTAGGGGGTAAAGAATGGGGTGACCCATTAGTGGTTGTGGTGATGGTGAGGCCGAGGATGATGAGGTGTTGGACCCAAACTCAAAGGGAGTTGTGGGTGAAAGGGTGAAGGTTAATGCTAGTGGTTGAGGAGGACTTGGTGGAGGTAAAGGTGTGGTGATCCTAATGGTGGAAGATGATGATGAGGTAGGTTTTGTTGAATTGGCTTTTGATGAAGCCAAAGGTGTAGAGATAGATGTGGATGAATTGGTTAAGGTAGTGGTATGTGGACATCTTTATCATCATCCAAAGTGAGATCAATGAGAATTATCTCATTGTTTGGTTTTGAGGTTGAACCTTGGCTTCTTTGCTTGGTGAGAAGTAGTAGCCATGGTAGAAGACATGATAAGTGTATGGTGAATATGTGATGGTGAGGGAGATGCATGCATGATAAGAGCTTATATAGCCAAATCAAGGCATGCAAGGATGGATAGGATTGTGGATTTAGGGATTTGGGAGTATTGGAATCAGTATATGTTTGCAGATTCTCAGGAAAAGAAGGTCAAAAAGTGGAAGAGAACAGTTAAAAACGTCTTCCCAGGGTACGGTACCACTAAATGACCCACGGTACCACTAAATTTAGTGGTGTCGTGTCCTATTTAGTGGAGTTGTGGCCTGCTGTGAACGTTTTTATCAGTTCTGCAGGATTTTAGGCTACCTAAATGGTTAATCCTAGGGGTACTATTTGCAGCAAATCCTGTTGGGAATTAAATATTCAAGAAGTTTAATATCGGGTTCTACTCAAAGAAATACTCTAAGTATGATTCTGCTGCTAGAGCATTTGGTTTCTGCTGCTAGTGTTTGATTCTGCTGCTAGCGTTAAACATTCTGCTGCTGAAGGATTCTGCTGCTAGCGTTAACATTGCTGCTGAAGGATTCTGCTGCTAGCGTTAACATTGCTGCTGGTAAAGTACTTTCTGCTGCTGAGCGGATAAGTATGAAAAGATATTATGTGTATTAAAGTCAACAATATACGGTAGATAATATCTTACCCCATGTGATCAGTCATAATGTTATATTCACAGAACAAGTTGTAAACATAGATACAAGTTGTATCTTAATGACTGACACTCTCAAAGCAAGTGTTCGACTAGACTTATCAATATTGTAAAAGATCTTTCTTGTGATATAAAAGAAAGATCTTAGACTAGTGATATGTGTGTCTAATAGAGTGTAAAAATTGTTAAGTGTTTAGATAATAACTCTCAAGAACATAGAACATATATCACAAGATATAGAAACATAAGATTCAAGGTTGTAACCCTAGTGATAACTCAAGATCACTCGTATTATTATCTTAATAATATTGAATCGTTTGGTGATAAGCTTTCATTGTTCATTGTCATATAACAAACACAATTGTTCCATTTCCATAACCATAATAACCTTCTAAGTGTGATTAAGTAGATTCCGCATACTTAATCATATTCATTCAATATATCATATACACAAAGTACAAAAGGGTTTAACCACCTTATAGTGTATCGATCTTAATCCCTTTCAAGTGGTATCAGAGCAAGGCTGCTATTATTGATTTAGAAGAAGAAGAAATAGAAATGGATGCACAAGATACTGCTACAAATGTTGCTGCAAAGTTGCCCATGATCAAACAGAATGAGTTTGAGTTATGGAGGTTGAGAATTGAGCAATATTTCATGGTCCAAGATTATGCTCTTTGGGATATCATTCTGTATGGTGATTCATTTACACTAGGTTATACAGATATTATTCATGAAGGCAAAACTGAAAGAAGAAGGAATACTGGACCATCTAACAATGATGAAAAGATATAGAAGAGGAATGATCAAAAGGCAAGAAACTTATTGCTTATGACCATTCCTGGTGAACAAATGATATCTTTTAGCAAGTATCCAGATGCAAAAAATCTTTTTGAAGAGATTTGTGTATGGTTTGGTGGTAATGAAACTACCAAGAAAACACAAAAGACATTGATAAAACAACAATTTGAAAACTTTTGTTCAAATAGCAATGAATCACTTGATAAGTTGTTCTCAAGATTACATAAGCTTATCAGTCAGTTAGCTGTGTTGGGTGTTGAGATAGCCAAGGAAGATCTCAACATGAAGTTTTTGAGAAGCCTACCTGATGACTTCCATACTCATGTGGTTGTCTGGATGAACAAACCAGACATTGAAGCCATGAAACTCAATGATTTGTTCAATAACTTCAAAATTGTTGAACAAAGTCTAAAGAAGTCTGGAATCTATAGTACTAGTTCTGGGAATGTGGCACTCTTGTCATCTCCTAGTATTAGTAAGTCAGATGAGGTAGATGAAGATGAAGGTGTTTCTACTGCTATCTATGGTGGTCCTTCTACTAGTTCACAAAAGAATGTTGCAGGACTTGGAGATCCGGCATTCTATGTATTCATGTCTAGTCAAACTAGTGGTTCTCCTCTAACTCATGAAGATCTTGATCAGTTGGATGATAATGATTTGGAAGAGATGGACATCAAATGGCAGGTTGCTTTACTTAGCATGAGGGCTAAGAAGTTCTGGCAGAGAACTGGTAAGCAGATTACCATTGATGGTAATGAAACTGCTGGGTTTGATAAAAAGAAAGTAGAGTGCTTCAACTGTCACAGGTTAGGACACTTTGCTAAAGGATGTAGAAACCCAAGGAAGCAGGACAATAGAAGCACATGGTATAGGCAAGAGAAGAAGAAGGAAATCACAGTTGAAGAACCAAGGGCTATGCTAGCCATAGATGGTATCAACTATGATTGGAGCTTCATGGCTGATGAAGTGGAAGCACCAACAAATGCTGCACTTGTGGCCACTGAGACTGCTCTAATGGCCTTCTCTGATTCAGAGGTAAATTCCATTATTAAATTTACTGAATCATGCTCTGCTCTTAAAGCTTATGAAGATATTAAAAAGAGATTTGATGCTCAACTAGAACAATTATGTGATGCTTTAGCCAACTTAGGTAATCATAAAAGAGGTATATCTGTTGTTGAAAAACAACTTGTACATTATCAAGAAAATGAGTCTAAGTTTGCTGATGACATGAATGCTCTTCAAAGAAAAATAGATTTTCAAGCTGAAATAATTTGCTCAGAAAGAGCAGCACTAGCTAAAGCCCTAAATAACAGTGAAAATGTTAAGATAACAGTAGATGCTTTAGCTTATGCCTCAGAGGGAATTAATAAGATTTGAGAAACTCAAGTAATCAATAAAGCTAAGTCAGGTTTAGGATACAAATCTGTTCCTCCACCATACAGAGTGTTCCTTCACCTCCAGGTATTGACCTAGCACACACAGGTTTTGCTGAGTTTCAAGAACCAATAATGGAATATGGTTCTAAGTCTACTGAGGGTCCTAAGATAGAAAAAGTAAGTGAGAGTTTAAATAAAACTTCACTTCCTAAGGACAAGGTGTCCTTTGTTAAGAAAGGAGATGCTATAGTTGTTGAGGATTGTACAACTGATAGTGATGAAGATGAACAGGTTATGTCTAAACCTGAAGTAGTTAAGAAAGCAGGAACAAGGATTCCTAAAGTGATAAAAAAGGATAATGTTAAGCCTAGATCAAACATTAAACATGTTAGGCAACCAGTTAAATATTTTGAACAATATAGATCCACTAGCAAGCCCAGAGGTAACCAAAGAAATTGGAATAACCTCAAGTCTAACCAATTAGGTGATGACTTTGCTTTTTATAATAAAGCTTGTTACACATGTGGTAGTTTTGATCATCTTGCAGCTTTCTGTAAAAAATGGGTATCTGGGTATGAAAACAATAGGGTGAACTTCAAAAGGCAAACTCCTCAACCTCACTTTCACTCTAAGTCTAAGAGAACTAAACCCAAAGCAGTTGTCAAAACAGTTTCTGCTGCTAGACCATTCATGACTGTTAACCCAAGACCAACAGTTAAAAATGCAAAATCTTTTTATACAAAAGCATCAAAGACTGTTCAAAGGCCCATTCAAACAAAAGCAGTGGTCCCAAAACAAGTTTGGAAAATTAAGGGAACAATTACAAAGCTAGCAGTTTCTGCTGCTAAGCATGTAATTCATTCTGCTGCTAGGGAAAACAGGGTAAATGCTGTTAAGGCCTCAGCATGTTGGGTTTGGAATTCAACCAAATCCAATGTTGCATCGACTGTTCTAAAAAAATTAAATTACATTGATGCAAGAGGCAGATCCAAGTCAGTAATGACTTGGGTCCCCAAAGGAAACTAATACTTCTCATTTATGTGCAGGAACATTCAATTGATCAACAAGAGGATCAAGGATACTCAGATAGTGGATGTTCAAGGCACATGACAAGCAACAAGTCCTATCTTTCTGATTTTCAAACATTAGATGGTGGCTATGTTACCTTTGGAGGAGGTGTTGGTGGCAAAATTTCCGGTAAATGTACCATTAAAACTGGAAATTTAGATTTTGAAGATGTGTACTATGTACAAGAGCTAAATTATAATATTTTTAGTGTCTCACAAATGTGTGACAAAAAGAACAAAGTTCTTTTCTGTGAAACTGAATGTCTTGTACTTTCTCCTGATTTTAAGATGCCTGATGAAAGTCAAGTACTTCTTAAAATTTCTAGAAAGGGCAATATGTACAGTGTTGACATGAAGAACATTGTTCCCAAAAAGGATTTAACTTGTCTTGTTGCAAAGGCCACATTGGATGAATCAATGAAATGGCATAGGAGGCTTGGTCATATTAATTTTAAAACCATAAATCAGATTGTTAAGAATGGTTTGGTAAGAGGTTTACCTCAAAAACGATTTGAAAATGATCAAACATGCATTGCTTGTCTTAAAGGCAAACAACACAAAGCCACTTGTAAGCCCGAGATTTTTAACTCTATCAATCAATCACTGTTTATGCTTCATATGGACTTATTTGGACCTGTTTCAGTAAGTAGTATAATGCATAAGAGATATTGTCTTGTTATTACTGATGACTATAGTAGATTTACATGGGTTTTCTTTTTAGCTACTAAGGATGAGACACCTAGCATCCTTAAGACTTTCATTACTGAGGTAGAAAATCTAGTAGATAAAAGAGTAAAAGTCATTAGATGTGATAATGGGACAGAGTTCAAAAATAGAGTTATGGATTGATGCGTGGTTTTTCAACCTTACAACAGGTTTTACCTCTCGAGGGATCTCAAGAGGCTTACAACCCCACCAGGCAGTGTACCTGACCGATGTAGTATAGTGTAGTGGTAAGTACGGGGGATTGATCGTTCTCCACAGGGAATAGTGTTCGTTAGGTATGAAAGACTACTCTAATAGGTCTAAGGGTTGAGGAAGATTCTTTTTTATGTTTTTATATTTTTATGAAAGCAAGTAAAATCTCGGGTTTGAAAGAGTGGGCGGAATTAGTTGCTAGTCAACTAACCCAAATTACTACGAATGCAAATAAAATAAATAACTGAAAATAAAAAGTTGGTGAAAACTTAAGTGTAGAGAAATGTGTTTACTTAGATTTCCTTACTCCCTAACTATCTTTTACCGGTTGATTAGTGTGTATTAGTCGCGTGGATGACGGGTGTATTCCTTAATACCAATCGTGGGGTGGCGTACGTACTTCCCCAACTCTACAAGCTCCTACTTCACTCCTATGTCGAGCCGGCTAGGAAGATCCTAACATGGGATCACTAGAATTCGCTTGTGCATTAAATACAACCATAAAAACCTTTAGTACGCATTGGTTCATGTTTCTTAAGACGTTCAAGCAAGTTACCGAATAGGAAGTTAGCCAGTTTTCTTAAGCCTAACATAGATAAACAATCATCCAATACAACTAATAACACACTAATAACCAATAATCAATAGCTAGGTTTCATTAGATCTAAGCAAACACAAGATAAATCTAGCCTAACATGTTAATCAAAAGACAAGAATAAGATAGAATCAAACAACACATAGACATATTGAATGATTAATTGATAACTTATCTTCAATGTAACATGGAAGATCTCAAGGCAAAAAGCCTTGAAAAAGATGCTAAAATCGTCTTAGGGTTTTCTCCCAAAAATTCCACACTAAGTTCCACACTAATGACAAAGAATTGCAAAACTATATATAGATTTTTACATCTGACGGCGTCACGTTATGGAGTGTGACGCCGTCACCTCGCCGCTTCTAGGGTTCCCGGATGACCTTCTTGACGCCGTCCCTCTTTAGCTCTCCAAAATCCGTTCTGGCTTATCAAGGCTTGACGCCGTCAGACCTTGAATGTGACGCCGTCCCTCTCTAAATTAAGCCGTGACGCCCTTGATCAGGTTAAAGCGTGACGCCGTCAGAATTCACATGCAATTTTCACTGGCTTATCATGAGTAAATTTCACATCCACCTTTTCTTGCCAAGCCATGACGCCGTCTGGAGTAAATCCTGACGCCGTCAAAGGTAACTTTTAGCCGATTTTTGAGACTTTGTCGTTTTCTTCACTTTTATGCTCCAAAAACGTCCAAAATGCCTCCTTTTCCAGATTTCTCCTCAAAAGTACCTAAAATGACAAAAGGAACGATTTAGGGCAATATTTGATCAAATAAATACGATTTAGGGCTTAAATGACCCCTTAAAAGCGGTACACTTTTCGCTTCATCAAATACCCTTACACTTGAGATTTGCTTGTCCTCAAGCAAATGCGCTTTTATTCTAATCAAAATACAGGTTAGGGGTCATTTAATGCAAACATAAAAGTAATTACAACAAATAATCGTTCCACTTCAATCATAATAAGCACGGAGATTATAAACTAGCACCTCACAAGTAGTGTTTAGATACTCACATCTCTCAAGTGTCATCAAAATAAATCTCATAAATGAAAACGGATAATATCTCTCACTACCTGTCATAGCAAATAGATTACCATAGGCTTGGGAAAGGATCGAAAACCTCCTCCACTAGGCGTAAGCACCTAAGATAAACTATCAAAGAGGGCTTTTACATGGGATATAACGTTAGGTGTAGGGATATGATAAACACGGATTTGTTGGATAAGGGATATTTTACTGGTGGCGAGTTAAAGATCTTGATTAATTACATGTACTATACAATGTTGCTAAGCCAAGACTCGACTCAATCTTAAGCTAAAAACAAAATAACAAAAACATAAAATAAACATAAAATGAAACGGGATGGTAGTCCGTATGTTTTTTCTATTTTTCTTTTTCTCATTTTTTTGTATTTTTCTTGATTTTTTCGATTTTTTTTTTTTTTTTTTTAATTCATACATTCTTACCCTACCATCCAAAATAATAGGGGCATTGCATCCCCCTTACACTTGAACTTTTACATAACTTTACAAATAACTATTCTAATGACTCGAATTAAGATAATTGAAAAACTTGGAGTACTTTTAAAATATTTAGCACATATGGGGGTAATGAATGATGTTCTTCCCCATTATTCCATTACACTAGTACTTTACCCATGAGTCCCAATCGTCCCAAAACAATATGTACAAGGATATGACTCGACTTAGCAACCATGTAATCAACTAGATAATTAACTTGGGTTTACACAAATGTTGTAACAATAATGCACTAAAAATGAGTGCATACAAGGTAGGCTAAGGCGATTTGGGTGTACATTTTAGTGGGGTGTAAACAAATTCTTCCTTTAAGTAAAATGCTTAAAGGTCGAAACGAAAAGATAAGCTCTGAGGGGTGTACTAGGGGTATCGTGTACTAAAAATGAGTACAACGCAAAGGGTGTGGGAGAATTACTTGACCAATGTAGCCAATGTAATTATAACAAAAACACAGGTGTAAAACAATGGGTTAATCCTAATGCCTCTTATCATGTAGTAAATCTAACTACACGAATGTAGTCTCACTTGTGGCCTCGGAATGGTCCTAACGCAAGTTCTAGAATCTAAATGCTACCGGTACACACATCATAGCATAAATGCTTTTCCTACCAATTCTAGGGGCGAACCTCACATATTTGGGGGTGGAAAATTTTTTAGTGGTACGGTTTTTGTGCTAGTCATATAACTCCTATCCGTGAGACGCTCATTAAGATCAAAGTTTCACTCCTAAATGTTGTAAAAAATTTTAAATTTGGCACTAAAATTACCCTAACAGGTATTTATCTCAGTTTTATTACACATCAACTATTAAACAAACAAAAATCAAGCGTAATTGTATTCTCTAAAATCGTACTTTTACCCTCCCCTTACACTTAAGATGAACATTGTCCCCAATGTTCAAATAACAAGATGTAAAAGTAAAAAGTAAAAGAATGAAATCAAATACTCCCCTGATTCGCTCGGTGGATAATGAAGTAATACGGTTAAATCTTCTTCCAAGGTAATGTAGAAGCTCCATGACTAATGCATCGCCATAAGCTTGATTCAAAAACATTTCCTTGTCCAAAATAACCTGTTAAACCTGAGAAAACAAACACGAAAACCTGCATAACATCGGCGGGATAAAATCTATATATAAAGATATAATGCTTGTGGAATGATAATTTTGCAGATTCCTGGAGATTATAAGTTATAGATTTAATAAAAACTTTTTATGAAAACAAAACTTTCAAAAAATTTCTGAAAATTAAATCTGACGCCGTCAGGTTATAAACCCTGACGCCGTCAGAAATGACCTGACAAAAATTCTCATTTTAAGTTTCCGGAAAATTTCTGGAAAAACCTTTACCTTACTTCCTGGAAATCCTGCAAAACATCATTATGACTCGATACAAGCATTTGACTCAAACAAATACTAATATGTATGTTAATTTAATATTATCATGATTCATGTTCATTTGTTCTAATAAACCGATTTGACTTTCCCTTACACTTATCTTTTGCAAAATACCTTTATATGTAGTTAAGACGAAGTTAAAAACAAAATAAAGCATTTTCACAATTTAGTTTTTAACATGAATCAATAATAATAAAACTTAAACACACATACGGAAACAAATAAAATCAAACAAACAAATAAATAAACACACAAAGCAAATAAAGCTTGGGTTGCCTCCCAATAAGCGCTTGTTTTTGTTCGAGTCACGAGCCTGACTCTACCCTTATTTAACAAAAATAGGGGAGGTTTTCCCTACACTTAGGATTAAGTGCGGGTGAAAGTAGCGATACACACCCTTAGGGTGTGAATATGCCACGTGAGGTGAAGGGGGTGAGTGAATGGCTTCCTTCATCCTAAAACTACCCGGATAATTTTGGTTGATGGGTGGGTCGGTTCCTCTTTTTTCTCCTAGATGTAAATCTAAGGATGAAAAGTTGTGTAAAGGTTGAGGTTCCAATTCATCAACACTAGGAAATTCCCTAGAACTAAGAGTAAGGTCATCACTAAAAGTGTTCAAACCTATATCCTCTAGTTGTGCTTGGTCCAAGGGTTCTACCTCCATCGGGATTCCTAAAGTCTCTTCTACTTCTTCCGGGTAAGTCACGGGCGGTGTGTGTGCCTCAAATGATGGTAGGACTTGTGGGGTACTTGGTGGTCTTAGATTTTCTACTCTATCGTCCATCTTATCAAGATCACCTAAGTGTTCATCTTGTACTATGGTGGTGCCTAACCATGACATGCAGTTAGGTGGCTCAACTTTAACCATCTCAGAATCTTGGTTTGACTCTAAGTCCATGTCCTTAGAAACTAGGTCTTTTTGCTCATACGAATCCATCAATTCGTTCCACTTATGGGTCATGGTTAGGAAGCTTTCCTCAAAATTCATCCAAAGGGTCTTACTAAAAGGAATTGATCCAGATAATGATTGTCTAAGAGAAGTATCACATGCATAGAATTCATTAAACCCATCTAACCTTACCCCCAACTTCATTTGGATATCACAAAGATCACGAAACAATTCATAGGAATGATAGGAAACAAATCTCTTGGTGAAGTATAATTGTTCATCTATTGTCAATGATCTAAATGGAATTTCATCCGCCATAGTGACAAATGAAAATGGTTTTACAAACAAAGGGCACAAAGAAAAAGATAGACTACAAGAAATCCTAGAAAAATAAAATAAAAATCTCACTAGAAAGGGATCTAGTGAGTAGACCTATAAAGTAAAAAATTCAACCTAAACAATAACTATTCCCCGGCAACGGCGCCAAAAACTTGATGCGTGGTTTTGCAACCTTACAACAGGTTTTACCTCTCGAGGGATCTCAAGAGGCTTACAACCCCACCAGGCAGTGTACCTGACCGATGTAGTATAGTGTAGTGGTAAGTACGGGGGATTGATCGTTCTCCACAGGGAATAGTGTTCGTTAGGTATGAAAGACTACTCTAATAGGTCTAAGGGTTGAGGAAGATTCTTTTTTATGTTTTTATATTTTTATGAAAGCAAGTAAAATCTCGGGTTTGAAAGAGTGGGCGGAATTAGTTGCTAGTCAACTAACCCAAATTACTACGAATGCAAATAAAATAAATAACTGAAAATAAAAAGTTGGTGAAAACTTAAGTGTAGAGAAATGTGTTTACTTAGATTTTCTTACTCCCTAACTATCTTTTACCGGTTGATTAGTGTGTATTAGTCGCGTGGATGACGGGTGTATTCCTTAATACCAATCGTGGGGTGGCGTACGTACTTCCCTAACTCTACAAGCTCCTACTTCACTCCTATGTCGAGCCGGCTAGGAAGCTCCTAACATGGGATCACTAGAATTCGCTTGTGCATTAAATACAACCATAAAAACCTTTAGTACGCATTGGTTCATGTTTCTTAAGACGTTCAAGCAAGTTACCGAATAGGAAGTTAGCCAGTTTTCTTAAGCCTAACATAGATAAACAATCATCCAATACAACTAATAACACACTAATAACCAATAATCAATAGCTAGATTTCATTAGATCTAAGCAAACACAAGATAAATCTAGCCTAACATGTTAATCAAAAGACAAGAATAAGATAGAATCAAACAACACATAGACATATTGAATGATTAATTGATAACTTATCTTCAATGTAACATGGAAGATCTCAAGGCAAAAAGCCTTGAAAAAGATGCTAAAATCGTCTTAGGGTTTTCTCCCAAAAATTCCACACTAAGTTCCACACTAATGACAAAGAATTGCAAAACTATATATAGATTTTTACATCTGACGGCGTCACGTTATGGAGTGTGACGCCGTCACCTCGCCGCTTCTAGGGTTCCCGGATGACCTTCTTGACGCCGTCCCTCTTTAGCTCTCCAAAATCCGTTCTGGCTTATCAAGGCTTGACGCCGTCAGACCTTGAATGTGACGCCGTCCCTCTCTAAATTAAGCCGTGACGCCCTTGATCAGGTTAAAGCGTGACGCCGTCAGAATTCACATGCAATTTTCACTGGCTTATCATGAGTAAATTTCACATCCGCCTTTTCTTGCCAAGCCATGACGCCGTCTGGAGTAAATCCTGACGCCGTCAAAGGTAACTTTTAGCCGATTTTTGAGACTTTGTCGTTTTCTTCACTTTTATGCTCCAAAAACGTCCAAAATGCCTCCTTTTCCAGATTTCTCCTCAAAAGTACCTAAAATGACAAAAGGAACGATTTAGGGCAATATTTGATCAAATAAATACGATTTAGGGCTTAAATGACCCCCTAAAAGCGGTACACTTTTCGCTTCATCATGGATAAATATGTTGCTGAGATACTAAGGAAGTTCAACTTTGCTGATTCAAAAATGGCAAGCACACCAATGGACTCTGAGAAGCCTCTTCCAAAAGACTTAGATGGAGAAAATGTGGATGTACACACTTACAGATCTATGATAGGATCTTTGATGTATCTTACATCATCAAGACCTGACATCATGTTCTCTGTTTATGTTTGTGCAATATTTCAAGTAACTCCAAAGGTTTCTCATTTAACAGCAGTCAAGAGGATTTTTAGATATCTCAAGGGTCAACCTAGGTTGGGACTATGGTATTTTAGAGAATCACCTTTTGACTTGGTAGCATTTTCGGATAGTGATTATGCTGGTGCTAGCTTAGACAGAAAGTCAACAACTGGAGGATGTCAATTCCTTGGGTGTAGACTTATCTCATGGCAGTGTAAGAAGCAAACAAATGTAGCTACTTCAACAACTGAAGCTGAATATGTAGCTGTTGCAAGTTGCTGTGCTCAAGTCTTATGGCTTCAAAACCAACTTCTTGACTATGGGTACAATTTCATGAACACTGTTATTCATATTGATAATAGTAGTACAATTTGTATTATTAAAAATCCAGTGCAATATTCTAAAACAAAACACATTGAAATTAGACATCACTTTATAAGAGACTGCAATGAGAAAAGATTAATTCAAGTTCTTAAAATTGCTTCAGAATTCAATTTTGCAGATCTGCTAACCAAAGCTTTTGATGTTGGAAGGTTTCAGTACTTGGTAGCAAGTATTGGAATGCTTAATCCTCAATGATTTTTAAACTTTGTGTTTTTGTAAATAAATTTTTGTTTGTGCTGCTGGCTTTAAAAGATACTACTGCTATTACAAAAGTTTGTGCTGCTAGTACAAATTTAATTTGTGTTATTCATACAGTTAGTCCTATTATTATTCTAATACAAGACAAGTACTTTGTACATTGTTCTTTTGGTTTTAGACTAACAATTTTAGGTATGAACATGTGAACACAAAGGATGTTTCAAGTGAAATGGAAGCAGCAGAATGATAATATTAGTTGCTGACATAATAGGTTCATGATAGAAAAAGTTTAGGAATTTCAAACCTCCTTAAAACTTCTTTCTTGAAACTTGATTATGATGTTTCACTTTGAATTGATGACTTAGTTGATCAGATAGTAACTGATACAACTCACTTTCTATCATTTTATACTTTTAAGTATAATGAGCAAGTCTAAGGACATCTGATAGAAAGAACAGCTAGTAAAAGTGAATCTAACACTTGTGTTAGAGGAAACAATTGCTATGAGCTGGAAACCCTATCAAGAAAGCCTTTTGAATAGGTTTATCTTTACACAGGCAGTTATTTATAACTGAAACACATTGGTTCTCACACAACCAGAGGTTGCTTTAAACCGAAATCTTGATTAAGTGTCGGTTACACACTTAATCCCTTCAAAATGGTTGAAAGCAGTATGGTTTTTCATAATAAAATCAATTACATACTGCTAAGGCAAAAGTTTCTTAAAAGGATTTTCAAAGAGACTCACAAAAACCATCCATTGATGGACCATGAGTCAAATGCCCCATGAATTACCTCTCATAGGAGTTAACACACCTAGAAGTGATGAGGGCAGCAACTTAAACTCTTAAGGAATTGATGGCTTCATGTACAACATTGTCTGATAACATGTTCTAATGGATAGCTCAGATGATGGCGAGAAATATTTTGGTACATAGTGAGAGATCTTCCAAACAGGGGAGGAAATAAATCCCAAAGAAGGAAGTTTAACCAATGAAAGGGAGGAAAAGACAAGAGCATACAAGATGATGACATGGAGGTTGAAAATGACAAGAATAGAGCTTATTCTGGAGTATTATATATATTCAGAAGGGATGAAGCATTCCAAAGGAGAAAGTTCTATCTAGGTCAAACGAAGAAAAGTTTCAATTTCAGTTCACCACGTTTGTTCATCACTTGCAAAGGCATGCTGATAGATGATTTCACTTGTTGAAACAAGCATCCAAGATACACAGCATCATTGCCTCTTATAATTCCTCCATCCAAGGAAATTGCACCATCTTTTAGGTCAATGTTTGAAGACTGAAGATGTGTATTGATATTGTTAAAGTCAAAGAACAAAGCAGATGAGTTACTGAGAAAGATATTCAATCTTGAATAACAGAAGTGTTTGAAAGATCTTCACAATCCATAATTTAATTCAGAAACATGTTGAAATGGATTCACATGTTTAGGGGAGGATTGTTGGGAATTAAATATTCAAGAAGTTTAATATCGGGTTCTACTTAAAGAAATACTCTAAGTATGATTCTGCTGCTAGAGCATTTGGTTTCTGCTGCTAGTGTTTGATTCTGCTGCTAGCGTTAAACATTCTGCTGCTGAAGGATTCTGCTGCTAGCGTTAACATTGCTGCTGAAGGATTCTGCTGCTAGCGTTAACATTGCTGCTGGTAAAGTACTTTCTGCTGCTGAGCGGATAAGTATGAAAAGATATTATGTGTATTAAAGTCAACAATATACGGTAGATAATATCTTACCCCATGTGATCAGTCATAATGTTATATTCACAGAACAAGTTGTAAACATAGATACAAGTTGTATCTTAATGACTGACACTCTCAAAGCAAGTGTTCGACTAGACTTATCAATATTGTAAAAGATCTTTCTTGTGATATAAAAGAAAGATCTTATACTAAGTGATATGTGTATCTAATAGAGTGTAAAAATTGTTAAGTTTTTTAGATAATAACTCTCAAGAACATAGAACATATATCACAATATATAGAAACATAAGATTCAAGGTTGTAACCCTAGTGATAAGTCAAGATCACTCGTATTATTATCTTAATAATATTGAATCGTTTGGTGATAAGCTTTCATTGTTCATTGTCATATAACAAACACAACTGTTCCATTTCCATAACCATAATAACCTTCTAAGTGTGATTAAGTAGATTCCGCATACTTAATCATATTCATTCAATATATCATATACACAAAGTACAAAAGGGTTTAACCACCTTATAGTGTATCGATCTTAATCCCTTTCAAATCCTATTGCCTCAATTCACTCAAGAATAATCACATAGTTTTCCTAACACTAGCCACAACTAGCAACTAACAATATCATGTGATAATCTAGGATTAGGCAACTATTAAGCATGCATCATATCAAGCAATTTTATCATCTAGTGCATGCAAAATATATATATATATATATATATATATATATATATATATATATATATATATATATATATATATATATATATATATATATATATATATATATATAATGAGGAATATGAACTAGATAAAGCTCATAAAATAATTAAGCATTAATCTTGATTAACTAATCAAAGTTGCAAAGTATGAAATACCAAGTAAATTCAAACTTGCTAATGCTAGATGGCCATAGCCAAGACCCCATAAATAATAGTTTAATACTACTTAAGTTAGTGATACTAATTAAGTTAGTATTATCTAATCTCTCTTCTTCCCTAACTTCTTTATCTTGTTCCCGATCCCCTTGAGTGCCTTGCCAATAGACTTGAACCCCCCGATCGTTTGCTCATGCATCGACACTTGTCGGTTGTACATGGTTGTTTGCCTTCTCATCACGGAAGTTAAGTTGGTTTGGTTGAATGAAAGGTAGGTTGTTGGTTCGAACGATGATGTGTCAAGGTTACGAAAGAATGTGTCGGAAGAGGGAGTACGAGGACAAGACGTTCCTTCTTCGTTCACCTCATCATCATCCTCATGCATAGGTTGAGATGACGAACCATGACTGAAGGAGGAAGACGAGAAAGTAGCATCGGATGTGGATTTACGACCACGTTTAGCACCTTTGTCACTACGTGGCTTAGTGCGGCGTTGTGGTCCACCAAGAGGTTTCATGACTGGATTGAAAAGAACGTAGTCGACACTATTTAGATGTGGGTAATTGGCCATAACCCACCGGAAGAGACGAGTAAGCAACATACCGTATGGCATGAGCTTATCGGTACGACTATGAATGTTTACCATTCTATTTGCCATGTAGTACGCGAGGTTGTATGGCTCCTCGTTACTTAGGCAATAGAGCATATGGGCAAGACTCGCCGGAACATGATCCCGGTTGCCCGCAAGACACAAGACGTTTTCTCGCAGAAGGAGTTCCCAACTTTTAAGATCGGGAAGAATCTCTTTGAGATAGATTCGATTGGGATCGAGGTGAACAATGGAACCATCACGCTTTTGGTGAGTGTTAGCGACTCGAGGGATTTGGACATGTTGCTTTATGCTTTCAATGTCCGGAATTTCGGTAAGGAATGAACCTTCACTTTCAAGATTATAGTGAAGTGACTCTAAGGAATGGTCTTCTGTGTAGGCATATTGACCATAGGACGGGACACCTAGAATGTCCCCGAGTTCGGAAATGGATAAAATGATATTTTCATTTTGAATCCAACAATCAAGATAGACATTACCCTCAAGATCATTGAAGGTACGGACACGACTATAGAATTCGAGAATGAAACGAGGACAAATTTGATCATTTATTTTGTATAAACAATCAAATTGTATCGTAGGAAAACTTGCTTGAATGTTGTCCAAAAGAACAAAATAGGCATCGACTACACGACCTTCGTGTATATATCGATGTTGGACTCTAAGGAGATAAGCTTTTTGCTCATCGGAGATGTTTGGATCATTGATTAGAATGGGAATGTAATTTTTGGAATCTTGATAATCCATACGAGGCATTGTTACCTACAAAAATATAAATATGCATATGTTAACTTGTTGCATTTTGATGATCACATTCTTAGTGTGTGTGTGCCTAAATGCAAACAATGTGGAGGTGCGGTAATCTCGACTCTAAAAACAAAACTAATGAGATTACCCAAACGCTCCTAACTTCACTTTTGCTCAATCAATTATGTCGAAGAATACACATTAATTATGTATTCGATCAATATTTGTGAGATCATGTATGCATGCAAAAACCGTTTGATGACGTATAGTCTGTATTCGGGTCACGAACCCGACCCATACTCGAATCCATCACGATTGGACTCAAGCCCATCATGAATGGGCTATCACAATAGCGGTTTGGGCTCACGATGGCTCAAGCCCAATGCTATTTATGGCTTTGATAGTATATCTTCTATTTATGGGATATATATCAATTGACCGCCCTACGCGGGATAGACCGAAGATTGGGGAACACGAAACCAATAAGGATTTCGTGTCCATATATAGAGGGCACCTCACCCCTCACAAAGGTACGACTGACAAACCCTAACTCTTCTACAAACCCTAAAAACCGATTACATACTCTCACGCCGGAGGATAATCGTGGGAGACAATCCCACGATAAGCCTAACGGTGTCTTTTTGTTTTCTTAGTACGCAGGTCTCAAGCATTAAGATCTGATTGGTACGGAATCAAGGAACGCCCAACTTTTGTATCAACAAGTGGCGCCATCCGTGGGACCCTACACTAAGAGTTTTCCTAAGAACTAGAATGACGAAGCACGGAAATCAGCGGACTCCGCATGCGAAGAAAACGCATGACGACCTACTAGGGAAGAAACAGCAAACTGATGCGGCCTCTAAGCAGACCTCTGGAACAACCAGTGCGCCTAGAAACTTAGGATCGTACTCAGATCTTCTCTTTACTCCAATAGAACCGCTCAATATGACCACCAATGCTACTACAACGAGTACTAGCGCGGTAGACATACAGCGCACTCCTCTCACTATGCCAGAAGTAAACTTCACTGAGCCACCAAACGCGCCAATCCGAAACAAGGATCTTGTTTTGGAAACAGACTCCCTCGCGCTAGAAGGAGTCACGCCTGAACTAGCGCCAAGTGATTTCGTATCTCAAAACTACGAAGCCTTGGCTACGCTCATGCGAGAGGAGGCGAAAAAGAGGTCAAGCCAAAGTCTGCACGCCAGGCTCAACTTCGACCCTGAGTATGAGGCATCCCCACCGCGCTACCGAAAGGAAAGACGCGAGAGGGATAGCCGCAAACACCCAGTGTTTACCAGGATTGGAAGGAAGGTTGTGGATGATGAAGCAGCCGACTTCCAGCATCTGGAAGAGCATGAAGATGGGGAACGACGCGCCAATGTCCACACTAGGCTTGGCAGTCGCAGGGTTCATGATAGGCTTGGGCGACGATGCTCCCCAAGTGAAAGCCCTTCAAGCTCTGATTCCGAGGGTAGTCGGCGCAAGCGCCGCAGAGGAACAAGCTCAGATTCCGATGATAGTCGGCGCAAGCGTCGCAAAAGAGTAAGCTCACCCTCAAGTGACTCCTCGGACAACGAGGACAAAGAAACCGGACACTGGAAATCAAGGGGAAAATACCGCGACCAGGAAGACGAAGACATGTCTCGTCCCTGGCGCCGCCAAAAAGTTGATGCGTTCACTAGGCGCATCAGCGATTTTTCGGAAAATAAGAGAAGGCGCATGCCTGCTAATGTCAAAACATATGATGGGACAGGTGATCCTGATGATCACCTAAAAATTTTCGAATCAGCAGCCACTATCGAAAATTGGCCACAACCTGTGTGGTGCCATATGTTTAACTCTACATTAGTAGGGAATGCGCGCAATTGGTTCAGTAAGCTTCCATGGAGCGCTATAAGGAAGAAGTGCGCCAAAAACCCTGTCGAGCTCGCTAGGGTAAAACAGCGCCAAGGGGAATCCACAAGCGCTTTCATGGAGCGCTATAAGGACGAATGCATACAGGTCAAGGCGTGCCCAGAAATACTAAAGATATCGGGGTTTATGAACGGAATCAATAACCCAGATCTGATAAAAAAGTTAAACGATAGGGTTCCCCAAACCTTTGACGAACTCATGAAGCGCACGAGGTCCTTCGTCCAAGGAGAAGCAGCCGCTGCGGATAGCAAGAAAGGCTACTCGAACCATAGGTCACAAGAAGAGTCAAGGAGACAATCCAATGACCAGAGTGGCAATCGTAACAAAAGTTATCGCAACCAAGGGGGCGGACGGGGAAACAACAAGTACACCCCACTAACAAAAACTCCAAAGGAGATATTTGCGACGGAAGGTGCGAACTTTCCAAGACCCCCACCTATGCGCACCCCTGAAGATCGGCGCGTAGGGAACGGATACTGCGAGTATCACGCACAGAAGGGCCATACCACTAATGAGTGTGTCCAATTACGCCAACTAATTGAGAAGCTAGTGAAAGAAGGCAGATTGGACCACCTCGTTAAAAATATTAAGGATGGGAAAGACAAGCAGAGAACCGGAGGCAAGAAAGAAGCGCCTAAGGAAAAAGCTGACACTATCTACATGATACAATCATGGCAGCGAAAGACTAGGCAAAAGGTTAGCCAGAAATTCTCCCAGGGAAACGAAATCTCTTTCCCCACCTTGGCTGCGGACAACGCAGTGGCGGAGCCACTCACCATTGAGATAAATGCGGGGGGTCACGATATCCACCGCATGTATGTTGATGGAGGGGCGTCAGCGGATATAATGTACGAACATTGTTTCAAAAGACTGCGCCCTGAGATACAAAGACAGTTAAGTCCAGCTACACCTGCGCTTACTGGCTTTACAGGAGAAAAGATATGGCCCATGGGGCAACTGCGCCTACTAGTCGCTGTTGGTAATAAGGAACACTCCACGACGGCCTGGATGAACTTTATGGTGATCAGATCTCCTTCGCCATACAATGGCATCATTGGAAGGTCAGGAATCTCAGTGATTCGCGCGTTACCATCCACAGCACATGGGATGCTCAAGTTCCCAGTAGAAGGCGGCATTGTCACCATATACAACAGCGCTGCGCCACCAGAAGAGTGTAACACGATTACATGTGAAACAGCGCACATCCCAGAACAGAGCGTAGCTAAAGCACCAAACCTAAAGGTTGCTATTCACCCTGAATACCCGGAGCAAGAAGTGACGATTGGAGGATCGTTGTCTGACAAAGGCAGAGCGGCCGTGTGCGCGCTCTTACAAAGGAACCTGGATATCTTCGCATGGGAACCAAAGCACATGACTGGTGTGCCACGCTCGATAGCAGAACACAAGCTGAAAATCCGACAAGGATATTCCCCAGTAAGGCAAAAAAATCGCGGCCAGGCTCCAGAGCGCGCAAAAGCCATTCTGGAAGAAGTGCACAAACTTGTGAACGCAGGCATTATGCGAGAAGTCTATTACCACGATTGGCTCTCCAATCCAGTAATGGTTAAAAAGAGCGATGGCAGCTGGCGGATGTGTGTGGACTTCACTGATCTTAACAAAGCATGTCCACAGGACTGCTACCCACTACCAGAGATAGACTGGAAGGTGGAATCTCTGTGCGGATATCCCTTTAAATGTTTCTTAGATGCATACAAAGGGTACCACCAAATTCAAATGGCTAAGGAAGACGAGGAAAAAACAGCCTTCCACACAAGCCAAGGCGTCTTCTGTTACACAAAGATGCCTTTTGGCTTGAAGAATGCGGGCGCCACCTACCAGCGACTGGTAGATAATGCGTTTGACAAGCAGGTGGGCCGCAACCTAGAGGTCTATGTGGACGACCTGGTCATAAAAAGCCATACAGAAGAAGAAGTGGTGCGCGACATTGAAGAAACGTTCACGACACTATGAAAGATCAACATGAAGTTGAATCCTAAGAAATGCACTTTTGGTGCTACAGAAGGCATGTTCCTAGGATATTTGATAGAACCAGATGGCATTAAGCCATGTCCAGAAAAAACAGAGGCCGTCATCCAACTTCCTTCACCGAGCACGCTGAAAGAAGTCCAATCTCTGAATGGAAAGCTAGCCGGTTTAAACAGATTCCTGTCTAAATCAGCGGATAAGTCACTTCCTCTATTTAAAACACTCAAGAAGTGTACGAAAAAGGGATACTTTCGTTGGACTGCGGAAGCGAAGAAGCTTTTACACAGCTTAAGCAACACATAGCAGCGCTTCCTAAGCTAGTTGCACCCCGACCAGGGGAGGAGTTAATCGTCTACTTATCTGCGACTCATGGAGCGGTCAGCGCAGTGCTACTGACGGATAGGAATTCCGTACAAACACCGGTGTATTTTGTAAGCAAAGCACTCAAGAAGACAGAGATTAATTACAGCCCAATGGAGAAGTTGGTCTTGGCATTAGTATTTGCTGCCAAAAGACTGCGTAGATACTTTCAAGCGCACCCAATAGCAGTGATTACCGACCAACCTATCAAACAAGTTATCTCTAAACCTGACGCATCGGGGCGATTACAAAAATGGAGTGTGCTACTAGGCGAGTATAACATCTCTTACAGACCACGCACTGCGGTTAAAGGGCAAATACTAGCAGACTTCATCATCGAAAAACCAGATACCGATGACGCACCACCACCGAGCAAGGTAGAATTACAAGAACCATGGGTCTTGTTCACGGATGGATCTTCATGCGTGGATGGATCAGGCGCTGGCCTTATCCTCACTAATCCAGAAGGAATGGAATTCACTTACGCACTGCGTTTTGAATTCACAGCCACGAACAACGAGGCAGAATATGAAGCCCTAATCGCTGGATTACGCATTGCAAATCGAATGGGTGTACGTAACCTAGAAGCAAATGTGGACTCCCGATTGGTAGCCAACCATGTGTTGGGCGAATATGTGGCTAAAGAGGATAACATGGTCCAATACCTTGACAAGACCAAATCGCTAATACAAGGCTTTGACAGGTTCACCATTAAGCAAGTTCCTAGAGGTGAAAATAAGAAAGCAGATGCGCTAAGCAAGATCGCATCTACTAGCTTCGCGCACCTGTCAAAACAAGTCTTAGTGGAGATCCTAAAGAACAAATCCATCTCGGAGATGGAGATATCCACAGTAATAGAGGAAGAGAATCCTACGTGGATGACCCCTATTATCGAATTTATAAGCAAGGGCAAATTGCCCGATGAGCAGAAGGACGCTCGACGGATACGGCGCACAGCGCAGAGGTTCGAACTTAGAGATGGTATCCTGTATCGGCGCTCATTCCTACAACCATGGCTTCGGTGCGTTGGACCTCTTCAGGCAGATTACGTACTCCGAGAGATCCACACTGGTTCATGCAGTATGCATTCAGGACCACGGTCCGTCGTAGCGCGAGCATTACGCTCAGGATACTATTGGCCTACTATGCACCGTGATGCGCGCGATGTGATAAAGAAATGCAACGACTGCCAAGTTCACAGACCCATCCCGCGCAGACCACAACAAGAGCTAACACCTATCATTTCTCCATGGCCATTCTATAAATGGGGTATCGACATTGTCGGGTCCCGTCCCTTCCGTGTCGCAGCGGGAGGACTTAAATTCCTTATTGTTGCAATAGACTACTTCACTAAATGGATTGAAGCAAAGGCAGTAGCGACAATCACAGGTAACCAAGTAAAACGCTTTGTTTGGGAAAATATTGTATGCCGCTTTGGATTACCTGGAGAGATTGTTTCGGACAACGGAAAACAATTCCGTGATAACCCGTTCAAAGACTGGTGCGCAGAGTTACATATTACACAACACTTCGCATCAGTAAAATACCCACAAACCAATGGCTTAGTGGAGCGCGCAAATCGTAGTCTAGGCGAAGGAATTAAAGCACGCCTAGACAAGCACAAAGGAAGATGGGTAGACGAATTGTCGCATGTCTTATGGGCGCACCGCACGACAATCAAAGTTAGCAATGGGGACACTCCTTTTTCCCTTGTCTACGGGACAGAAGCTGTCATACCAGCTGAAATTGGGATGCCAACTATCCGCACCGCGGAAGTTAATGTCGCGACCAATGACGACTAACGACGAATAGACTTGGACCTGTTGGAAGAAAGGCATGAGCGCGCAGCTATACGTGAGGCAAAAACCAAGTCAAAGATGAAGGGATACTACGATGCTAAAGTTCGAAGCACCTCATTCAGACCAGGCGACTTCGTGTACCGCGCGAATGATGCAAGCCACGCAGAAGATACAGGAAAACTTGGACCAAAGTGGGAAGGACCCTATGAGGTCATTGAAGCACTAGGACAAGGCACGTACAAGTTGCGTGACATGGATGGCCGTGAGCTACAACGCACATGGAATATCTGCAATCTCAAGAGATGCTATCTTTAGGAAAGGTTACAACCCAGTACATGGACACCTACGCACTTTAGTAAGTGCTCAATGAACATCCGTGTATTTACATTTCTTGTTTTTCATTTAGACAAATGTTTTTATCTTTTTACAAAAACTTGCAAGTATTAATAAAATGTTGCGGTTTCTAGCTAACTCCGTGACACACTTTACTTTATTGCTTACATATAATTTATGTCTCAATACTGTTTGTTATATTATCTTTTGCCTACATGGCATGCATGCACCAATTAAAAACCCACGATGGTAAAAGGATGAGTAAACCTACTAAACGACTCGTTAAGTAAGAGGGTTGAAAACCCATCAACACCGGATCACGCATCCTTGTTAAACACCTTATTCTCAAGACGTTGGAGTAAGTTCCATGCGTACCCCACGACGGATACACATCAATGCATACTGTGCGCGTTTAACAAATTAGGAGTTAAGACAATTAACCCCTCAATATGGTATTAGTAGCACGCTACAATCCGTACACTTGTGCACCCCACGATGGATACACAACAACTTGTAAATTTCATACACAATTATGTTATATACAATCATGTCATACACGACTATGTCATAAATTTCATACACGACAAGAATATAAGTGATTATAAATCCTTGTAACTTTTCTAAATGTGTTTATGCAAGCGGTTTGATTCTTAGACATCTTTTACGCAAAGACAAAATAACTAAGTACAAATGTCATAATCACACTAAATTTGATACAATATGCATACAATTGTATTTTTCAAAACCAACGCTTCATTATGGATAACAAGTCCATCAAAAGTACACATCCAACAAGCATATGTACAACAAAAAGTGGACATACCACAAAATACCACTACATCAAAACTACCAAGACATGCTACGAGTACGCCTGAGCCCTGAGCTTCCCGCTTGGTGCGCCACACAACCAGCATCTTTAAGCCTCTGCAACAGCTCAGCATCCTTGGGTGCTACCGTTGGCACGCTAACAGGCACTCCATCAGATCTAGGAATGTGAGCCGCACCAAGACCACACAGAATAGCTTTCCCCTTCTGACCCTTCTTCTTGGCAAGTCTCATCTCATGAGCTTCTAAGGATGTCTTCAATGGAATTTCTTTCTCAAGAGCAAAAGGGTTGAGGATGTCACGAGGGCGAGCAAAAATAGGCACATGTAGTTGCGACACATCTGGCTTCAGAAAGTAGTCAACCTGCTCCTCAGCGTCTTCGGTTGAGTGCCTAGCCAAAGTCAAACCCTGCATAATCACGCTTATGGGGTAATCCTGGTCACGCTCCAGCTGCGCAATATGAGGAAGCTCAAAAAGTTTTAACCTCTCCATAGCAGAAACAAGCTCACCATAAGCGTTCTCATTATAACCAGGCACTTCGGAGGGAGGCATCGCCAAAACCTTGGCCGGACACAGTTCCTCTACTGCTTCCGCCTTACCACGCGCTAGGGCACATTGAACCACATTCCCAAAGGACTCCTTAACCTCTTGAGACTCCAGCGTGGTCATAGCAGCAAGACGCAAGCCATGGCTGACAAGCCACCTGCGCTCAGCTATGGTTGACACCAAATGAGGATACAACTCCTCATCATACTCAATGCTGAGCTTGCGCAGTTTGCCCTCCTGATTCTCCAGCAAGCTCTCCACAGCCTTGCGGAATTCATCCAAATCAGACATGAGTTTCCCCTTGTTCAGCTCCATATATCTCATGGCCCAAAGGCAGGAGGCCTTGTACTCTTTTGCTCCAGTGCGCTCTTTGGTCAGTTCGGCCATAAGCAACATCTTCTCATCAGCAACTTTCTGGTCATACATAGCAGATGCTCTCAATTCAGCCTGCGCATCAGCCAACTGCGCCCTTAGAAGGTCAATTTCCTTATCCTTCTGCGCAACCAGGCTGCTTTCACCAGCATACTCAGCCTGTAGCCGCGCAACCAATGAAGCCTGGTGCGCAGCAGCCAACGCCAACTCCTCAAGAAGGCTATTTCTTGGCGCATCTCCAGCAGATTTTTCCTCATCCACTGGACTCTCAGGCCCAAACTCACCAACATATCCAGAATCAGTCTTGGGGGGCGAACTCTCCACATGCGCATCATCATCAACAGCAGTCTCAGCCCTACACGCAAATAACAAAGTTACTCTATAGTACTAATAACGAATTAAAGGACTGAAGATCTAAAGACACAAATACTTACTTGGGGGGAGGAGTTTTATGCGATGACGCATCCTCTTCAGTTGGCCGCTCGACAAAAAGAGCAGGGCGCTTACTTGATGTCCCTGCGCCATCATCACCAGACGACCTCTTGCGTTTCCGCACCAAGCCTTCCTCTTCAGACTCATCCATAGCACTCCCCGACGAGTCTACATGCAACAACTCAACAGGGATCTGCGACCCAGCAGAGGGAAAGCTACGCAGAGGAGTAGCCATAGTGACACCTGCGGGGACCTCCCCTATCTCCTCTGTCTCTTCTGTCTCCTCCTGCGCAATCACCATTGTGCGCCCTGCAGTAGCCTAAAGCAATGGCTGCTCCCCATCTCTCAATGGGCGCACCCCTACGATCACCTTCGTGGGCTTCGCCAAGCGAACAACATCGAACAAGTCCATCTCTGCGCAACAAAGCAACAAACAAATAGCAAATGTGTTAGAAAAGCTACAAAGGGAAGAATGCTTACAACTACTAAGTGAAGAGGAATGAAGAGACAAGCACCCACCCCGGCTATTTTCATCCAAAAATGTTGGCACCTCTTTCGGACTACCAAAGTAGTTGCGACTGATGCCCATGTGCACCAGAAACTCTTCTGGATATGGTTCAATAGGTATGCGATTGGTTTTTATCGTATCTGCATCCGCTACATTATACAATCCGGGGTCTGGGCGCTCATCTCTCGGTAACGATTCTTGAGTATAGAACTCAAATACCCAGGGAAAAAATGCACTATCAATCCAGAAAAAAATTTCCCTCCATACCCTTAGTGCGTCTAATTTCTTTGTATAACATAGCAGAGATCCCGCGCGCTTAGCAAAAGATACCCACCCGTTTGACCACGACGTGTGGTAAAACGCGCGGAATAGATGGACTGTGGGTTCAATCGCCAACAGGCGACAATTTACCTCAAAATTGGTAACTTTCGCCGCACCTATACAGTGCAGTTGTGAGATATGCAAGCGATAATGGTTTAAGATATCGCACAAAAACAGGGAAATGGGAACACGCTGGTTCGCAAATTCGAAGAAGCGCGTATAAACCCCCACCTTCCCTTGCGGGAAATTCGCTATTGACGCATTTGCGGCCGGAACTAACGGATGCAATGCGAGAGGGATGTAATAATCTGAGGTGAACTGACGAAGTTCATCCTCAGATATTTCGGAATTAATATCAGACAATTGAAGAACCATGATAACTATTATCAGCGCACGCGCTATTACCTTCACTTTTGTTGATTTGTTGATCGCTTTTTGAAGGTTTAACAATGGCGGAAAATGATGATTTTTTACTGTGGTAACCACAGTCAAAAGACGGCTGACCCTTTTATAGGGTTATACATACTCTTGGATGAACGACACATGTACCCCACTTGCTCTAATCGTGTGGCTAGGAGGCATAAAGGTAAAGCACTTTTTCACCCACCCTTCACGATTTACGAAGGAGATACGGATGTACTTGGACTAGATTAATTTGCTAATTTTGGCGGGAAATACTTGAAACTTCCCCGCTACGCATCGAGGAACATTTTTAGCTACAATTATTAGTCTAGCGTCCGCAATTTCGCATTGCGCACACTAGACTGGGGGGACATGATGACGTATAGTCCGTATTCGGGTCACGAACCCGACCCATACTCGAATCCATCACGAATGGACTCAAGCCCATCATGAATGGGCTATCACGATAGCGGTTTGGGCTCACGATGGCTCAAGCCCAATGCTATTTATGGCTTTGATAGTATATCTTCTATTTATGGGATATATATCAATTGACCGCCCTACGCGGGATAGACCGAAGATTGGGGAACACGAAACCAATAAGGATTTCGTGTCCATATATAGAGGGCACCTCAGCCCTCACAAAGGTACGACTGACAAACCCTAACTCTTCTACAAACCCTAAAAACCGATTACTTACTCTCACGCCGGAGGATAATCGTGGGAGACAATCCCACGATAAGCCTAACGGTGTCTTTTTGTTTTCTTAGTGCGCAGGTCTCAAGCATTAAGATCTAATTGGTACGGAATCAAGGAATGCCCAACTTTTGTATCAACACCGTTTTTAGTTTGCATCAACAATGCATGAAGAAGATTTCATGATCCTAGATACGTGAAATTTTTCGAAAAACAATGGAATTAGGGTGTTTGGAAAAGGCTTCAACTTGGCGCCAAAAATCTTAAAATTGAAAAGTTTCAATGTTAATGATTCCTAATCCAATTTTAAGTATCCTAGACATGATTCCACTAAAAATATTTAATCTTAATCCGATTTAACTAGTAAAATTCGGACTAATATGCATAATATAAGTGGGTTTATGCAAATCCTATGATTTGGGAATCATGTAAGTTATACATTGTCTAATCCTAGTCCTAATTGCATAAAACTTCAATCAAAATTGAAAAACCCCAATTCGATTTTATGCATAAGAACAAACCCTAGACTCAAATTAAAAAGAAATTAAGGTTAATTGACTTACAATTTATGTTGAAGTGATTAAGATTCTTTTATTGCAATGCCTCGAACTTGATTTACAAGAGTGTAGTAGGATTTGGGTGTGGTGTTCGGTTTTGACAGCAAAGGAGAATGGGTATTTTTGTTTTGAATGAGTGTGCAGAGGGAAAAGGGAAGAAAAACGGGCTTCATCAGACATACGGTACCATGGTACCACTAAAGTTTAGTGGTGTCGTGCCACTTTAGTGGAGCCGTGCATGTCTGAGACCCATTTTTGTTCCATTTTGAGTTTTGACGAATTAATCTTACTTATTTACTATTTAGTAAGACTTTTTGACGTGAGGGAAGAGTTCATACCTAATAAACTCTTTTAACGGAAACGATTAGATCAGATGACAAGAAATGACCTTAGTATTTTCGAGGAAATGCATAAGTAGTCATTGGAGGAATACGATGGATGACTTTAATATTTTTAGTGAAATATTTAGACGTCATGAGACGAGATGCAAGGAATGACTTGATATTTCCAGTGAAATATCTAAAAGTCATGAGATGAGATAGATGGAATGACTCGATATTTCCAGTGAAATATCTAAAAGTCATGAGACTAAATAGAAAAGATGATCTCAGTATTTCCAGTGAAGTATTCAGGTGATCATACGGGGAACGTGAAGGATGACTTAATATTTCCAGTGAAATATTTAGAAGTCATGAGATGAGACGTAAGGAATGACTTAATATTTCCAGTGAAATATTTAGCAAGTCATGAGACGAGACGCAAGGAATGACTTGATACTTCTAGTGAAATATCTAAAAGTCATGAGACGAAATGGAAGAGATGACTTCAATATTTCCAGTGAAATATTTAGTAAGTCATGAGACGTAAGTGATGACTTTAATATTTCCAGTGAAATATTTAAGTAGTCATAAGACGGATGTGAGGAATGACTTAAAAAGTCATGAGACGAGATGTAAGGAATGACTCAATATTTCCAGTGAAATATCTAAGAGTCATGAGACGAGACGTAAGGGATGACTTCAATATTTCCAGTGAAATATTTGAATAGTCATACGAGGGAAGTGAAGGACGTATTAGAACACATGGGAATTGTGAAATTCACGGAATGTGTTCCATCATTCCTAGATATAGACGAGGATGGTTAGAGGATTTTAGTTTAAGAGGTTTGGTTGGAATGTCGACGATGTTGTCCTTTGAGGGAAACTTTTTCAAAAAAATAATTCCTCTTTGGACGTTATCGCGACGGAGGAGATGACGTGCTTCGATGTGCTTCGTACATGAGCAATCCACGGGGTTCTCGGTCAAGTCTATTTGCACCTCGGTTGTCGCGCTTCATAGGAATGTCATTGAGATGGATGTCGTAGTCGCTTAGAGCTTGTTTCATCCATAGTGCTTGTTGTCATGCCTTTCCGGCGCTTACGTATTCGGCTTCGGTCGTGGAGATAGCAAGAGTGGTTTGTTTCTTGGAGAACCAAGAAGTTTGACAACAACCTATGAAAGTACAAACATCACTCTCTCTTTATCAATCCACATTATCTCCCGTATTATCAGAGTTGGTATAGACAACCGTTTCTACACCAATCTCCTTAAGATATCATAATCCCAAGTGTATAGTGCCTTTAATGTATCGGAAGATACACTTAGCCGCTTTAAGGTAAGAAGTTTTGGGATCCTTCTTACAAGCGAGCACAAGGGCAGACACTAGACATGATATCGAGCCTACTTGCCGTTAGGTAAAATACATCACCTATCATGCCCCTAACTTAGTACTATCCGCGCACTCACCTTCATCGTCTCTTGTGAGATTCGTTTTCGCGGACATGGGCTTTAATATCGATTAGGATTATTCTAAGCTAGATCCCTTATACAGATATATGTATATACTTTAGTATACTTAGACTTAAGAAGATACCATCTTCAAGTGATACTATATGGGGGCTAGGACAGAAGCTTAATTCACTCATCATGCTCAACTTCAAACTTGTCACGCATGATCTTTGAGCGATCATTGTACATTTCTGGACAAGTTGAATTCGTCGTTGACAAATGTTTGAGTCATGATGGAGTGTGAATTTCGTCCATTATGTTAGTGCCTACTTAGTTAGATTCTAATAACAATACATGCTCAACATGTCTACTAACAAAGGGGGTTTTAAGAAAGCGTACCTTAGCCTGAGGTGTTGCCCTTAAAACTAGAAGATTAGACTACCTTTGTTGAAAGCTAAGCAATATGAGACACGAATTGACTTTGAGTCACAAGATTAGTGCAATCACTAATCATACTCCATTAGTTGGACTTCAAGTTGCTTCACAACTATCTCTATCTAGCAAGACAGAAGCTCAAACATTTGGTCCCCAATATCTCATGGGTCCAAAGTTGTTAGTGTTAAACATCCTATGCATTTGTCGCATTTGTTTGGGATGTTGGAATGGAGGACACATTTCCCATGGTAAGTAACTTTGTGGTTGACGGTTATTCCAAGTTACGGGAAAGTTACTTGGATAACTTTGTCTTCTAAAGTTACCTCTCGGTAGAGGAGTTCTTGACCGAGGTTTAGGAACATTTGTTCTTCTAGGTGAAGGAGTCTTTGACCTAGTGTCGGGTTTTACAAAGCCAAGTCCGGGAGTTGACAGGGGTTTGTAAAAACTTTTGACTTCCTTTCTACTAGCAATAGGTACTTCTACATTATCAACAATTAAGTGACTTGGTTTAGGACTTAAGTTATTTTTCAAGATTGACCCAGATCGGACTTTAGCACCAGACGGTACCACTAATTTTAGTGGTGCCGTCTGTACCTTTAGTGGTGCCGTCGTCTGATTTTTCAGATTCTTCAAGCTTTACAAATTTACTTGTTTAGTACTACTTGTAGAAGCTTGGTTTGGGTCAAATCCTAATCCCGCACGGTCATGTTCACTAAATCTAATGTTTTCAAGCATATCATTAAGTGCCTTTGTTCCTTCTTCAAACTTAATGATTCTCAAAGCATTTTCTTTGAGTTTCTCATTCTCTACTTGAAGACTTATGCATGACCTACATTCTACGTCTACTTCTTTATTTTCTTAAGCATTTTGACTTGATCCTTTAGTTCTAAAACTTGCATTTCGAGTTCATGCAATTTTAATTTTAGTGTTTTGTTTCTACCTAAAATTTTAGAACTTACCTCACATAGCTTATTATATTCATCATATAGTATGTTATCATCTATTGACGAATTATCATTACTATAATAAGAAGAGTCGGAATGTACCTCATTAGAAGCATGAGCCATTAGACATGTTTCGTCCTTGGGCTTCTTCTCTTCTTCTTCATCGTTATCACTCCAAGAGCCTCATATGAAAGCTTTTTGGTTGTTGGTTCTCGGTGGTTTGGGACATTCTCCTATGAGGTGATTAGGATCTCCGCATCTAAAGCATTTCCTATCACTTGTCCCTTTCTTTTCAACTCGGTTCTTGTTTGACGGCTTCTTGGCATCACGAGGTTGCCTAACAAACCTACCTCTTCTCCTAAAGAACTTTTAAAGTCTCTAACGGCTAACGCATACTCTTCATCTTCACTATCGGAACTCGAACATTCCTCATCACTTGACTCCTTTTTGGCTTTCAATGCTAGAGATCTAACTCTCTCGCTTTTGCCTTTGACTATATCGGAGTCTTTATTGATTATCATCTCGTGAACCTTCAAGTTTCCTATTAGTTCATCGAGTGGTAATGTCGCCAAGTCATTTTACTCTTCAATGGCGGTGACCTTTGCTCTCCATTTAGGATGTAGAGCCCTAAGAAACTTCCTAACATAATTCTTGCTAGAGTAACCTTCATCAAGAGCTTTAAGACTAGTAATAATAGTATTAAATCTAGCAAAAGCACTATCTATTGATTCATCTTCCGAAATGGAAAATTGTTCATATTGTTGAATAAGAAGATCTATCTTGTTCTCTTTGACTTGATTATTACCTTAGTGAGTGACTAACAAAGTTTTCCAAATATCTTTTGTCGTATTACACATGAAAATTCTTTCAAATTCCTTTTTAGGCAAAGCATTGTAAATCATCATTTTAGCCTCACCATTTTTGGCTAATTTTCTTTTAAGTTCACCACTTTGTTTATTATAAGGAACTATTTCATCCCTTTTAGTTTCCGGATTCTTTTGAATCGGTTGAAAGTCACCCTCGGTAATAATATGCGAAAGATCAATGTCTTTTGATTTCACATACGTTTCAAATCTTGTTTTCCAATATATAAAACAATCGGTTTCGAAAAGTGGTGGTCTTTGCATATATTGCCCTTATAGATATTTGTCGGAATCCATTGATCGATTCAAGTTTTAAAATACAATTTACTTTAAAATCTTGACTAACCTGGCTCTGATACCAATTGTGGAAAACTAGAAGGGGGGGGGGGGGTTGAATAGTTTTTCCGTTTTTTTAATTTGTTTCAAAAACTTTTCTATTGAAAACCTTGATTCGAATCTTATGTGTGATCAATCAACACCAATATGAACACTACACTAAACTATGCAATATAAACACAATGTAACTAAATAAACGTAAAGGAAAGAGATGGAAAGATCAAACCGGGACAAAGAGATTTATAGTGGTTCGGTCACGAAGCTCTTCTTCGCCCTACTCCACTCCCGAGTACCACACTCGAGAGTTTCAAGCACTATGTCAACAAGACCTCCCTTCAGGCGGAGAAAACTGTACAACGTCGCTTATCCAATTTTCGACACTAAGCTAAATGTCGAGTGCTAATCTTAGCTAGCACCAATCTACCACGATCTACTTGATCCTTTCTACTTCACACAATCACACAAGACTCGATCTACCCGATCTACCTATGATCCACTTGATCAACACACTAGCTCACAAGCTACAAGAGATAATCAATATCTCTATGAGATCACAATGATCTTCTCTCACAATCTCTCAAAAGAAAAATGATCTTGATGTATACTATGATACAATCAAGTGTGTAACAAATGTTACAAGTGCTCTAACTACAACTACAACACTTTGTATCCTCTTGGATACCTTGTGTTCTTCTCTTGCACTTGAAGAGGAATAAAGAGGATCACTTGGATGGATGATTGGATCACTCTTAAACAAAAAAAAAAAAAAAAAAAAAAAAAAAAAAAAAAAAAAAAAAAAAAAAAACTAAACTAAATGATCAAGAAGAAAAGATGTGGTGAGAGTATTAAACTTAGAAACTTCTGTGTGAAAAAGGATGCCCAAAGACTGTGAAGTGGGCTGGTATTTATAGGCAGAAAAAATCTGGCTGTTATGAAGGCACGACTCCACTAAATCACACACGGTACCACTAAATTTAGTGGTACCGTGGTACCGTGCCAGACAAAAACGCTCATCTTTTTGTCTTTTCTAGTGAAAACTTATTTGGGGAAGTTTGGAGCTGATTTTGGGGGGAAAAATAGCTGTTCTGTTATTTGAACTTATTTTTCCATTAAAACATTTCTCAATTATACAAAAATAACTTGTAAAGTATATTTTTGTAAAAATGTTTTGTCACATTAAAAATGTGAAGTTTTAAACACAAATTCACTTCTTTGATCATTTGTCAAGTTGTAAATTTGTTTGTGCATACCTAGAGTGATTTGCGTAGAAATGAGAACTTTCAATTAAAAACTTGTTTGCATTAATTTTAACGTAACGTGTTTTCACATTTTGTCATCCTCAAAACGTGAAGTTATCGAAAGATATAAATAACGTTTTTAGAACATTATTTGCATCAACAATTTTATTTTGTCTCCATGTATGAAAAAAAGACACAAAAAAATACCTGTTAAATATAATTATTTAATACCAAATTCTTTATTAAACAACAATTTATTTAATTTATAAGATATTTTTTATTTCTAATATTAAATCCATATTCAAATCCAAATCCTAATCCTAAACCTATCTACAAACCAAAACGAGCCCTTAATGGACGAAAAATTGTTTGCTATGTGTACAAATCATCTCCCTTTAAGAACGGAGGGAGTAATTATTTTGAGATGTAAAAGAAGAAGCAAACATGTGGTCATGTTTTGTATGGGAAATTGAAGACAAAGAAATGGAAATACGTTAATTTCCGTTGTTTGGTGATGGCTGAGAAATAGGGATATCTAGGTATCGTTTAGTTGGTGATTTTATTTATTTACTATCTTTTTTCTTTTTCCTTTTCTAAATTCATTGAGAATGGACTAGTTTTTCTTCTTTAGAGAAGAGTTGAGAATTTTGAAAACCTGTATAGATGGAATTATATTTTTCCTTTTTAAATAAATGAAACGATTGGTCGGGTGGCGGCGACGGAGGGCGGTGAGAATGGACGATGGAGGATGACACGAGAGATTAGGGTTAGAATGGTGTATTTTTTATGTTTTGTAGATCCCGCTCTTTTTATTGAGAAAAAAAAAACGAGAAATAAAAAGTGAGAAGGGTAGAATGTGCTTTTCAATTTTTAGTTAAAATTTTGAAAATGAGAATTTCACCTTTTTTGAAAATTATGGAAAAAAAATGACTAAGCGAATTTTTAATTTTTTCATTTTCATAAGAAAAAATTTCTATAAAAATGAGATATTTTTCCTAGGGGTGGCAATCGAGTCGTGTTCGGGTTAACCTATTTGGGTTCGCGGGTTGACTGGTTTGTATAACCTCTACCCAAATACAACCCGTTTATTAATCGTGTCAAAAAACTCAACCATAACACGGACCTGCTTAACACGTGTAACCCTAAATAAGTCAAGCGGTGAAAAAGGTTGGTGATTTGTCAATTCAACTGGTATAAATCCAAAAATGATATAAATATCGTACAAATAACTGTACAATAATTTCAATAATATCTGAGTTATAATAGTAATTTATTGTCATATTAAGTACATAACAATATAAATTTAATCAAAATGCAACATAAAATCCAAGTTATACATTTTATATTTTAGAGGTTATATACTTAAACAGGTTCACGGGTTGACCTATTTAATACTTACTCTTTTTGAGCAAAAATTTAATACTTACTCAACCCAAACACGACTCATTTAGTAAACAGTTAGACGGGTTGACATGTTTTTGACCCAAACATGTTTATCATCCAACTCAAACATGTTTGACTTCATGTCGGATTCATGTCGTTTATCGTGTCGCGTCGACAATTGCCACCCCTAATTTTCCCCGAACTAAATGCGGCCCTAGCTACTTCTTGTAGTTGATTTCTCTATTTTTTTATCACCTTTTAGAGAGAATCAATTTCTCCACATTATGCTACAAAATAAACCACGTAGACAAGTCTTTTTCATACATTTTTTTTTCTTTTTAATTTTTATACCAAGCATGACATGATAAATTAATGTAACTTTTGCATATATATACTATATATATAAAAGGCAGTTTTTTTGTGCTTCAAAAAGTTGTGCCAAACAGTGTTTCTACAGTGTTTGAACACTTACATGCTGCAAAGAATTGTACAGATATTGAAAGAATACAAATGCAAAGAATTGTACAGATATTGAAAGAATACAAAACCACTACTGTAGCAGATACATAAAAAATACATATACAATCCCTGTCTGAACAAGCAATCTTTTTAAGAACCAGAACTTTCTAGCACACTCAATCTCCAACTGCATCTACCATACCATAAAGAAGAAACAAAAAAACAGTATCTTTGTGTTACACAGGTATGCACATGAGCTTTTGTTGTGTAGTTCCTTATATATTGTATATATATAACTTGAGCTGCTTTTTTCCCTCTTTTTTGTTGGTTAAAATCTCATTTCATATAGGCATGTAACAAATACGTCTTTAAAACCTCAGTTTCTACATCATCCAATACATTTTATTACTTTTCCATAGTGGATTTACTAACTTTTCCCATTATGCTTATATCCAAAAAAACTTTTGCCACATACTTTATTATACATACACATCCATTACTTATGTTAATTTATAGATTGCATGCTTCATATCTATGCTCTTTTTTAGACAACCATTTCAACAATAATATGTCCAATGTTAGCGGTAGTATAAGTAAAAATAGACTAGCAGGTATTGGAAGAACAATACCTTATAACAGTTCAGTAGAAGCTACCAACATACCAGCAAATTGGTCAGTGAACACTACCCAAAAACATAATGTCACTGCAACGAGTTCACTTCATGTGCGTTCCTTCAATGAGAGCAACACCGGTTTACAAGTACATGGACATCAGCCACGCATATCGCCACGCATATCGCCAGTATCTGAACACCAAAAGTTTTGTGAGCATTCGATATCAACAATAAATGAATACAACTATAGTGTGAAAGATGACAAAAAAAAAAATGTAAAGTTTCTGCATTGTGTGGGAGTATTGATCAGAATCAGAAAAAAATTAAAGGTAATCTCATTAAAAATTTTATTGTTATATATCTCATTTATACTATTGTTAAATGTCTTAATAGTTTATGCAGATACATCAAATGTACCTCACATTGACTCCTTTGTTGAAACTCAAGGTGTTTTAAATACAAGTAGTCAACAATCAGAATTGACTACAATACAGAACAACCGCAACATACATCCAAATTTCCTATCCAATGTTATTTACCAAAGTGAGCTTGACAGTGAGAAAATACATAATGGTAATTCAAATAGTTTCTTGCATTTTAATGTATTACCTTTCTTATATAAAGGTTTGCAACACTTACCATCAATTTAATAAACCTTTGCAGGTATTGACATCAAAGAAGGTTCTGATGGTACACAAGCATGTGCTTCCTCTTCAGACTTTCAAGGTCAGTGTAATAGTTATTTAAAGCAACTGTCAACCAGTAAAAAAACATAGTATCACTAAATACATATTAGTTAACTAAAAAAGACAAAACACACTATCATTAAATACATGATACTCAATCAATACTAACATCATTACTCAACGTTATTTAAAGCAACTGTGGATCAATAAAAATACATGGTATCATTTACATGCTGCTTAATCAAAACTAATATTATTATTGAAGTAACCAACTACTGTGTGATAATTACTCATGGTACAAATACATTTTTTTGTATAGTAAACAGTCATATTACTCTTCCTAAATTTAATAAAGTTTTTCAATGTAGGTGTTGCAGCAGCTTTTACATTTGCAAAGGGTCAGAAATCGTGTGATAACATAAGCATGTATACACAGGAACGACAATCACCTACAATAATGACACCCAGATGCACCACAAGCCGCAAAAGACATACAACAAATGAAGATTCACTCACTCATGAACATATTCATCAATCAAAAAGGCAGCATACAAGTAATTGTATAAGCCATGGTTCAACAACATTGAATAGTGAAGGTATGTAGAAAAACATAGATATTATCACAATAAGCAAATATTGTTTCGCCTTTAATATTACATATTAACACAAACGTGCTTCTAATACTGTTTAGGATCTACAATTATAGGTGTGTCGAATTTGTAAATTGACTTGGGTGATTGCAATTATGCATGTGAATATTGCAATGCAGCTTTTTGGTATGGGGAACGGCTGAAAGGATATTCTCATCGAAACAAAATGAGATACAGCAAATGCTGCGCGGGAGGGCAACTGTATCTAGAAAAAGAATTAGAGCCACCGCAATTTTTCAAACAAATATTCAAAGATAAACATTTTTTGGCAAATATTCGGGCATATAATCAGATGTTTAGTATGACATCTTTTGGTGCAGAAATTGACGATTCGATAAATAATGGAAAGGGTCCATATGTTTTTAAAATCTCGGGTCAAATACACCATTGGATAGGCACAATATGTCCTACCAATATGGATGATCCAAAGTTCATGCAACTGTATATCTATGATACAGAAAATGAAGTTGCTAATAGGATGAAACCTTTTGGGGGTTCAGAACGCAGTGGTTTACAGCCTCAGATAGTCCACAACTTAATTCAGATATTGGATGAGCACAATGAGTTGGTTCAAATTTTCAGAACAGCAAGAGATAAATTCAATGAAGCAAATGTACCTGAGTTCAAGATCCAGCTTTACAATGTAGTAGGAGCTCGGGAATATCAGTTGCCTTCTTCCAACACTCTTGGAGCAATAGTCTTTGAACCTGACGCAAACAGCAAAACAGATTATGACATCATCATAGAGTATAAAGACAGACAACCAAAAAGAATTAATAAACTTCGCAGTTCATACATGTCTCTCCAATTTCCTCTTCTTTTCGTATATGGTCAGCCCGGTTACAACACCAACTTGACACTGAAAGGTGTAAATGCAAGAACCAAAAGGAAAAAAGTGTCTATGAATATGTATTATAAATACCAGGTACATGAACGTTATGACCAGTTTGGTCTTGTTTTTAGAGGGGGCAGGCTGTTCCAGCAATATGTAGTCACCGTATACTGCGCACTCGAACAAACACGCCTTGATTTCATACGAGCAAAGCAGAATAACCTCAGAAGTGAGTGTCTTTCAGGCATTTGTGACGCAATGTCAAGAGGAGATCAATTTGGAGCTGACATAGGACAAAAAATAATCCTTCCCTCAAGTTTCACTGGTGGTCCAAGATATATGTATAGCCACTACCTTGATGCCCTTGCCATATGTCGAGTTCTAGGAAATCCACAATATTTCATTACATTCACATGTAATGTCAACTGGCCAGAAATTAAGCGCCATATGAGAAGATATCCAGAGCTTACACAATCAGACAGAGCTGATGTCTTAGCACGCGTTTTTGAGTAGAAGGTCGAAGATTTTTTAACAGCTCTGAAGGAACAACATATATTTGGCCACTCTACTGGAGGTACTTAATATGCAACTATGTTATTGTCAGACGCAGACGCTTTTTACACTGTATAAATAAAAATATTCTTACATGTTTAAATTTTCAACTGCAGTCCTTTACATAATTGAATTCCAGAAACGTGGTCTCCCGCACTGTCACACACTCTTATGGCTACATGCAAATGACAAAAATAAAGAATCATGAAGAAGTCGACAATTACATCTCAGCAGAGCTCCCTGACATGGCGGCTGATCCAGCAGGTTACAAAGTTGTCGCTGATATGATGATGCACGGACCGTGTGGAAATGCAAATCCAAAAGCCCCATGTATGCAAGAAAGTGTGTGCACGAAGAACTACCCTAAAAGATACAATCAGAATATTTACTTTGATGAAAATGGGCACATACATTATCGAAGAAGAAGAACAGAAGCTTATGTACCAAAAGGTGAGCTGAAACTAGATAACACTTATGTGGTGCCTTATAACCGTCAACTTTGTCTCATGTTTCATGCCCTCATCAACGTTGAATATTGCGGTTGGAGTATGCTGATAAAGTACATATTCAAATATATTTCGAAAGGCACCGACCGAATTGCAGCAAGGATTATCAAGCCGCTTGGTGATCCAGGGCCGTGATCTTCTGTTCCTCGAATACAGATTGACGAAATTCAAAACTTCATTGATGGAAGGTTCCTTTATCCACATGAAGCATGTTGGAGAATACTAGATTTCCCTATACATCATAGAGAACCGGCAATACAGATACTCGCAGTTCATCTTAAAGACATGCAAAAAATAACTTTTCGTGACAAAGAACCTTTGGGCCACATTGTGACAGATGATGGAAGGAAACTAACGACACTCACAGAATGGTTTACGTACAATACATTGTTTGAAGACGGCCGCCATTTAACATATTTAGACTTTCCTTCTAAATATGCTTGGTATGAAGACAACAAGATATGGAGACGTCGAGTAATTAAAACAAAATATTCGATCGGTAGATTAGTCTATGTCCATCCAACTGCAGGTGAACTATTCTACTTTGACATGTTACTTGCACACCAAAAAGGATGCAGGTCATTCATTGAAGTCCGTACTGTCAGCAACAAAGTATTCCCAACGTACCGTGCAGCATGTGAGGCTATGGGTCTACTTCATGATGACAACGAATGGGACACAGCGCTACAAGAAGCTTCCATGTCAGCATCGTCGCAAGAACTACGTACCCTGTTTGCAAATATTTTGATGCACTGTGAAGTTGCCAATCCTCTACAGCTATGGGAAAGACATTGGTGTTCTATGAAAGATGACATTCCAACAAAAGCTTCGCAAACAAGTGGTGTAAGAAACCTTCATGTAAACGACCCAGAGCTCAAAAGTTTTATTTTGTATGAAGTTGAAATAATACTCAACAACTCTTCAAGGTCAATCAAAGAATATGGTTTCTCATTGCCTTCAAAAGATCTGCTTGATGATTTACAAAACAAATTGTTGATGGAAGAAAAGAACTATAACCGTGAACAGCTAAAGGAAGAAGTTGGTGTCTCAGTTGTTAAACTAAACGCTGAACAACGGGGTATTTACAACGTCATAATTAACGCATGCAACAACAAAGAACAGGAATTGGTTTTCGTGTATGGGCACGGTGGAACGGGCAAAACTTTCCTATGGAAAACAATTATCAACACACTGCGATCAGAAGGGAAAATTGTGTTAGCTGTTGCGTCTTCAGGAATCGCCTCCTTACTTCTACCGTCTGGACGTACAACACACTCGAGATTTAAAATTCCCCTTGAGTTAACTGACGAGTCGATGTGTCAAATTAAAAAAAAATACAATCATGTCAAAGTTACTTAATGAAACTGACTTGATTGTATGGGATGAAGCACCTATGAATAACCGGCATTGTTTTGAAGCGCTCGATAGAACCCTTAAAGATCTTCTGAATAGTTCAGAAAAACTATTTGGCGGAAAATCAGTTATATTGGGCGGTGATTTCAAGCAGACGCTACCAGTAAAAAAAAAAGGGAACAAAATCACAAATCATTGAATTATCGATTGCTACATCATATTTGTGGAAACATTTTAAGGTTTTCAAGCTTAAAGAAAACATGAGACTTAGTCTTTGAAGATCAAAGAACCACAATCCGTGACTTCTCTTCATGGCTACTTGATATAGGCGATGGTAAAGCCGGAGAAGCTGACGAATAAAATCCACATGATGCTGCTTGGGTTACCATTCCTCCACAATATTTGATATCAGATGGTGAAACTGCCATTCAGGAACTCATTAATTTCATCTATGATGAAAAAACTTTGAAGAGCCCAACCGCACACCTCCTGCAAGAAAAAGCCATTGTGTGCCCCAAAAATGAAACCACAGATGCGATAAATGAAAAAATATTATCCCATATAGAAGGAGAACCTACAGTGTACATAAGTTCAGATGAAGCAATACCAGTTGGAAGAGATGGTACTGCAACTGAAATGTTATATCCTCTAGAATACTTGAACACTTTCAGATTCCCAGGTCTACCACCAAACATCCTTCAATTAAAGGTTGGAGTACCAATCATGATGCTGCGCAACATGAATCTTGGAGGTGGCCTCTGCAATGGCACAAGAATGATTTTCAAAAACCTTAGTTCAAAACTCATTGAGGCCGAGTTTATTACAGGAACAAGAGTTGGCGAAAAAGTTTACATTCCAAGAATCCCTTTACAACACAAAGACCACAACTATCCTTTTATTTTCAAACGTAAAATTTCCAGTTAAAGTTTGCTATGCTATGACCATCAACAAAAGCCAAGGACAGTCTCTCACCAGAATTGACATCTATCTTCCACAACCAGTTTTTACCCATGGCCAGTTATATGTTGCATTATCGCGTGCAACATCGCCTGATGCTTTAAAGATTCTTTTAACACCCGACCCTGGCCATGCACCAAACCAAACAAAAAACATAGTTTACAAAGAATTCTTGACGAAAATTTGTCCACCAGAGGTTCCACAGCAGATTGCAGATAAACCATCAGGTAAAAACTTTAAATGCTAACTATAAATGAATCATAAACAGTTAACAGCATCTACTTTGTAAAAAAGTAATTTTTTTTTGGCCTTTTTTATAATAGGGTTGACCTACATTTTTATTTACTATTACAGAAATGCCATCACAAACAACAAAAGGCAAGACTATTCAATCCGCAGAGGAGAATCCAACACAAGAACAAGACAATCCAAGTAACAATTTTTTTTTCCCTCTAAACTAATAATAAAATATTAAATTTTATCTTAAACGGCAAATCCCAATTTTCATTTACTACAGATGCAACAGCAACGCCACCAGGATACACACACATGCAGCCAACATCAAACCAAGGAAAAGAAGTATCTGCACAAATTACAGGTCAGAAACGTAATGTGTTATCCACACATGCCTAAAAAAAGGGCAAACACATATTGATTAACCTTTTAATTATTCATTTACAACAGGTAAAGATCACTCTTCCAAGAAAACCCAGCAGATACCAAAAAGACTAAAAAAGAATGAAGGTACTGTTGGTCAAATGCCTTTTGTAACATCACTGCGCCACAAATGATGTTAAACCATCAGCTTAAATAAATGAATGCTATTGTAAATACACACACTCAGTAACTACTAATAATGCTAAGAATCTTTTTGAATACCTACATCGGAAGTTAAACAACAACAAACAATAGCTACATTCGAATTTTGATACACTATCAAACACATTTCATCAACACTGACTTCTAAATATTTAAACAAACAAAAAGAAAACATAGAAACAACCTTATTTGAACCTCCTCACTTTCTTTGCTACCCTTTGTTTATCTTCAGCAACCTTCAAATTTGACCTCTATGACTACTAATTTAGTACCTAAATGAATAAATAATAAATTAGTTCTGTAGCAACAAATTCACATATAAGAATTGATTCCTTAAATCTATTTATTTCGTATTCTGCTATAATGTGAAGAGACAAAATAACCAAATGGAGTATAAATTAATGTAAGAAACTTCTTACATGAGAATAGGTAAGCCGATGATGTGCGCCTCCGCCTCTGTGAGTGCCTGTTTTGTGCAGACATCCAAACCCTAATTGCAAGTTCCATTTATCCCCAATTCTATTCAACAACCGGTTAGAAAATAAAAGACTAATACGGGCCACAGGTTAGCAAAAAATTGTTAGTCCTAAAGTCCGATTAAAAAGAAAACCAAACCAAAAGCCCAATAACCATTTACAAAAAAAAAAAAAAAAACACTACTTACCAAATATGCAAAATCATACATGTTTTAAAAACTATATACCCAAAATCATCAACAAAAAACAAATATCTAAACACCCCGCTGCAACGCGCGGGCTACCCGGCTCGTTATATATAAAAACACAAAACATTGTCAGCCTTGGAATATTGGTTATTTCATTTTTATTATACTCGTTAATTAATTATTCCCGTTAGTTGTAGCATGAAGTTTTTTTTCTTCATTTTTATGGTTGTTAATTTTTATTCTAATCGTATAAAAGACGTGAAATGTATTATCATAATTAGATCGATTATTTTGTCTTTCATTTAAAAAAACAAAAAAAAAAAAAAAAAAACCAATATTCTTTTCTATTTCTCAAGCCAATGTTTTGTTGTAAAGGTAAAAATAAGAATGCTGAAAAGAAAACACAATCAAACATTTCATATGCATTTATAAAAATAGATGCATCTCTCTTTAAAAATCTCTCTCTTATTTAAAATGTGTGGCTAAAAATACTTATTATTCTTCTCATTTTAATTTTTCTTCTTATTGGATCCCTTCCCAACAGTGGAGTTTATTAAAATTGTCAGCCAATTTTCATTTCTTTACTGCATTTCGTTTCGCTTATTGAAAAATGAAAGGAATGTGTAAGAAGATTGGCATCAAAATTTCTTAAACTATGGTAGATACGAGTAGTTTATAGGCTATCGCCACCTATTTTCGCATTATACGATATTGAAATAGATAACTAGATTAATTAGTAAGAAATAGCACATTTCTAATAAAACATAACACAATTACTGTAGCATTTTATACTAACACTGTGTTCTCAAGTTAGAGTTAAGGAAGAAAATGAAAGAAAATGAAAAAGAAACATAAGAAGTCGTGTTTTCGAGTACCACTTAAGAAGAAAAAGAAAATGAAATGTAATGAAAGTTAGTGTGATTTTGTTCATGTCTTTACTTTTCTTTAATGACAAAACTCAATATAACAGTGTAAATGGCTTAAAATTTAAATTTCACACATATATTCTAGGACCAAACATGCCCTTAATTTGAAAAAACCGGATGCGGGTCAAGTCAACATAATGTCCATTTTGGTAAGTAATATAAGGGGCCATTTGGTTTGTTGGTAGGAATCACAATGGTTATCGGATTTGGTATGATGTAGAATGACAATGGATATGAAAAAGTGTATCATTACGATTATTTATGTTTGGATGACAAAATATAGTATAAAAAAGTGTATAAATATTTGAATTTTATAGTGGAAAAGAAAAGACAGAATGGATTTTATAAAAATCAAATTAGAGAGTAATGAACGTATCATTATATACTCCCTCCGTCTCAATTTATTTGTCAGGAGAGAGAAAACACAAAGTTTAATAAAAGTGGGGCCACTTTAATTTTCAACCACTAAAATGGAATATTCCTCCACTAGATTCTCTAGTTTTTACTAAATAAGGAAAGTGGACAATTAATTTGAGACATTCATAAAAAGAAATATTGACAAATAAATTGAGACGGAGGGAGTATTTTATTATCGGCCCTCTAAACAATCACATTTGAAAAAAAAAAAAAAAAAAAAAGTCAAGTTAAACCTGTTGACCTCTTCGCATTTCATCTCTTTCGTTGATTGCGCTTTCAAACCCTCAAACGGTATCCAATCTCGATCTGTTATTTCACACATCTCAAAAATTGTTTCTTTTTATTAAAATTGGTTCTTGTGCAGGTTGACTAGATCGAACAAAGTTTACTTTTATCAACATCTCGTTAATTAATTATGTAAGTACTTGCTTTATTAATTTGTGTCTTTTAGTAAATCTTTTATGATGTTCTTATTATTAGATTGATAAGTTTATACTTCTAGATTGGGTGCTTTTTTAATAAGAATGATTTTATGATACTTTTAGTAGTTTAGGGCTCGTGTAGTGGAACCTCGAATAACTATCGTTAAGGATCGAACGTTACTAGGTACATTTTGGAGGTAGTTAGGGAAAGGGTTTGGAAATGGTTATGGGGATTTCCCCGTAGGCTGCGATGGAAGTTTTGAGGTAATATAGTTATGTGCATAGAGTAGTGAAAAATGAACGTGCCCCGAGGATTCGGAAGCTTGTCTGTGGGCGAATGGTAACTATTAACTAACAACTTTTTTTTGGTTATTATGAGGACGGTTTTGTTACTAAGTAAAAAATTTGAACAAAAACAAGACACGCAAGTTCGTTAAGGAGCAGAAGAATGCAGATGTGCAGCAACCTGCAACCTGCAATCTGCAAACAAGTGAAAGTTTAAACCATGAACAAACTACCTGCAGCTTAAAGCCAAATGCCACAACTAAGACCTGAAAAGCGTACCCAGCAACTCAATTAGACAATGAAACCTGGCCTGCCAGCAAAGATATGCACTAACCATGAATCGACTCAGTTTACCACATTAAAATTCCTAACTATTTTCAGCAGGATTGTGACACCGAGCGTTCTGAGTCATGTAAAACGTCTTAAATTTTTTAGACACCTTGAATTTTGCCAAATGGATATAAAATTCCAGATTTTATGGACTTGAAAACCAACGATTTTTGCTACCCCCAAATGAAGTACGGTGTTGACCAATTTTATGGCTTTACAGACTTTCCTTTGCTTGACCGAGACACTGCCATGCCCCTCCCATCAGGAGTATTCTGTATCCATTACTAACACTGAGTAGAATTGACTCATATTCCACCACATGAAGACCTTAGACCATTAAGGCACCACACTCTTGCGATTGGACCAAGCAATATAAGACTCCGGCGCCGTCTAGAAACCAAACTACCTCTGTGTGCAATGTTTTGTTTAGGTGATTTGTTATGTGCTATGGTGTTTAAAGCTTCCAAATTGTCTATAGTAAGTCCCTCGGGTCTTGACACCACCTTCAACACATATATCACCTTCCAAACCCCTCTATCATTGAGCGACACACTTGTACTGTTGTCAAGGCAACACAACCCTGGAAACCTTTCTCCAAATCTGTAAATATCCCACCCATTGATTGTCTCGAAAGCTCATTTGCACTACCATTTCCCACTTTGTTACCTAAAACACCCCACCAAACTTACCCGAATCCTCTTCAACTCCCTGACCCACCCTATTATAAATTCATAATTCTGTTTCCCTACTTGCTATTAATAACTATTGTGCACTATAGAGCATCGTCATGACCTTTTTATATATTATAGGACTTGCGTCTGCTAATAGTCCAGTCAGTTGTTTGGTGAAGAGGAATTATAAAATTATTGTAACCCCAATTAAGTATTTGCATGTCTTTCCACTGCAGTTGACCGTATTCATCAATCTATCAAATTGGATAATGTGGTACTGTGGTGGGCCTGACACTAAATAGAGTCCCAAATACTAGAAATGTAGAATTTATCACTTTTTTTTCATCATTAACTAGTTCAGATCTCTTATGCTGCTCATTTGGGCACACAAGCTAAACCACGTTTCATTGTTTTGCAACTTTATGTGCAAACTTTTTGCCTTGTGATGATGTACGCGGAGTTTAATTTTCCTTATATAACTTCATTCTTCTACACCAGGGCGGATGAAGAACCAGTTGACCAGAAGAAGTACTTTGAAGATTCATGCAAACCCAAGTGTGTTAGAGCTTGGCTTGAGTATCAGGTTTTATTCTGATTTCAAGTTAGCCAATGAAACTGTATTTCATACTAATTTCATAAACATGCTTATTGACCATACAATATGACGTTCATACAAAGGTCAACACCACAAACTTTCATAGTTAATTACTGATTCGAGCTTTAAGTAAGTTGCAAGTACAGAGCTGAGCTTGTTATCTCAAAATTATCATGGATCATTTAATTGAGGTGACATCTATCCTAAAACTAGTTTTCATGAGCTCATGAGTCATGAAATGATGTGTGCTGAAACTATTAGTATACGAGGTGTTTGGATTTATATATATATTTTTTTTTTTTTGAAACTGGTCATTGCGACTTGCACCTGCAAATGGCTGCAATAATCAGTTTTTGATGTCTGGATAAATATGCATTCTGCTTCCAACTGTTTAGGGGATAATTAGTTTTGGATAATCACTATACCAGTTGCAACAAAAGTGATTATCCAAGGGTAGAATAAATTTGACTATCTACTTCCTTTATAATCAAATGTGAGACTTTAATTCTCTAATTCGCTATCCGTCTGCTTTTGTCGCCAAATGTCATATTTGGCTCATATATCCATATTTCTCAGATCTAAATTTTGTAATTCTATAGAAGCCTCATTTATGGATATTATTTTATCACAATTTTAGACAACAAATGATACAACCAAACACTAGTTTTTAACCCTCCTTTTATTACAGCTGATTATTAGATTTTGGTTATTAAATATCACATTAATCTCTTTATAACAAAACATCCGACATGCCAAACACCCCCTTGATCATGTTTTCTAGCTGTTTGGACTGCTGGGTTTCTTAATCAATTATGATCCACAGGGATGCGTTAAAAGGGTTGAGGCAGATGAAACCGGGCACAAGCATTGCACGGGGCAGTATTTTGACTATTGGCAGTGTGTTGACAAATGTGTAAGCTTGTTTTTCTATCCCCATATATAGAAACAATCTAGGTGTAAAAGATTTCTCATTTCATCTGATATTATATTGAATCTTGTGTGGCTGCAGGTTGCACCTAAGTTATTTGAGAAACTCAAGTAAAGCAATAATTTCGTTAAGGATTGTCAAGACTGTATTGTAATAAGTATGATGCCCCGTTTGTTTTTACAAAATCGATTATGCTGAAAAATCAAGACTGAGTTGAACATTAATGCAAGCGACTTCCATGGGGATATATTTGATGGTTTATTCTTTGCTTTCAAATGTTCTTATAAATGCTTATCTTTTATGCTCATTACTCAAATCCGAAGATTTCATCTGAAATTGATTGGGCACTCCATGCCAAGGAAGATTATCAATGGCTTAAAAGGGCTTTTAATTGGCCATATAAACTTCTTAAGTTTAATAACCGTTTAATTAAGATGGTTAACTAATTTGGTCAATAAACTTTTGATCGTTACGATCAAGAGTGTTCATAGTTCAGTTAGATTTGGGGAGTCTGGAAATTAATAACCATGTTTCATGTGGCAGGCATGTTTGCCAACAGGAACCCGACTTAAAGGCGTCCTGACCCATGAGAACGATTATGTGCTTTTGTCGTTACCCAAACCAAGCCTCATAATACACAACCTTTTTTTTTTTTTTTTTTTTTTCAATAGAATCTGGCTGTTCCGTTTTTCCAATCTTTTTTGAACACTCGAATTTAACTATTTGTTTTGGGTTAGCAATAAAAGTATAAAACATCTGTGAAAGTAGTCAAAAGTAATTATTGAAAGTAATAGACATTGAACATGAAATATTCGTAATACGGAGTAGTAAACACATTTAAAGTTAAGGCTAGTCACACGTCAGCTTTCTCTATCCGGTGACCAGACATGACTAATGTGCCACAGTGGTGACCGATTTTTTTTTTTTTTTTTTTTTTTTTTTAATCAAACATTTTAAACAAAAAACTTAAAATTCATTAAAAATAAAAACATTACAATACTAAATTAAAAACTTAAACAATACGATACTTATTACAAACGTAAACTAGTAATCTAAGTTGTAGCGTGCCTTGATTGCTGCCTTAAGCTGCAAAAGCTCATTTCGGTGTTGTTCGGGCAAAGTTAAGTTGGGTCGATTGCTGAATGGTAGAAGATCAAATCTTGCTCCCGTTTTGTGATGTCCATGATTTCGACTTGCTTTCGTTGGAGTTCAATTTTCTCTCTTTTTATCGCTAGCTCTTCTTCCTTCAACCTAACATACGACTCTTCAAGGTCCTTGTTTTTTTCCCTCTTTTGATGGCTTGAATTTGAAGAAGGTCTTGGCTAGCGAATTTGTCCACGATGATGGTGGATCACGAGAGGAGGAGGATGATTTCTTCCTGGCTGCGTCACGACCTTGTGGTCGTGATTCTCTAGTATCGTCTTCATCTTCAGAATCATCCACGTCTTGGAAATTCAAGGGACCTTGTGTTGACCCCGAGGTAGTTGTAGAACCCTTTGTTTTCTTCCGACTATTCGATCGGAAAGCAGGCACCTCCTTCTTCCAAGCATCATGATGCCTCAAAATTTTCCAACATTCCTCCAAGTTGAAATCATGACCGTAAATCACACGGTATTCTCTCAGACCTTTTCCCAATCATCAGCATCATTCTCACCACTACCATGGTTATCCTTGATATTATCCATAATAGCACAAAAATTTCCAACCCTAGTACGAATCCTATTCTTCCATTTGGTCGTGATAGAGTCGTACGTTCTTTGTGAACCGGATTCATTTTGAAAATACGCTATCACCTCCTCCCAAAAGCGGTGCCTGTTTATAGCGTTTCCTCTCTCGGAATTTTCCGAAATATAAACCCAAGCTCTACAAAGCGCGATCTCTTCCGCCTTTGTCCATGGTTCGTTCTTTTTGGCCGGTTCGGCCTTTTTGCCTTTGTCCTTCGCCTTTGTAGCACGTCGCGAAGGCTTCTTTGGTTTGATGGGTGATGTCTCTTCGACATCGTCATCTTCATCGTCTTCAACAGGCATAGAACCGTGGTAAGAACCGTGACCCGAACCTTGCCCCATCGACGCATCTTGACTCGGATAGTTTTGGGTCGAGTATTGTTACGTCGAATAGTCTGCCATATAATCCTCCAAGTCCATATCAAGATTAACACCCCGAAGCGGGGAATAATCTTCATACGGTTGGGAAGAATGCAAGAAATCCATGTTAGGCCGATACAACGACCCACTTGGTTTTTGGTGATAATCCGTATTAGGACGATACGGTGGAACATATGGATGATTAACGTAAAACGGGTTTTGATTTTGGTTCGGTTGTGGTAGTCGTGATGGATATTCAAAAGAGGGTGCACGAAATCGAATACCCCGATTTTGTGGTGGTGTTATGCCGGTTAATTCGAAGTTGTTTTCCGGCGAGAAATTCAAATTCGGGGCATTTTGGGGTAGTCGGGATCGTCGATCTTTTGATGTGTGAGTATTTTTCTTTGATATGATGAATATGGATGAGAAGTTGTTTGAATTGTGTTTGAAATTGTGTGTTTAGAAATTTGTTTGAGGTTGGTATTTATAAGGTTGTAAAAGTGGTAAAGTTTTTAAAAAAATGTTTATTTTATTTTATTTTATTTTATTTATTATTTTTTTTTAAAACACAAACGGTAACAAATGGAAGAATGAAAGCCGGTCATAAAATCGACCGATCTTGTTTTTGCTCCATGCTCGACCGATATTTGCCTCAAACACCACAATGGTGTCGACCGATGTAAATATCGGTCACAATCCTTGACCGACCAATTTTTTTCGATGCAGTGTGGCCAGCCTAAGGAATTGGCTTAAACGAAAAATTTATTTTTATTTTTGGTAAAAGGTCAAAAGACCCGGTAAATGTACGAAAAATTTAGAGTTACATATGAAAACATTTAACAAAGCTAATTCAATAAGGAAAACTACATAACATATTTTGCATGTTTTATTTGTTTCCATTGTAACCCAAAAACCTTTATTATGTTCTTCAAAATACTCCCTCCGTCCCAAATTAATAGTTCACGTTTTTTTTCCGGATGTTACAATTTAATTGTCCACTACTAGAAATAGATACGGAAGTTTGATCGGGTTTACCATATTACCTTTGGTTGAAGTTAATATTACAAAATTTAAAAAAGAAATTAATTAATTAGTTAAGGGTAAAACTGTTATTCTGCAAAAAGTAAGAGAAAGAAAAGAACGTGATTTATTTTATTTTATTTTATTTATTATTATTATTTTTTTTATGATCAAAACACACTCTTTTTTATACAAAATAAAAAAACGCACACCCTTATACTTTGGTGAAAGAAAACAAAAAAAGTAAGTAAGAAAATGGAGGGAAAACAAAACACAAAGATAAAATAAACTTTAATCACCACACACTTCTTTAACAAAAGACAAAACATAAAAAAAGTAAAAAAAAACACACTTGCAACAAAACACACACACATTGGCGCTCAAATGACAACAACAGATCACGCCGTCATGGAATGGGAAAACCAATCAAAGCTCTACGAAGCATACAACGAACTACACGGACTGGCACAAGAATTCGAAACCCCGTTCGATGCACCTGCTGTTTTAGTTGTGGGCCATCAAACTGATGGCAAAAGTGCATTGGTTGAAGCTTTGATGGGCTTTCAGTTTAACCATGTTGGTGGTGGGACTAAGACGCGTAGACCCATTACGCTTCATATGAAGTTTAATCCTGACTGTGATGACCCTGTTTGTTGGCTTGTTAGTGAGGCTGATAGTTGTGTCTCCATTGAAAAGTCTTTGCAACAAGTGCAGGTTGGATTTTTTTTTTTTTCTTTCTAGAAATGTAGTAACATTTTGTCTCGATGTTTTTGGTGGTTCTAGGCAATAACAACAAATAGGCCCTAATGCACTTGTAAACTAAAAAGAAATTGCATATAAACTTGAATTACATGACTCATATATGTTTAATATTATCAGTATTTATATGCAAAACTCAAAAAAATGTGGCCCCTTTTAAGTGGAGGCCATGTGCGAAGGCACCTATTGGCTATTGCACACCCTTCCGAGACCCCTCTGCATTTTGTTAATGTTTAAAACGGATGAGGTTTTGCGTGTTTACTTTACCCGAGGAGGGTTTTGACCGTGGCCTAATTGGGGTATTCCTGTGGCCGTTTCTGACCCTTTCACCGGTGAACCTCATTTTTAGTCCATTTTTTGTCCATTTTCGTATTCTTAGGAATTTTGTTTGGTATTTTTTTCTAACATTATCAAATAACCAAAGGGGTATCGCATTCCTCTGGTGCAAACACACATTTGTTGACCCAGTCAAGGAGGGCCTCTTTGAGAAAATGACCTTGTGCAATACCAACTCCAGCCGAAGGGTCAATTGGCACCCACGGGTGAATGTGGTCAGGGTTTCTTCCCCCTAAATATTAACCTTTTGAGAATAATTAAATGCCATGTCATCATGTTAGTAAATGAAGAAAGTTCAACAGTTGATGAGTGACAGAGGACTAATGTGAAAGTATGTCAATATTACGGAGTATATGGAGTTTGCCTCTAGAGTAATTAAGACAGATTTAGTTTATAGGTGACTGCTTAAGGTAAGTTATGTAAATTGATGCGGTTAACTCGATTTGAAGTAACATTCGCTTGTTCAATCTTTTACCATGTATAATAATGCTGAATTATGATTGTGATATGTCCCTGTAGTTAACAATTGTGTTTGGTTTTCTCATTTTAGTTAGGGGGTGTTTGTTTAAGCTTAGGTTTTGGGCTTATGCGCTAATTTATATCGGTTTATATTTCAGAAGCCCATTTTTTCTAGCTTAGTTATTGACTTCTGAGCTTATGAAGACTTAAAGATGTAAAATAAGCTCATAGGCTGAAAAATAAGCCAGAAAAATGAGTTTATGAAATATAGGCCGACTCAAATAAGCTCATAAGCCCAAAAATAAGATGTGGAAAATCAACCAAATAATTTTCTTTTTCTTATGGAATTTGAAAACAGACAAGGTGATCACATTTTTCCTGTTCTTGGTTTTATTAATCATCATACATGTAATAAATCACTGCTGACTCAGTGATATTGAAGTTTAGTGCATGTCTTTGCATAAAAACTTTAGTCAATGTTATGTATAAGTGCACTGATCAGTATCTATACTACATGTTAGCATCTAAACATACTAGATATTATGGTTGACAATGTTATTCGACCCTTTTTCTGACAATAAATAGGAATACATTGAAGCTGAAAACATGAGACTGGAGCGTGAAACTTGTCAGTTTTCTTCTAAGGAGATAATTGTTAGAGTGGAATACAAATATTGTCCAAATCTTACCATTATAGATACTCCTGGACTCGTTGCTCCTGCTCCTGGGCCGAAAAATCGAGCTTTACAGGTTGGTTGTTCACAACGAAATAATATATATGCTAAGATTCGATACCCTTCTGTATTTTGCTTTAAAATCTTGAACCCTTAATTTATAGGCTCAATCACGTGCTGTTGAGTCCTTAGTGCGTGCAAAAATGCAGCATAAGGAATTCATTGTATTGTGCCTCGAAGATTGCAATGACTGGAGCAATGCAACTACTAGAAGAGTAGTAATGCAAGTATGTGAAAACTTAATTTTATTAATATTTTGTTAGTATTAGAAATGAGATGGTATTTGTGGAGGCTAAATTTTATACGAGTAATGAATTATTTGCAGATTGATCCTGAACTTTCCAGGACTGTCGTCGTCTCAACAAAACTCGATACAAAAATACCTCAATTTGCACGTGCTTCAGATGTTGAAGTTTTTCTTGCTCCACCATCATCTGTGCTTGATGGTTTCATGCTTGGTGATTCACCCTTTTTCACATCTGTACCTTCTGGACGAGTTGGTTCAGGACCTGAATCGGTTTACAGATCCAATGATGAGTTTAAACAGGTATTGCTTTATATGCTTGAGCATTGTTTGTTGTGTATCATCTTATCAAGATAGAACTCATGAATCCATACACAGGGACATACTGTAAGGGATATATTAGATATCCATTTTAAAAGTGATGATGTCATATTGTAGAAACTAGAATCAGATAATCAGCTATAATAACATGGATGTAGAATATCTAACGTTTGTATGCGCTTCTGATGTATCGAGTTGCAATCATCAGATTGTTAGTTTTTTTAAGGCACCAGATTGTTAGATTCTGAGTATATATTGCAAATTTTCTTTGTGTAGCCAAACAATAAAAATTGCTAATTACGACTAAAAAAATAATAACCAGTTCCATTCTTCCAAAACATAAATCCAAGGGTTAATTGCATAAAAAGGCATCATACTTCCATTTTTTGTCATTGTATGTTGCGTACTATTTTTTTTCTCATCTTGACACCAACCTTTTTAAATCGTGCTATTGTGTGTACTTTGTGACCATTTTACCCTTACTTTTTTCAAAATTTGAGGGGTAAAATGGTCATTTTCATGGCTGAAATAGTCGCAAAGTACACACAATAACACGAATTCAAAAGGTTGGTGTCAAGTTAGAAAAAAAAAGGACGCTACACACAATGACAAAAAGTGGCAAGTATGATGCCTTTTTATGCAATTAACCCTAAATCCAAACATCCCTTTAATAACATCTAAATGCACAACATGTATATCTGCTCCAGTCGACCAATTGTAAATGTGAAAAAGATGAGCAACCGTTTTTCCATTGTTGTAGGCTATTTCTTTAAGAGAGATGGAAGATGTTGCATCTTTAGAGGAGAAGCTTGGTCGGTCACTATCGAAGCAAGAAAGAAGCAGAATTGGAGTGAGCAGCCTTAAGTCATTCTTGGAAGAATTGCTGATGAAAAGGTACAAGTTTCTTTCTTATAGCTGTCAGGCTAGAACCAGTTTGACTAGCTTATTCATCGCTGTTTACCTTTATGGTGTTTCAAGGTATATGGATAGTGTTCCCTTGATCATTCCACTTCTTGAGAAAGAGGGTCGTGGTACAACACGGAAGCTAAATGACATAAATCAGGAACTCAGGTTTGAAGTTATCACCTTTTTAGCTACATGTTTCTTTAAGAAACTCTATAATGAGAAAAGAATAAAGGTTTACATCTCAAAAAAATGTATGTTATGTGTGTAATATAAGTAACGTACTGTTTTTTCCTATGTGTCCTTAGTACGTTAGATGAAGTTAAACTAAAGGAGAAAGGAAGAGCTTTTCATGATCTTTTCTTGACCAAGGTTTTATCTACTAAGACCTTCATAAATCATAACTCTCTTGAATGTTATTTGATCTAACCCGTGTTTGATCTCTTAATTTTGTTCTGTTTCGTAGTTATCACTGCTATTGAAAGGGACAGTTGTTGCACCTCCTGATAAATTTGGTGATTTGATAGTCTAGACTTTTGATGAACATTCTAACTAGTGATTATTGACTTTTAATTAACATCCTAATTCTTTGATTTGTCATCATTGTAGGGGAAACACTACAAGATGAGAGGGTGAATGGTGGGGCGCTTATTGGTATTGATGGCTCTCAGTTTCCTCTTAAGTTAATACCTGTAAGCTATATAAATCCGTATCCCCATATCCTTTTTAGCATAGTTGGTAAATGCTGATGATCATTCAGTATTTTCAAAAGAAGTTCTAAATGAATGATGTGGAAATAAAGTGATTGTCAAAAAGTTAGCAAGTAAATAATTGTAGTCAATGATTAACTTCTTGCCTTGTCGAGTGGTTGTTCTTTCCACACTTCTTGTTTGGACTTCTGTCACATGTGAATTTTTTCCCCCTTGTATCCAGAATGCAGGTATGCGTTTATATGGAGGCGCTCAGTATCATCGTGCTATGGCAGAATTTCGGTTTGTTGTCGGAGGGATCAAATGCCCTCCAATTACACGCGAAGAAATTGTAAATGCATGTGGAGTTGAAGATATTCATGATGGAACAAACTACTCTAGGTTCCTCCCATTTAATTTTTTATCTTTGTTACCAGTTCATTTTTATTAGCTTAAAACTCTGTAAATTTGTCTTTTGAAACTCTAGGACCGCATGTGTCATTGCTGTTGCAAAAGCTCGTGATACTTTCGAGCCGTTTCTCCATCAGGTACTGAATCTTTAGCTGTTCTCGTTAGATCTTTATCTTTACTAAGATTCTCAGTTTTGGTACAGTTGGGCAGTCGGCTTCTTCACATCCTGAAGAGATTGCTTCCCATCTCTGTTTATCTTCTTCAGGTAAGGGGTCTGTTGATTATAATATAGTACTTCTTTTTCTTAAGCACCTGCTGTAATTATATTTGACACTTGAATTACTGATCAAAAGTCTTTGGGTCAACCCAACTCGAAACTCTTTTGACCCGTTACCCAACCCACTCATTTTGCCACGTTCACATATCATGTCTTATTTCTCTACCTGTTTTTTAAACAGAAAGAGGGAGAATTCCTTAGTGGCCATGAAGTTTTCCTGAGACGTGTGTCAACTGCCTTCAACAACTTCGCTGAATCCACCGAAAGATCATGCCATGAAAAGTAACTAAATAACTTCATATTACCTTATCTTGTTCACTTCATGGTCTTATTTAATTTCTTGAACTTGTTTACAGATGTATGGAGGATTTAATAAGCACCACCCGCTACGTGACCTGGTCTCTTCACAATAAGGTTGTGAAGGACATGTATATGCGACCTAAATGTATTGCTTCCTTCTAATCTTATCAAATTTTAATAATTTTGCAGAACCGAGCTGGACTACGCCAGTTCTTGGATTCTTTTGGTGGAGCGGAACAACCTGGTAACAATTTATCTTCCTAACGCTCTCAATAATCTTCGTTATGTTTGGTAGCTAGTGAATCGGTGATGAACATGTTATTAAGACCTAGTTTGTACCTATCATATTCATTTTATATTTACATTTTCCCTGTTTTGTTTATATGGTGCGAGAAGAATAAGTTGTGGGATATCATGTAGAATTTGTGCATCCAAACACCCACTAAGATCCACAAAATGAAAACAAGTGGAGGCGAATGTTAGAAAAAAGGAACAAAAAAATAAAAACCTAGGACATGTAACACATTGTATTTTTTTGTCTCAGGTACTGACTCAAGCACAAGTGTTCAGACAACAGAAACAAGATTGGCCGATCTTTTAGACAGCACTCTCTGGAACAGGAGACTCGCCCCATCGTCTGAACGTATTGTTTATGCTTTGGTACAACAAATATTTCTTGGCATCAGAGAATATTTCTTGGCTTCAGCTGAATTGAAGGTAATGATTCATGTTTATCAATCATTCAATAGCAGCTTCAGCATTCGTTTATAGCTAAATACAGCATTTTTACATAAATTTGTAATGTTTCTTGCAGTTCAATTGCTTTTTCTTAATGCCGGTTGTAGACAAATTGCCTGCACTTCTTCGAGAGGATCTAGAATCTGCATTTGAGGATGATCTAGACAATGTTTTTGACATTACTAATCTCCGCCATTCACTCGGGCAGCGGAAACGGGAAACCGAAATCGAGATGAAGCGGGTATCTTTATATCTTATCATCCACATTCTCAATGTGTTCATATAATCTTTGATTATAGGTGTCAAGATGGGTTGTGTGGATAATGGGTCAAAACGGGTTCAATCTTTAAAAGTGTCATACTATCAATTTCTACAGGCCAGGCGGGTTGGTGCGTGTTTTATTTTCTATCAATCTGAAACCAATATGCTGATTAAAAAATTATAATGACAATAATAATCCAACTACCTGAACGGAATTTTTTAAGAAAGTTGATGCGTAATAGACTTTGGGATACTTTAACTCGTTTGACCCGTTACCCTTTTAGCTTCTTTTTTTTTTTTTTTTTTTTTTTTTTTTTTTTTCTCAAATAAAACACAACCCATGCTGACCCATTCATAAGTAGATGAGTCAAACCTACTGTCTCTAATCTTTAGTAATCAATTTAAGCTAAACGGTTTGATGTTTGCATCTCTGTAGATACAAAGGCTTAAAGACAAATTTAGAAAGATCCATGAGCAACTTAGTTTGCATCAAGTGATGCCATGACCATGATTTGTTCTTCATTATGTGAGCTTAGGCACCCGTTATTTCAACTTCTGGTAATTTATAACCTGACCCGTTTGCAGTATTTTGTGTATAAACATACAAGAGTAGCATGAAGAATGTGATTTGATGCATAATTCAAATATATTAGATCATGAATTTGTTGTTATATTGAAAGTTATTGCCTCAAGTGATCCAAAACGGAAGCATGAGCAGATTATTAACATGTGCAAAATGCATTTTTTTGTATTTGGCCCCATATCACCAAGAAATAAAGCAAGGTATGCACGACGGTCATGCAGGTTGACGGCTTCTATGATGTACTTGATAGTTTCCCATGCTTTTTGATAATCGGTCTTTTCCAAAACGTGAACGACGTAAATGATTTTATTTTAAATCATTTGTCATGTCAATGGACCAATGGAATCTATTACATTTTGAAATGGTATAAGCATGAAAGTTTACATGTTACTTAATCTTTTAACATTTTAAAATGGTTTTCGGATATGGATTGTTTTATTATCAATAATCCAATTTATAGCGTTAATCATGGTGAGACTGGAAGTGACATCCCACATCAACACTAAGATGGATCACCTACAACTTTGTCAGTTTTGATTACCCATTTTATATAATCTTACCCAAGAGTAGTCTCTAGCAGGAATCCCAAGTTTGAAATCCATATGTTGCAACTCTCTCGAGCCACAAGATATAACCATGTACTCAAGAATCGTGGAGAGCTGCTAATTTACCACCCTCGATGGGTCTTACGTGATGATATGTGACTTCAGGTATGTGGCGCAAGTTGAGCTTCCTCTTAAAAGTACAACCCTGGATAGATTTAATAGAATTAAATCTAAAACCATCATATTACATAATTAAAACATATAGGATTCTTGTAAAAAGTTGATATAAATATTAAAAAATTGTTCCTGTAAAAAATCAAAATTAAAACCTCATGTGATACATGATCATGTTATTTCAATTCTAATGAAAAGTGACATACAACTTAGTTAGCAATCCATAAGCATCAGATGGGACACCTCTATCAACTTGTCTTTCCTCAACACTACTAAAACACAAATTCATCATCCACACTCCAACATGTTATGAGTATATTAACGCATATAATGTGTATCATGATTTTCAACATTTTCTTTTGCAAAAGCCGGCATTTTATTTCAACCAAGCAAAAGATATGTATATATAGAAACATTAAGCATAATACAAAAGGGCCCAAACATGAACCCAAATACGGCCAAAGCCCCACACAACAATCTACACGTTATACATATACCATTAGTAAAGTGACGGCCGGGTGGACACCTACTTTCTCACCAAAAGTTTAAGGTTGAAACCCCGTTAGATACACATTTAGTGTTGGTCAAGGAATAAGTCATTTGCAGTGATACCTCGATTAGACCGTATATAGTTGACCCAGATATATGAACTAGAGGACCCAATTTGAACCATAACATCTGTTTTACCCGACATGTCTCACACTATTAAGCTACTATTGCAAAAACAATCTCAAGTATACATGTAGGCATGTAGCCACTATTACTAGATACCAAATTTTTTATAAGTTACCAATGATAGTCGCGCGGTGCATGATAAACGAGTAACAAACATCTCACACGTTGAGTATCATTTCCTTAATATTTGTTAGAAAGTTTCAACATAATGTCATTCAGGAAACTTGTTAGCAAGATTCAACTTCTTATTAAAAAATAAAATATAAATAAAAAAATACACTACCACATTTTTTACCTATACCCTAACTTCAACATTTTTAAACACAACATTTTTATATACTTTCATAATCTCAATACTATTTTACTTACAAAATGTCTCAACAAAACACTCTCACACACTCAAAATGTTGACAACAAAACACTACCTGAAACACTCCCCCAACACCCGAAGAAACATTCCATCTCGGAAATACTCCACCGTCAAACCAACAAATCAACTTTCGACCACCATTGTTTTTTTACGGAAACCAACCTTAACAAAACCAATCATACCGAAACCCATACCCACAACAAAACATGTTTAACCCTTACAACACCACCTACGGCGGTTCGTCATCACAACCTAATATTAGGGGTTCGACATCACAACCAAATGCGAACCAACCTATGTCTCCCATTCATCAATTTCCATTTGAAGAAATGTATGATCCTAAGTTTTCGGACTCTATGCAAAACACCGCTTGTGAGGACTCTCTCGTCAAAGTCACGACCCCGACCCCGAGCCCAAAGAAGACGTCAAAAAGATGCCAAAAGAGGACGGTTCAAAATGAGGACAAACCCCGGTGCGTTCCATGGACCACCGAGGAAGAAGTTGTGTTGTGCAAAGGCTGGGTTTATGTATCCGAAATAGCGTCCTTGGTAACACGGGGAGGGAGAATGGGTTTTGGATTGCGGTTTTAGAATACGTGGAGAGCAAAGTCGTCGAACCTACGATATGGTGAATGGGAAATGGAAGACTGTGCATCCTAAAGTGGCTCAATTTTGTGGAGTGTACACTAACGTCATGCGAAGGGCGCCACAGAGTGGAGCCAGAGACGGGGATTACACCCAAAGGTCACTTGTGGAATATCAAGCTGAATAGGGAGTACCGTGTACACTTCTTCATGCGTAGGAGGTCTAAAAAAACTCCGAAATGGATGAAGATTGAAGTTCCAAACTTCGAAGAAAAGAAAAAGGAAAATACCAAGAGATATAAGTCATTGGGGTCTAGTTCCTTCAACACAACGCAGTCTGGGGAGGGTAGTATTAATCTGAATGTGAACGCCGAAGGAGATGAGGAAGAGGAGGTGCAAGAAGTTCAACGAAGACCACTGGGCAGGGACAGAGCGAAGAAGAAAGGGACGAGATCATCGACATCGTCAGCAACTATGAATGACGAAGCGTTGGCTATGTTGATGGTCTCCAAGTATGCAATTCACAACGAGCCGTATATGACAATGAAGAAAGAAGAACGTGCTGCTTTTTTGGAGATCAAAAAGACATGAAAGAAGGAGTTGGAACTAAAGCACAAGAGTTGCAATGCGAGAATTTGAACAACATAAAAAAGACATGATGTTCTATATGCAGCCATATGATCACTTGACTCGAGTAAAACGTGAGAGGATGCAAAAGATAAGAGCGGCGATCAAGGCGAGATGAAATTTACCATATTAGTTTACGTTTTTTATTTCATACGTTTAAGTTTTAATTATCTATATATTGTTTTTAATTTCTTACGTTTACCTTTTTAATTTTTTATGCAATATTTTTAGTTTATGAATAAAAAGTGTAATAAAAAACAAAATGGGTTGAAAGGTGAGTGAGTGTGACTATTATGGTTGAAATGTGAGAGGGATGTGGAGAAGTGAGAGGATAGTGAAAGCTGAGGTGACGCTGATGTAAAAGGTGAGCCGGTGTGACCATCAGCTCTAGTTTAACATTGTTAAAGATATTGCTATGTAATTGTAGTTCATCGTATATCCTCGTGTATCTCAAGATACTATGAGTGGTCTGAGAAGACATATATTATGCTACATTTACTCGTCATTAATAATAATCATTGTAAATGGTTCAAATATTAGAATTGAAATGAATAGTAGGAAATGGTTAGGCTAAAAGTGATGGGGAAATCAAATAATGGCATGGTTGAGGATTAGAATTGAGTTCCCTTGCCACTAAGAATGAAGGAGACGAAAAAAGACTAATCCACCACTTCCACCAATGAGTCTATATCCATTTTGTAAATGTGCCTTTTTTAAAAATCTTTGTGTTATCAAACAATAAAAATAAAAAATAAAAAACAACAAAAAACAAAAAGAAAGTCATTAAATATGTATCAGAAAAAACAATTGGATAAGCGAAAATTACTCACATACCCATTTATAACTTGTTGTGCCTCAATATACCCCAAGGTAGCGCCGTTTTTTCAAATACCCCAACATGTCCCTTAAAAATCTACGCGACATGCTTGACATCCAGATGTTGCATTACGAAGCTCGGGACAAAAAAAAAAAAAAAAAACATATTGATACATGTCGCGTATATATATATGTGTCAACGAAGCTCGGGACAAAAAAAAAAAAAAAAACATATTGATACATGTCGCGTATATATATACACGACACATATATATATACGCGACATGCATTAATTCTTGCATGGGGAAGGAGCTAATTGCATGGGGAAGGAACATTTGCATGGGGAAGGAGCATTGTGATTTGATGGAACGAATTTTTGCAAGTATATTTGTACATGTCGTGTACAAATTTTCACATATGGTAGAACACAACTTCCGGTTATTTTCACATAAGCTAGAAAGCAAGTTCCGGTGGTGCTTTGTTGGTGGTTTAGAGGCGTGGCAGTGGTGAAGTTGTGGTGGTCAAGTGGTGCTCCGGTTGTGCCGTTGTAGTGGTGTGGTGTGGTTGTTGCTGGTGGCGTTTTGTCGTTGTGGTGGTCAAGTGGTGCTCCGGTTGTGCCGTTGTAGTGGTGTGGTGTGGTTGTTGCTGGTGGCGTTTTGTCGTTGTGGTGGTAGTCTTGTGGTGGTGGTTGTGGTAGTGTGTACTATGTCATAATGGCGGAAAATCGGGTAATTTCGAATTATAATTTTTTTTGTCGTTATAATTATTGTTTATTTGTTACGTATATGTTTTGTAAATATATATTTATTATGTATTTTGGTTATTTTAGGATTATCCTGCGCAAGTTACATGTAGGAGTAGGTTGTCTTTAATCGGTCATATTAGAAAATTGATATTGAACACCCCTAAGGAAAAATTGTTTAGAGAAACATGTTTTGGTTGGATGTTAGACATGCCGGATATGCAAGAGAGTGGGGTGTTAATACGCTATTTTATATGCCACCAAGTTGCTTGTCAAGAGGGAGACACAAATATAGTTCCATTAAGATATCGTGTACGTACTCTTGATCGTTTAGGTGAGGTTGAAATTCAGTTTGGGAGGGAGGAATTTTGTATAGTTACGGGTTTAAGGTTTGGGACTGATTTTAGGGAGTCGTATATGGATGGACCTAACTTGTTTAGGAGACGAGTGTTCCCTTCTTCTACCGATTCCCGTAATATACAAGTTGGTACGTTGTTAAGAATCCTAAAAAACAAAGACGACTTTAATAAGTTGAGCGACATAGATGGTGTTCGACTTTGTTTGTTAGGTGTTTAGATGTTGGTGTTGAAAGGTACTGAGCATGGCAATATAGTGGACGGATTTTTGTTTAGGCTAGTCGAGGATTTAGATAAGTGGAATGTGTATCCGTGGGGGTCGTATGTATGGCCAACTTTGTACAAACATCTCCGGGATGCAGCATTTGAGCGTAGGGATAAGCACTTTGATGATGGGAGGGACCCTAGTAAACTTCCTAAGTACACGTTGAATGGATTTGTATGGGCTTTCAAGGTATGTCATTTATCTATTTATACAGTTCATGTATATGTATATTTTATTATTATTATTATTATTATTATTATTATTATTATTATTATTATTATTATTATTATTATTATTATTATTTTTTGTTTTTTTTTAGATTTGGATATTGGAGATGTTCCCGAAAGGTGCTAGCCCTTATTTTTTCTGTCATCATCGAGTGTTGCATCCCCGGTCCGTTGCATGGAGTTTTAACAAATTGGTCGTTAGAGAACTTATTGACAAGTTTTTGGACGACCAATTGAAGGTGAGTTTGAGATATCCATTTTTTTTTAACTATTATGAATTTAATATTGTTTAAGTTTTTTTAATGACATATATATTTTTCATGTTTTTTACAGGTAAAACCACCGTTGCCTAGGCTTACACCGGATGAGTATGAGGAATTGACCGAGTGGTGGCGTGACAGTAGAGCGTATTTCGAAGGGAATCCGGTCGCACCTCCGGTGATACAGCCACAAGCATACCATTCTATGGATGAGGATATACATCCGGTTGTTTTACAGAAGTTCGCATCGTATGACGCTATGTTGAAAGAATATGAACTGAAAATAAAAGCGATTGAAATGAAGGTAAATAGTTTTACATCAATTTATTTTGAGTTTATGTATAAATATCATTGAAGGCTTGTTAATTGTTTCATTAACATTTTTACTGCAGCAAAACCAACTTCGCAATAAACAACGAGTACATAGAGAATCAAGCGTTGTTGATGATGAAAATGTTGGTTTTAGCGACGGGCCACCAAATGACTCTTTCTTTGATGGTTTTAGCGACGGGTTCGCCAAGTTTGCCACTCCTATTGATCACCAGGCTGGTCCATCCTCCCGCCCTAACGATGCGTTTCCCTCAACCAGACATACTGCTAACCGTACACCAATGGGGTTCGCCAAGTTTGCCACTCCTATTGATCACCAGTCCTCCCGCCCTAACGATGCTGCTGACATCCAGGTAACTTATTAATTTTCGATTATTATTTTTAAATTTGGTCATTATTTGTAATTGATTAGTGATTGTTTTTGTTACATCAATTATATGTTTAATAATGTTAATGACGTTAAAAATTTATTTGGTTAATCTTTTTTAAGGGTGCGATCGACCGACCAAGGAGGGATTGTCGTCCGGGTAAATATCAGCAATTTCCTTGGACCCAACAAGGACCCACTACAATCCTCCCTAAAAAACGTGGAGCTAGGGCTAAACTAACAAAGAGTACGGCAACAATTCCACGATTTAACCTAGAAGAATTACCGGTTGATGATGATGTTACCTGTGTTGGTACATCTGTTGGCTCACCTTTGAATGTTCCTAATGTTGATCCTACAAAGGTACTACTTAAAATGTTTTAAATTTATTAACATTTATTTTATATAATTAACAAACTTGTAACGATATTGTATATTTTTTTCTTAGGTAAGGCGCAATAACTATCCAAGTTTTGAGGAATTCCTCATGGTCCCGTATGGGATATACCTTGACTGCCATCCAAAGGGTTGGGTGCTAGAGCCTATGTTCTTTCAACATCTACTTCCGGATTTATACAGGATGGGTAATGATCCGGGTCCAGAGGATAAACGTGGTTGGTTGTCTGACGATGTAAGTGTATTATTTTAAATTGTTAGAGGTTTAGATTATTTAAGTTTCAAGAACATTAAATGATTTAGTTTAATCTTTTGAATCAGCATATGAATTGTTGGATAGAGCTATTAATCAGAAAAAGGGTAGACAACGGACCATTGACAGTGGCTAAATCATGGACTGCATCTGTGTACCCGACCGAAAATGGTAACGTGTCCATGCTTTCGATTAATCCGTCGCTTAGGGGAACATTGGATGGTAGCACACGTCCATACCCGTCATGGGATGTTGTACGTTGGGTAAGTAAAGATCTTTCAATGTATATTTGTTTTGTATAAATTACTCTTTACTAGACTATGTAATTGTGTATACATAAATAAATTTTATATGTAGGTGTTGATGCCGATGAATCCGACACAGAATCACTGGGTGACAGCAATTATTGATTTATATGATTCCATGTTATTGGTACTCGACTCTATGCACAGCATGGACTGTTGTCAACAAATAAGACAGTATGTATTGGATTTTACCGAAGTTGTGAACAAGTTTTTAGAAGAGCAAGGACATTTCACCAGGACAGGACGTGGACACTACAACTTCGAATTCCATTACAACAACGTACAATATTTAGTCCCACAACAAGGAAATTCAATGGATTGTGGAGTAATCACATGTTGGCTAATACATGAGTTTGTTACGGGTAGATGGCCACCACAATTTGATATTAATAATGTTGTAGGCTTTTTCTCCGATATTAGATGTACTCTTGGTAGGATGTTTTACAACAGTAGGTGTGAGGACACTAGTTTGTGTGGATATGATTAATTAAGATGTTGTTAGTTGTACAGTTTAACTAGTATGTAATGCTATTCTATGTTGAAGTATTTTTTTTCAACTTTTATTTGATATATTTTTGAAGCATTTATTCAAGTATTATTCGACTACATAAAGACACAATACAATAACCGTACATAGACACGAAACAATTAAACCAGAGGACGATGTGTTTCATAAACACTACATACACAATATTAAACATAAACATAGGGCATGAATACGTAAATATTCATCCACTAAAAACGGTATCCTTGTCGAAAACTTCAACCAAGTTCCTTTTTGTTATGTTAAGAGCAGGCGGTGATGATTTTGAGGTAAAGACCGAAACATTACGAAGTACCAAAACAGCTCCGACTTTGAGATAGTCTTTGGGACCCTTGTCTTCTGCAAGGACTTTGTGATGAATTGTACCAGACATAGTCCCTGTCGGATCTTTTAGTGTACATGTAAGGTCACCCAGTATGTTAGGAGTACAAGACTTGATAACAGCTACAACAAGTTCAAGTTTCCCTTTTACGCAATGCTTCTTTATATCCCCAAAACAGCCAGTTACGATGACACCTTGAGAATTAAACACCTTATGAATCGCGCTCAACCATGGCCCACTAGTAAAATGTTCATCCTCAGTGACATCCTCGTTTACTTTCGCTATATAATCTTGTGTTGGCACAACACAATATTCGGGGCCACCCTCTCTGATGTCTGCATTTTTGCGAAGAATGGCTTGTTGAAGAATACCAGCCGGAACAGGTATTATCCAATCCTGGTCGCTCATAGATGTTGAAGAACCTGCAACATTATGTGTTGGGGCGTATGTTGCGTAATTTTTTTGTTTGGGTGGAACGAATTGGGAATTTTGATATCCGGTTTTGTTTTGTTGGGACATTGTCTGAATTTTTTAATTTTTGTAGAGAGTAGAAATGTGAATATCTAGATGTGTTTAAAGAAATGGAACTAAACACAAGTATTTATAGGAGAAATTTAATAGATATGTTTAATTACGGCATGCACTTGTCAAATCAATGTCATATTTCGCGTAATTAATTAGACGTACCCGTATGTGTCATGCAATTGTCAAATCAATGTCATAAAATTTTCTATTCTATGTCATATTTCGCTTAATGATATACACGTACACGAAACTCTCATTTCAAATTGTCACATCCTTGTCACATTTGCGTAATTATTGGTCACATTTTTGTTGCAGCATTGTCTCCTTATATTTAGTGTTTGTGGTATATTTCTTGAATATCAAACACTTTCGCGTAATTAATTAGACGTACCCGTATGTGTCATGCAATTGTCAAATCAATGTCATAAAATTTTCTATTCTATGTCATATTTCGCTTAATGATATACACATACACGAAACTCTCATTTCAAATTGTCACATCCTTGTCACATTTGCGTAATTATTGGTCACATTTTTGTTGCAGCATTGTCTCCTTATATTTAGTGTTTGTGGTATATTTCTTGAATATCAAACACTTTCGCGTAATTAATTAGACGTACCCGTATGTGTCATGCAATTGTCAAATCAATGTCATAAAATTTTCTATTCTATGTCATATTTCGCTTAATGATATACACGTACACGAAACTCTCATTTCAAATTGTCACATCCTTGTCACATTTGCGTAATTATTGGTCACATTTTTGTTGCAGCATTGTCTCCTTATATTTAGTGTTTGTGGTATATTTCTTGAATATCAAACACTTTCATCCATATCAAATACTAAAAATGAGTTCAGATTTTCAAAATTCAAATGTGTTTTACATTTTGATAATTCCGAACGAGGTGTGATTATGTATACTAATATCAGTTACTCATGGTTAGATGAAACTGTGCGTTCTAAGTTCAAGTTGGATCCCAGTGTTCGGCTTAATTTCAAATTTTCGCACCCCTCATTTGATGTTCGAATGGATATCACTGACGATGATGAGGTAACTTTCTTTGCTGAACACGCTGCATCGAGTCAAGAAATGCCGCATCTTTATGTCACTAAAACGAAAGAATGTGAAGAAATGGCATTTTTTAGCTCAAACCAAGAAAACCCGACATTTTATAACTTTTTTGAAACAAACACTAACAAAGAAATCGGGTATTCTGGTTATGAAGGCAACTCAGGTTTTAAAGATGAGGCCAATTTTTTAAATGAGGGCCCATCAAAAAAATTTGAATCAAATGATAATGCGATTTTTGAATCCGGTTTTAAAGATGAGGCAAATTTCACAAAACCGAATTCATCATTTGCTTTCGGGTCAGATGACGATAAGAATGATGATGAAGATGTTGAAGATGATGGTGTTGTTGGGAAAAGCGAGAACCCAAAACCAACCCATCATAAGTGGAAAAATATTTTTTCGCTCATGCCTGACGTTCCAGAAACACCACTTTACCAGTCCAAACAAATAATTTCAAACCAAAATAATATTGATACAAATATTTTCAAGGGAAGGTTTTTTGACACAAGAGATGACTTAGACAAAGCAATTAGGATGAAATGTTTAGAAGAAGGTTACCAGTTTTTAGTCGAAAGGGCAGAACCTATAAGATATTATGTTAAGTGCTATCATTTTAACGACTGTAAATGGAGAATTAACTCTAGACGCGTGGGAGGTACATCTGTGTTTGAAGTTACAAGTTTGAATGATAATCACACGTGTGATAAAACTCAAACATATCCTAACCATCGAAATGCAACTAAAAATGTTATTGGTCACATTTTTAGTGAAAAGTTGAAAGATGCTAGAAGAGATTTAAAACCAAAAGATATGCAAAGAGACATGTTAACGCAATATAAAATTAGTATATCTTACCACCAAGCATGGAGAGGAAAGGATTATGGGTTACAAATGATTAGGGGTTCACCTACAGAATCATTTCAAATGTTGCCGTATTATTGTCACAACCTAGTAAAAAAAAACCCAGGCACTATCACACGTATCAAGACAAATGAAGAAGGAGTTTTCAAGATGTTATTCGTTGCCATTGGTGTTTCGGTAAGTGATTCTAATTTTCATGATTGGTTTCATTGTATTCAATTTAGGGTAGGTTTACATAGTTTAATGTGTATTCAATTTTGTTATTCAGATTCGAACTTTCTTACTCCATCTCCGACCACTGCTTATAGTTGACGGGGCACATCTGAAGGGCGTGTACAAAGGAACAAATTTGTTAGCAGTAGACATGGATGGAAACAACCAAATTGTGCCTATTGCTTACGGTATATGCAGAGGGGAAACTGGTGAATGTTGGTCATGGTGGTTTTCATGCCTTAAAGAATGCATAGGCGATAGACAGGATTTGGTTATCATATCTGATAGGCATCCTTCTATTGCGTTAGCTGTACGAAATGAATACCCATTGGCGTTTCATGGTATTTGCTGTCGTCATCTAATGATGAACCTGAAGTTAAAAAGAGACACAACAAAGGCGCTATTTTGGAGGATATGCAAAGCGTATACACCTGACGAATTTGATAGTAAGATGCAAATATTGCTGTCTATTCAGCCTGAGGCGTACCACAAGCTAATAGAAGCGGGTGTTCACAGATGGTCCAGAGCATATTGCCCACTAACTCGCTACAATTACTGTACATCTAACAGCGTCGAGTCTGTTAATGCTTGTACCGTAAAATCAAGGAAGCTGCCTATAACAATGCTGACCGAGCAATATCGAAAAATGGTGCAAGACTGGTATTTTAAACGGCGACAAGTTGCTGGTATTTATTGTCAAACAGAATATATTTATACTTTTAATATTTATCTTTAATATAAAGTCACTTCTTAGAGCCTTGTTGTTTATGCAGCAAAAATGAAGTATGAAATAACTGATTGGGCAACCCATAAAGTGGAAAAGAGAAAAATCAAAAGCGCAACCTGGAATGTATACGGGGTTAACCAAGATCGGTTCCAGGTTTTTGATGGGAGATACAACCGGGAAGTGAACTTAGCGTCTAGGACATGTGATTGCCGCAAATGGCAGCTTTCCGGTATACCTTGTGGTCATGTTATTGCTGTGAGTAGATTTTTGGGTCAAACCAATTGTCTCCAGTACGTTCAGGACTGGTTTAAAAAAGCAAAATACCAAGCCACATATGTAGAGGCAGTGAATTTTGTTGGAGAGTTTCACGAATGGGAGTATCCAACACATATACAACCTATCACTCCTCCACGAATGGACAACCCACAACCCGGGCGACCAAAAAATACTAACCGTATACCATCCCAGGGTGAGGAACCAAGGGTAAGACATTGTCGTAGGTGCGGTGAAGCTGGACACACACGTGGGCAATGCAAGCAACCGTTCGTCCCTGATGAAATGTTAAACAAAAGAAAACAGTATCCCAGAAAGAAAAAATCCGTTAAGGAGCAACAACAAACTACTCCTTTATTCGACTCATACCCAAATCAAACTGATCATCACACCGTTCCTACTTATCACACATACCCATCGCATGTGTTTGGACATAACACATTACCAACACAACCATACAATCCAAATTTTTACACAACAGGCCAGTATGACCAAGGGCAAGCAAGTAATGAACAACATGCTCATCATAACCCGGCACACGGCTCTGAACAATATAACTCCCAACCATACCCCTCCCAACCATACCCCTCACAACATTTAAATGATCTAAACACTCAACAGTCTAATAATAGTTGGTTTAACTTGTTTGGTTAGTAACCAGTTTGCACTTTTTACTTATGTGTTTTAGTGTAATTGTGTTAAGTTTGTAACATTTGTTATGAAGCTTGTAATAAATTTCTTTTTTAAATATAGCATGTATTTTCAGAAAACCTTAATAAAATACTAGAAATGACAACTGAAAATAAAGATGCACCACGTCAGTTCCACTATTCATTTTTCACTGTTGACATGATAGCACAAACAGTTCCACTATTCATTTTTCACTGTTGACATGATAGCACAAAAATGAGTTCAGATGTGAAAGTATTAAATACGAATTTGAAGGTTCTATATAAGGCACATTGTCGCACTTGAAGTTCAATAAAATAATTCATTCCTTTTTCAAATATTACTAAACTTGAATAAATGACATTCAAAGTTCTACTACATCATTACGGGAGGTTCACTTCCCCACCAGGAAGAAAGTTTGAAGGTGGTTTAACTGCTTGCGTAGATCCAGTCGAGTTTGAAACTTTCTCGGCAGATCAATTAAAGCAAATTTTAACAAATTGTTTAGGTTACGATGAAAACTCCCCAAGCTTTTTTTATATACAAAAACCAAATTGTAGTCTTGATTCAGGGCTAGTACCATTGGCTGCTGCAATTGAAGACCACGAAAGTCTGTTATCGTACACAGAACTTCAACAAAACAAAATGCATGTGTACTTTTCAAGAGTTGAGTTACTCGAACTCGTAGTGGCCAACCCATGCAACGTTAAGCATACCAAGAAGAGTACACAAGATAAACCTTCATGTTCAAAAAAGTTATTTGACTAATTTATTGTTATGGGTGTTCTGTTGCCTTTATTGTCGTGTTATGCTTTTCATTGTCCATCGTCCAAGTCACAGTAAGACTAATTTGTAATTCTATCTATGTTCTAATAGTAATGTCCTATTATGCTTTCAAATTTCTATTATCCAATTCTCGATGATATCATTTTCTTTATATGTTTTCAGCTTTAATGTAAAAATAGTATTAAATTGATTACTCGTAAATCACTTCTGACAAAGAAATGACAACTCACCTTTGTGGTAATATATATATATATATTCTTGGGTTATGTGGTATCAAGTTATCAATACCAATTGTGTCTTCTTTCATTCACCAAATGTCAACATCTAATAACCATACATTCGAATTCACTATCAACTACAATGGAAAATTTATACTTAACCCACTAACATATGAAGGTGGTTCACACTTGAATATTATTGTTCCACAATTTGATTTTAAAGATATGGTTACCTATCTGAAGAGAAAATTACCGTCAATGGTCCAAAGTCTATATTACATGTTGCCACAAAACAACACGTTAAATGGTATGAAAGAAATTAAAAGCGATTATGATATTGATGTTATGTATGACTTCGCAAATGTTGCAGGAAAGATCCAAATTTTAGTTTCTGACAATCGCGAAGATCTAACCACAATATTGATTCCAGATGATGGTTGTTTGGAAGAATCATTTGCATGTGTAATTTTCAGAAGAAACAAAATTAAAACGTGAAGAGCGTGTCCGATATCTACATCAAATGGTAGAGAAAAAGAACAAACGTGAAGAGCGTGTCCGGTTTAACATTGAACGAAAGAAAAAAAAAACCTACGACGCCGTATTCACAAACCATTTTCAATTTTATTGTTCACAATAATGGTCAACTGGTTTGCAATGAAGGAAAGCTGGAGTATGTAAACGGTTGGAAGATGAACATCAATATTCCAAGAATGAAGCTGGATGAGCTGAAACAATACTTGTCTAACATTGTCGATACAAAGATTCATGCTCTTTATTATGAAGTTCCGCACACTGGGTATTCAATCACCGTCAAGCTAAGAAACAACTATGATATGCATGTGATGTTTGATATTTCAGCATCACAAGGCGGCCAGTTGGAAGTTTACATTGACCATTGCGGTGTCAGTTTTATTATTGAAAAGCATGTATGCCCAAATGCTACTTTGGCAAAAATGATGGATCATGTGATAACAGACTACACCAGTGAAAACGAAGACGGAAAAAAAATCATAGGGCAATCAAATTACACTTTCGATCAAATGGTTGAATGGGCGGAACAAGAACACTTTGAGAATGAGGAAGCTAAAGCAGATGAACGTCATAGAGCCCTATGGAAGAATCGTTTCAATTATTAACAATATCAATCAATAAGTGTCTTGTATGCTTTAAGAATTTCATCTTTATATGATTTTTGTTATCAGTGTTTCAATAAACATTACCATAAGTTTCCAAATTAAACATTTATTCAAATAAGAGTAGAAACGTTCATTAATAAAATACAAACCAGTTAACACAAAACAAGATAAGCGCAATCATCTTATTTGTTGGGTTGAACAACATACAATTGTGCCACCCCAGCAGTAGCAGTACAAGCACATTCAACAAAAAACATTACTTCATCATCCTCAGTAATGTCAATACGATAGTTAAACGAAGCCAACTTACAGGACAAATTAATCGGAATATTTGAATCTAAATTGAATTTCTTCAACACCAACCCAACTAGCCCTGCGTACGTCAAATCATTATACATAATGACACCTCGATGCTGATCATCATAATGTAACACACATTTAAACTTCTTAATGTTAGAATCCATGGATACTGTTAAGAGAAGTAGCAAATATGTGAAGAAATCAAATCATAGCTAGCATAGCTAGCTTATATAGCAATAATTGAGGTCAGACAACTTTTTAAAGGTTCTGAACAATGAAATGACAACTCACTGACAATGTTGCGTACGCTTAAAATTATACACGAAATATGACACTTTGAAATGACAACTCAATGACAATGTCGCGTACGCTTAAAATTTTACACGAAATATGACACTTTGAAATGACAAGTCCCTGAAAATGTCCTGTACAATTAAAATATATGATTTGACTACACAATGACACATATAGACTTTGTGAGTACCATTATGCATTTGTTACGGCTATAAATACCCTTTTTATTATGTCTCTAAAAGAGGATCACAAAACACAAGCATTCCACACATAAATCAAACACCGGAGTGTTTTGTGGGGAAGGTGGTGTGTTGTAAGGCTATACGCAGTGGGTCGTGTTTTATCGATCGTGGATATCGATCGATCGATCGTCCATATCGATCGTACCATTGTGGATCGATCGTCCATATAGACTTTCATCCTATAAATACCCAAATCAAACCCACTTTCAAACATATACTTTCAAACATAATTCAAACAACAAATTAAACACAAAAAAATCGCTTGTAACCTTCACACACTGTCAAACAAGTTCAAAACTATGTCCAAAAACAAGTCGAAATAGACGACAAGGAACGCCAAGATGCAATTGTCGAAGTTATTAAGAAGTTTGAGCTGGCGAAGTTACGCAAACAACGCCTGAGAACACGATACGCAGCTTGCAAAGATATCTCTGTCGAGAGAAAATATGTGATCGACCAGTTTTTGGACGATGAGTATCGCAAAGACGCTGATGTTGTTGAAACATTGTGGGGTTGTGTGCAGAAGATAGAGAACGAGAAATCCAACAAGATACGTTGGAGTTTTGAGGAGAATGTGGCAGCTGCTGATGCACCACAACAACAACAACAATTTGTGCAAGGTGCATCAAGTTCATCTGCACCAAGGGTTGTTGAACCACAACTACCGCAACCTCATCTTGAACCACAACTACCGAAACCTGCTGATGATTGGAACTCTGAGGACGAGCGGGAGCTGAGCAGGATGGAAGCTGAGTTGGAAGCAGAGAGGTTTGCGAGCTTTGATCCGTATGACGACGGTTTCCGCTCCGACAACTCGCAGACCTGGGATCACCCAGATTATAATTGAAGTTTTAGTTTTTAAATTATTATTGTAATGTTTTAATTTCTGTTTATGTAACGTTTATGTTTTTATTAATAAAAAATTTACATTTGAATTATGAATATCATGTAATGTCTACGTTTAATTTTTAGTTGTTTAATTCCGTATCGTTTCGTTTATGTAATGTTTACGTTTTATTAATAAAATTTGTGTTTGTGTTAAAAGATGTTTTTTTTTTTTTTTTAAATAAAATTAAGGAAGATGATGCAATATGGGTTGCCACTGTGATGAGAGAGATAAATATAGGTTGAGGAGAGAGAAAGCTGAGGTGGCAGCCGGAATGATGATGCAATATGGTTCACCACTGTGAATAGCCTAAACCGATTCGTTTTCAGGTGATGCATTGTGTGACATTGTGTTTGAAGAAGAATACAGAATTATTAGATGAGTTGTGTGTGTATTCATCATACAACAATATGAGTATTTATAGACCCACTGATCTGATAACCCACCAAAAAAAAACCCTAATATCACACATGCCTACAAAAGAAAGAAACCCTAAAAAATTTTCAGACACAATAATTACAAAAACTTTATGCATGTCGCGTATATATATATGTGTCGTGTATATATATACGCGACATGTATATATATGTTTTTTTTTTTTTTTTGTCCCGAGCTTGGTAATGCAACATCTGGATGTCAAGCATGTCGCGTAGATTTTTAAGGGACATGTTGGGGTATCTGAAAAAACGGCGCTACCTTGGGGTATATTGAGGCACAACAAGTTGTAAATGGGTATGTGAGTAATTTTCGCAAAAAACAATTGGATAAAGGCTAAAAGTATGAGGATATCCATGAGCCCTGATAGTGGCAGACTGATATTGAGCTTGATTAGAGATACTAATTTCAAGTAATTTTATATATAAAAAAAAGTAGGCCACCAAGTGTGATATTGGAGAGGTTCTTACATGCGAGAAGTCTTAGATTCTAGTTTCTTTGTGTGGGTTTTCTTACAAACTGGAATATGTAGGGTTCTGCCCCATAGTTGCGTCGATTCGAGGCTGGCTGGGACTACCTTCTGAGTATGTACTGTGGAATCGAATCACTAATTATTATTCGAGATTGGCAGAGACTACCTTCTGAGTAAATACTGTACAATCGAATAACTAACTTAGTATTATACTAACTCGCTGTTAAAAAAAATAATAAAAAAACCAGGTTGTTTAATCCAAAAACAATTAGAAAATACTCGCAACTTGTTAAAAACAATCAAACATGTGTTAAAACACTCCCTACTTTTTAATTGTTTTATTTAAAAAATTAAATTATAAATTTTTTATCATAGTTTCTATAATTCTAATTAATAAATCACTAAAAATTTAAGACACATGTTAAAGATAAATTAATGTGCTTAACATTTTTTGAGAAGTCATATGTAGAGGGTGTTACCCTAAAACATCCCATTTTAATTCTAGATAAAGCATAACATAAAAAATGATGAAGTTTTTAGAAGTTGATAAATATGTCATGTTATAACATCTCATCAAACTATTTACGTTTATCATTTTTCAGAATCTAATTACATGCATGAATCTTTTAAATGCTTAGGGGGCCGTTTGGTTCACAATATGTTTTGAAAAGAATTGTAATCTGTCAAAGGAATTATAATGTGAATAAATTGTAATTCAAAGAGTTGTAATGTGTTGTAATTGTAATGTGTTTGAATTGTAATCGATGCATTCTGTCACAGTGTGGGGATAAGGTGGGTCTTTCAATGTTGCTGGTGGACTTCAAAAACGCCTTTAATTTGGTGGATCGGGAGGTTATGTTACAGGAGGTTCGCCTTCGTTGCCCTGCTATTTCACGTTGGGTGAAATTCTACTATTCCAGGCCAGCTAGACTTTATTATGGTGAACACATCTTATGGTCGCACCAAGGGGTGCAACAAGGAGACCCACTCGGACCTCTACTTTTTGCCCTAGTGTTACACCTCCTGGTACGCAAAATTAGAGACTCTTTTAATCTTGCCCTCCAAGCGTGGTATCTGGACGATGACACTATTATTGGTGATACTCTGGTTGTGGGGAAGGTCTTAGATCTTATTATGTCAGATGGACCTAGCTGTGGCTTGCATCTTAATGTGAATAAAACGGAGGTCTTTTGGCCAACCGAAGATCCCAGAAGCAGGCTCGCGGGTGTCTTCCCGCCTAACATTGCTCGCCCCTTACACGGTGTTAAATTATTTGGTGGGCCGGCTAGTGTGGACTTTGAGTTTAGTAGTGGGCTTGCTATGAAAAGGGTCGCTAAAACCATCGAGCTTATGGATGCCGTTGCTAGGCTTAATGATCCTCAATGTGAGTTGCTCCTTCTCCGTGCTTGTGCCGGCATTTCAAAGTTATACTTCTCTATGCGCACATGTTCTCCCCGGGTTTTTGAGGGTGCCCAAACTTCATTTGATGCTGCGCTTCGTTCCTCTATGGAATGTATTGTCACTGCCTCTGGACCTGGGTTTGGGGATTGGCAATGGAGATTGGCCACGCTTCCGTTTGAGTTTGGGGGGCTTGGTGTATATTCTGCAGGTGATGTCTTGAATTATGCTTTCCTTGCGTCTAGACTCCAATCTGCCAACTTACAGGATAAGCTCCTCCGACAGTCTGACATAGTAAATCATGGATCTTCCTTTAATGACGCTCTGTGTACTTTTAAAGCGAAAATGGAGTTCGACCTTTTAAGTAATCCGAATGAGATCGCTGCCCCCAAACTTATGAAGAAATTGGCAGATATATATTTCACACGTGTTACTAAAACGGTTGAATCCACTTTTGGCCTATCCGCTAGACAGATGGCGCTTTGGAGATCGCAACGGGAAGACTATACCTCTGATTGGCTTAGGGTGGCTCCGATATCTGGGTTGGGGCAGACTATGAATGCTAGAACTTACTGGTGTGTCTTATGCTACCGCCTAGGTGTCCCCCTGTTCTCAGTCCAGATGCCGTGCTCTGCTTGTTCTAGGTTATTTGCGGGGGACATATATGGGGATCATGCAGTGTCATGTGCTGGTATTATTGGTGTTAAGCACCGGCACAATGTGGTTCGTGACACTCTTGCTGATATTTGCTCTCGGTCTGGGATATCGGCTCGCAAGGAGGTTGACATTGGCCTTTATGGAGAAAGGGACAAAAGCTTACGCCCAGCTGATGTATTGCTCTATTCTTGGGATGGTGGGCAGGATGTTTGTGTCGACTTGACAGGGTCGTTTCCTTTGACGCAATCGAGTATGGTCGATTTTGTGCCAGGACGAGCGGTGGTTGAAGCAGCACAACGCAAGCGTGTCAAATATGAGACCAAGTGTGCCGATATTGGATATGAGTTTCTTCCCTTCTCATTCTCTTCCTTTGAGGAACTTGGGAAAGAGGCAGTGACCTTACTGAAACGGATCCGAAAGTTCTCAGTAACTCAAGACGTCGGATCGCGAGCCGCTGCTCATATTTTTAGTAGGATTAGCTTTGCCATAGCTAGAGGAGTGGGAGCCCAGTTAGTATCTCGGCTCCCCTCTAATTTCTTGTAATCCTATGCGTTTCTAATGAAGTGATGTTTTATAATAATAATAATAATAATAATAATAATAATAATAATAATAATAATAATAATAATAATAATAATAATAATAATAATAATAATAATAATAATAATAATAATAATATTGGTATTAAGCACCGACACAAACGTGGTACGCGACACTCTCGCTGATATTTGTTCTCGGTCTGGGATTTCAGTTCGTAAAGAGGTTGACATCGGCCTTTGTGGTGAAAGGGACAAAAGCTTACGCCCAGCCGATATATTGCTCTATTCTTGGGACGGTGGACAGGATGTTTGTGTCGATTTAACAGGGTCATCTCCTTTGACGCAGACTGGTATGGTTGACTTTGAGCCAGGGCGGGTGGTGTTTGATGCAGCACAACGCAAGCGTGTCAAATATGAGACAAAGTGTGCTGATATTGGATATGGGTTTCTCCCCTTCTCGTTCTCCTCCTTTGGGGAACTTGGGAAAGACGCTGCGGCCTTACTGAAACGGATCCGAAAGTTCTCCGTGACTCAAGACATCGGCGCGCGTGCCGCTGCTCATATTTTTAGTAGGATTAGCTTTGCAATAGCTAGAGGAGTGGGAGCCCAGTTAGTATCTCAGCTCCCCTCTAATTTCTTGTAGATCCTATGAGTTTTTAATAAAGTGATGTTTTATAAATAAATAAATAATAATAATAATAATAATAATAATAATAATAATAATAATAATAATAATAATAATAATAATAATAATAATAATAATAATAATAATAATAATAATAATAATAATAATAATAATAATAATAATATCTCTCACCCTATCAATGTTGTCAAGCTTCTTGGGGGTTCAGTCAGTTTGGATGATAGTTTCTGTCGGGAATTGGCTTTAAAAAGGGTTTCTAAAACCATCACCCTAATGGAGGCAATCCACAAACTTCATGATCCCCAGTGTGAGCTCCTTCTTCTTCGCAGTTGCGTCGGGGTTGCAAAATTATCTTATGCTTTGAGGATATGCTCCCCTTTGTATTTACAGGAGGCCCAGGTTCAGTTTGATCAGTCATTACGTACTTCATTGGAGAAGATTGTTACCGCCTCAGGGCCGGGGTTTGGTGATTGGCAGTGGCGGCTTGCCACCCTTCCAATCAAGTTGGGTGGCCTTGGTGTCCTTTCAGCGGTGACATTATCCACTATGCTTTTCTCGCCTCTCGTTTGCAAACGAGTGATCTACAAGACAAGATACTGGCTAAATCCGGTAATGTCTCATATAGCCCTTCTCTTCAGTATGCCCTTGATACTTTCAACATTGCTTGTAATTACATTGACGCTCTCGCTGTCACCAATGACACTTCTGCCCCCCAAATGATGAAAACCTTGGCAAAGTGTTACTTTGGTGTTATCGAGAAAGACCTTGTTTCTAAGTACTCGCTAAGTCCAAGACAGGTCGCTGTTCTCAGTTGTATACGTGCCTCGCATGCGCAGGATTTCCTTTTCACCATCCCTATTGACGGATTGGGACAGAGGATGAACCATCGTCAATTCCGATCTGTGTTGTGTTATAGGCTCACCGTACCTATGTTCTCTGAAGGTAGCCTCTGCCCGAGTTGTAATGTACATCGCATGGACGTATAGGGGGATCATGCGGTCCACTGCTCCAGTGAAGTGGGTGTGAAGTTTAGGCATAATCTGGTGCGTGATATCCTTGTGGATATTTGCTCTAAGGTTGGGATCATGGTGCGTAAGGAGGCTCCTATGGGGTTCCTTTCGGAGGATGGGAAGGAGCTACGGCCTGCAGACTTGTTATTATTTAATTGGCTTCAAGGTAAAGATGCATGCTTGGATGTGACTGGCATCTCTCCATTTGCTGGTAGTGGGGCGACTTCATGGGCTCCTGGGGTAGCCTTGCACAATGCTGTGGAGAAGAAAAATAGAAAGTATGCATCCAAATGTGAGGACAATGGATACAAGTTCGTACCTTTTGCCTTTTCTACGTTCGGAGAATTCGATACGGAGGCTTTGAACACACTTTCACGTATTAAGTCTATTGCCAATAGTCACTCGAATAATGCTAAAAGTGGTGTTTTTATCTTTCATAGACTTAGCTTTTGTATTCAGAAAGGAGTGGGAGCACAACTTGTGTCTAGACTCCCATCCAACTTTATGTAATTTTTTATCTTGTTCAATGAAAATCTTATTATTATTAAAAAAAATAATAATAATAATGTTTTATAATAATAATAATAATAATAATAATAATAATAATAATAATAATAATATTTTATAATAATAATAATAATAATAATAATAATAATAATAATCAGGGTTGTAAACGAACCGGACGAACACGAACGGAGCCTTGTTCATGTTCGTTCGTTTAATTTTAACCGGACAAATAAATGGACACGAACGCTTAAACGGATGGATTTTCTTGTTCATGTTCGTTTATTAAGAAAATGAGTTGTTCATGTTCATTTATGTTCGTTAATTAAGATACTAAATGAACGCTAAACGAACATAAACGATCGAACATGAATGAACATATAGACAAACAAATATAAACTTTATTAAATTATGCACAATATATTATTTTATAAGTGTTGTTTTGTTTAAACAAAAAATTTTAAAATTATACAATTAAAAGATATGATATACGAACATAAATAAATAAATGAACATAAATGAACGTATAATCGGAAGTTCACGAACATAAATGAACGGACGCGACTTTTGTTCATGTTCGTTCATTTAATAAATAAACGAACATAAACGAACTTTTTACCGAACGGTTCATGAAATGTTCACTGAACGTTCAGTTTGTTTACGGCCCTAATTACTATTATTATTATTATTATTATTATTATTATTATTATATTATATTAATATTTTATTATTATTATTATTATTATTATTATTATTATTATTATTATTATTATTATTATTAGTATTATAATTATTTATTATTAATATAATAATAATAATAACAATAATAATAATAATAATAATAATAATATTTATAATAATAATAATAATTATTATTATTATTATTATTATTATTATTATAAAATTCTGAATTATAACGTAATTCAAAACTTTCCATCCAACTTTGTATGTAATCTGAATTCCCTCGTGTGATGTAATTGTAATGACTGAATTACAATTACAACGCAAACCTAACAGCCTACGTAATGTAATCTGAATTACGATTCCCTCAATTGCGATCCAAACAGCCTACGTAATGTAATCAAATTACAATTACATTCAATTACGTCAGATTACAGCGAACCAAACGCATTATAAGAACATTCATGAACATTTACATTTGAAAAAAAAATATATATATTTAAACAATTTCATAATCCCGAACATCTACAAACCACGTAAAAATAAACATGCATCAACTAAAATTTAAAGAACTTAGTTTTTTTATCTTGGTGTAAAACATTTTTAAATCTATCATCATGAATTATACTCTTAACACATGTTTGTACGGATAAACTCAACTGTGGAAAACTAAAAGACGGGTTGAATAGTTTTTACCATTTTAAAATTATTTTGCTTTGAATATTTAACGTGATTTCAAGTAATGCAAACAATTAACAATATATAATAAATAAGTAGAGAAAGAAACAATCAAACCACAACACGGATGCTTATAGTGGTTCGGTCTACAAGGACTCTCTTTCTTGCCCTACTCCACTCCTCGAGCTTCTAACTCGACAGTTTTTCTTCACTAAGAAACAAGCTCCCTTCTCGGCGGAGAAAACATTTACAAACGTCGCTTACAATTTTTTCGGCACAAAGCTAAATACCGAGTTCTTTTATAAGGGCACAACCACTCCCGATACTCTATGTATTTTAAGGACTAAAATACTAACCAATCACAACAGAGGTATATGATAGTTTGGTACAACAATGATGTGTGAAAAACAACAAATTCACACTATGACTAATCTAACAAGTCTTGCAACGCTTAGTTGAAGCTTGTGATACTTTGATCTCTTTTCTACAAAAGAAATATCACTAAGAATGAAATATGTAATATGAATGGGTTAGTAATGAATGAAAGAATGTATAATGTTGTTTATGCTTATGAGTGATGAGAAAATATGAATATGTGGCTTTCTATTTATAGGCCAACTGCCAATGCAAACCACGGATGGGACGGATCCAAAAATAGGGATCCGTCCGTTATGCTGTTTGGTTCCGTAGGAGCCTGACAGCAAATCTTCAAGATCTTTCCCAAATCTAACCAAGATATTACCATATCTAATTCTTTGAGTGAGGATTAATCTAAGATATTCACATGATCTTTAAGATATCTTAAAGATATCAAAGTGATGCATGAGTGCATGTGATTTGATTCTTTTTACGTGTAATTTTTCCGAAGAAATACTAGCGAAAATATTTCCCCGGGTCGTTCTCCCAACGAAGGTTTGACGGCGTTTAAATCGATTCGGTGTCGTGAAAATGTGAAGTGAATGAGTGAAAGTGATTATTTTGGTATTGTTTAAACTAAAATATGGGAAATTAAAAGCAATCTACGTTATCAAATAAATGCACACAAAAAGAAATCAAATAACGCAAATCCCGGGCTAATCCCGAGACTTATAAAACTAATAGTGAATTTATACTAAAATGAAAAAGTAAAAAAACCTAAGGGACTAAAAATGTAATGTAATGAAACTAATTTTATAAAAGAAACAAAAGTTTATAAAAGTTCGAGGGACTGAAAATGTAATTTCGAAAACTTTATTTAAATCTAAAAGTTTTGAAACAAAGACGAGGACTGAACTTGTAATTTCTGAAACTTATCTAATACTAAAAACGTTTTTAAACAAAGACAAGGGCTAAACTTGTTAAAACTAAAACTCAGGGACTGAATTGTAAAACTTAAAAAACTAAAAACGGTTTTTCACTACAAACAACCCAGGTTCGAATCCTGGGTACTACAATTTAACTAAACTATTTTTTTTTTTATTTTCTTCTTTTGCAATTCAAATATCAACTAACAAATACTAATTTTATGAAAAGAAACGGACTCAATTAAGCTGGAAATCAGCTTGTACACAAGACAGTCAAGTATTGCAAACTTTTATGAAACAGTCCCAGCAGGCTCAAAATAAGACTCAAATAAGCAGTTCAAATAAGCTGAAAATAGCAAACCAAAAGTGGAAACTGATAACCAGCTAGCTGGTCTAGCTTTTGCCCCAAAAATATCACTCTTAACTCAATTAGATAGCTCGAAATACGCTTATGAACTGGAGCTTGTGACTGAGGTGCAGGAGATTATTTATGCAATCTAGCAAATTTGAGCTTAATTTGAGATAAGCTTATGAGTTCCAAATTGAGATTTTCTTTTTGATCTAGATTTACAAGCTGGCAAACTACTTAGATCACCAATCCAAACTTATTTCCAAACACTAATTAGTCCTACAACTGATCTAGAAGTTTACGCTATTTCTGCTATCACTAATTCTTTTTGACTTTTTTTGATTGTTTTAAAACTTTGACTAAGTTCAACTTTGATTGATCTAAGCTAACTGAAATTGTTATATTAAGCTGATGTGATCCTACATTAAGCTAAACAACACTAATGAGCACTATGATAGAAAAATGGCTTACTGATTTACCAACAGACAATAAATTCAACTAGCTAAAACAGATTTTTTTTTTTTTTTTTGACTTTTTGCCTTTCTAGTGCTGCGATTATTCTACTATATCACCTATATGCAATCTAGGTACTGATCTATACTACTGAATAACCTTAAAATGGCTGAAAACTCTTGAACCTATACTAATCCAAACACCCTTTATGTAACTAAAATAAATGATTAATGAAGCATATCAATTTTTTTGCACTATGAATCCTCAACACAAGCTGATATATGATGTATAGTATTGTTTTGAACTCAGAAACACAAATACTAACAACAAAGTACCACAGAATCACAAATATGCAGATGTGACAGATTCAAATGAGCAAAAATATGAAATATGATGAACTTAGAAGAAACAAGCTATGATATGATAGACTAACATGTAATGATTCAAACTAATAATATTCAGTAATTCTAACACTAAATAAACAAAAACAAACTAACTAGCACAGTTCTATACTACTTTAAGCTACTGGAACAGAATTGAAGTAAAGTAAAAGTTAAAACTCACAAGGAAACTTCCCCTCAGCTTGAACAGAGGGGATTCACTATGCTTGCCTGTCTTTAGACAGGCTAGGAGCTTCCATTTCTCCTCCTAGACTATCAGCTCCTTCTGAAATAAGCTCAGCTTATTGGATAAGCTGATCGTTGACTATCGTTGACTGTATTAGAACTTTGAATTTTTTAGAATGAATTGACTCTAATGATCACTTACAGTAAGCTATTGAGCTTATATAAGCTGATGTTTGTTTAAAAACAGCTTAATGAAGCTGTATGAACACATTTTTTTTTTTATTTTCAAAGGTATTTTTTATATCTTCGGATTTTTTTTTTTTTTTTGAGTTGAAATGAACAAGTTGAAATTAAAAAGGAACAAATAAGCTAAAACTATTTTGAATAAGCTACTGGCAAACTTTAAAAGCTAAACTCAAGGTATCAATGGAAATGTAACAAGATCGAATTGAACATGAAAAGGAAATTTCATTAACTAAAAATCTCAAAGTTACAATGAAGATTTAAGAACTACAATTCATAAACTAAAAATGACAGTAATTAACTACTACTACAGACTCAATTTAAAGAGAAATTACAACCCCCAAAACTAGAAGAAAAGACCCTCTATTTATAGGACTCGTATGAACCTTCTAGGCCTGCCACCTTGGCAATCCGTGTGCTCCTCTAGCTCTTCATCACCCTTAGATCACGTCCCATTAATCATAGCCCTTGGATTAGATCCTCTGATGTGTTCGAACCAATGAGAGCCTGCCATGTGTCCATTCATGCGTGTTTTGCTTAGCCTGACACCTCTGACACCTTCTAGAAGGACCAATGATTGACTCAATTACCCTTAATTAGAGTAAAATGCACGGGTAAAAATCTAGGGTTCTTATTGGAATAGTAACTTTCTGGTTTTACTGGAATTGGGGGACGGGAATGTGAGTGATATATATATATATATATATATATATATTATTTTTTATTTTTTATTTGACCGATGGTTAGTGTGTTTGACCGGGTTAAAACCTTTGGGCTCGGGTCACGGGATAGGAAAAACTGGGCTGGGCTGGTTTATTTGTGTAAGGTGAGATTGGGTTGGTTTAATTTTGGGTTGGGTTTAGTTGTGGATCCGGGTAGTAAGTAAAATAGGACTTTAAGGGTTTAAATCTTCAAGGACTAAAAGTGTAATTTTAGAAATCCAAGGGACTGAAATTGCCATTTCATCAAAGTGATCTAAGGGTGATTTTTGGCTTCTTGACCAAGTATGATTTTGCCGGATCCGGTTCTGAGTCTTTTCCGTATCTCGTGCTCGTTTTCTTGATTTTCTTGACTTTTTGTCGGTTTTTCGTGATATCCGTCCCTGCATAAACAAAACACAAAAACACACTATCTATTGGCATTATGGTCGGGTTTTTGGTCATTTTGGTCCGGTTTTGGTCAAGAAAAAGTATGTGTTTAAGCACATACCAAATTCCCCCAGACTAAGCTATTGCAATGTCCTCATGCAATGTTATAAAAACACGTTTTTGAAACCGAAAATTTCCAATTTCTTTTTACTAACTTTGAGAAGTAGCAAAATTTTCAAAAGAGATTAAGAAATCTTAAGTTCTAAAAACTCCCCATTTTTCCTTTTATTCTTATTTTTGTATTTTTCTTATTATTTAGGTGACGGTTTTGTCGACAATCATTATCTTACGATAACTTTTAGGGTCTTTGAGCAGGAAACACGACTCATGAAGAAGTGATCATATGGATAAAATTCGTCATCCCTGATTTTTCACAAATCCCCAAACTAAGCTTAAAAACGAAATCATTGCTATTTACAAGTTAGATTGCCGACACTACTCATAAAAGCTAATTGTGGACTTCTCGTTCCCAAATTCCTATTTTCCTCTATTTATTTTATTTTTGGTGAGAAATGAATTTCTTCAAATTCTCGTTTCGATAATTTTTTAAGCCGATAAAGATACCTTAGTTTAAACGCTAAGTAGTTTCCAAACCTTCCCTCGAAAACCGTTGCATACAAAAATGAGGTCCACATCAAGGTCTCTGATTTAACACGATTTTGAGGATATCCCTTTTATTTGCGACCGAAACAACTCATCTACGAGTCCAGAGACGGAAGCCTTTATTAGGATACCTCGGAGTCGAAATTTGGCATTTTTATCATTATTAAGCACATATTATTATTGATCCTTGGCCCTTTATAACAATCACAACATCGGCTGCGAACCGGCAAGATGTGATAGTCTATTATGACCTTGGAATTTTTCCTCTGCCTTTATTAGAAGTCTACAACATCGGCTGCGAACCGGCAAGATGCAGAAAACTTTTTATGGCTTTGGATTATTATTATTATTCATTATTCATTTTATATTTTGCCAAATCCCGAGTCCTACGGCTTTTATAACAATCCCAATATCGGTTGTGAGCCGGCAAGATGGAATAGTCTATTACACCGTAACACTGGCAGTACCTTGATGTGTACCTGATGCGTGGTTTTGCAACCTTACAACAGGTTTTACCTCTCGAGGGATCTCAAGAGGCTTACAACCCCACCAGGCAGTGTACCTGACCGATGTAGTATAGTGTAGTGGTAAGTACGGGGGATTGATCGTTCTCCACAGGGAATAGTGTTCGTTAGGTATGAAAAACTACTCTAATAGGTCTAAGGGTGAGAGAAGATTCTTTTTTATGTTTTTATAATTTTATGAAAGCAAGTAAAATCTCGGGTTTGAAAGAGTGGGCGGAATTAGTTGCTAGTCAACTAACCCAAATAACTACGAATGCAAATAAAATAAAATAACTGAAAATGAAAAGGTGGTAAAACTTATATAGAGAGAAATGTGTTTACTTAGATTTCCTTACTCCCTAACTATCTTTTACCGGTTGATTAGTGTGTATTAGTTGCGTGGATGACGGGTGTATTCCTTAATACCATTTGTGGGGTGACGTACGTACTTCCCCAACTCTACAAGCTCCTACTTCACTCCTATGTCGAGCCGGCTAGGAAGCTCCTAACATGGGATCACTAGAATTCGCTTGTGCATTAAATACAACCATAAAAACCTTTAGTACGCATTGGTTCATGTTTCTTAAGACGTTCAAGCAAGTTACCGAATAGGAAGTTAGCCAGTTTTCTTAAGCCTAACATAGATGAACAATCATCCAATACAACTAACAACACACTAATAACCAATAATCAATAGCTAGGTTTCATTAGATCTAAGCAAACACCAGATAAATCTAGCCTAGCATGTTAAACAAAAGACAAGAACAAGATAGAATCAAACAACACATAGACATATTGAATGATTAATTGATAACTTATCTTCAAAGTAACATGGAAGATCTCAAGGCAAAAAGCCTTGAAAAAGCTGCCAAATTCGTCTTAGGGTTTTCACACACAAAGTTCCTCAATAAGTTCCACCCTAATGACAAAAAATTGCAAAACTATATATAGACTTTCAGATCTGACGGCGTCACGTTATGGAGTGTGACGCCGTCACCTCGCCGCTTTTAGGGTTCTCGGATGACCTTCTTGACGCCGTCCCTCTTTAGCTCTCCAAAATCCGTTCTGGCTTATCAAGGCTTGACGCCGTCAGATTTAGTCGTGACGCCGTCCCTCTTTAAATTAAGCCGTGACGACCTTGATCAGATTAAAGGGTGACGCCGTCAGAATTCCCATGCAAATTTCCCTGGCTTATCATGAGTAATTTTCACATCCACCTTTTCTTGCCAAGCCATGACGCCGTCTGGAGTAAATCCTGACGCCGTCCAGTGTACTTTTCAGCCGATTTTGAGACTTTGTCGTTTTCTTCACTTTTATGCTCCAAAAACGTCCAAAATGCCTCCTTTTCCAGATTTCTCCTCAAAAGTACCTAAAATGACAAAAGGAACGATTTAGGGCAATATTTGTTCAAATAAATACGATTTAGGGCTTAAATGACCCCTTAAAAGCGGTACACTTTTCGCTTCATCAAATACCCTTACACTTGAGATTTGCTTGTCCTCAAGCAAATGCGCTTTTATTCTAATCAAAATACAAGTTAGGGGTCATTTAATGCTAACATAAAAGTAATTACAACAAATAATCGTTCCACTTTAATCATAATAAGCACGGAGATTACAAACTAGCACCTCACAAGTAGTGTTTAGATACTCACATCTCTCAAGTGTCATCAAAATAAATCTCATAAATGAAAACGGATAATATCTCTCACTACCTGTCATAGCAAATAGATTACCATAGGCTTGGGAAATGATCGAAAACCTCCTCCACTAGGCGTAAGCACCAAAGATAAACTATCAAAGAGGGCTTTTACATGGGTTATAACGTTAGGTGTAGGGAAAAGGAAAACACGGTTTTGTTGGATAAAGGATATTTTACTGGTGGCGAGTTAAAGATCTTGATCAATTACATGTACTATACAATGTTGCTAAGCAAAGACTCGACTCGATCTTAAGCTAAAAACAAAATAACAAAAACATAAAATAAACATAAAATGAAACGGGATGGTAGTCCGTATGTTTTTTCTACTTTTCTTTTTCTCATTTTTTTTTGTATTTTTCTTGATTTTTTTCGATTTTTTTTTTTTTTTTTTTTTTTTTTTTTTTTTTTTTTGCATACACTTTTGCCCTACCATCCAAAATATTACATCAAAGGGGCGTTGCATTCCCCTTACACTTGAACTTTTACATAACTTTACAATTAACTAATCTAATGACTCGAATTAAGATAATTAAAACACTTGGAGTACTTTTAAAATATTTAGCACATATGGGGGTAATAAATGATGTTCTTCCCCATTACTCCATTACACTAGTACTTTACCCATGAGTCCCAATGGTCCCAAAACAATATGTACAAGGATATGACTCGACTTAGCAACCATGTAATCAATTAGATAATTAACTTGGGTTTAAACAAATGTTGTAACAATAATGCACTAAAAATGAGTGCATACAAGGTAGGCTAAGGCGATTTGGGTGTACATTTAAGTGGGGTGTAAACAAATTCTTCCTTTAAGTAAAATGCTTAAAGGTCGAAACGAAAAGATAGGCTCTGAGGGGTGTACTAGGGGTATCGTGTACTAAAAATGAGTACAACGCAAAGGGTGTGGGAGAATTACTTGACCAATGTAGCCAACGTAATTATAACAAAAACACAGGTGTAAAACAATGGGTTAATCCTAATGCCTCTTATCATGTAGTAAATCTAACTACACGAATGTAGTCTCACTTGTGGCCTCGGAATGGTCCTAACGCAAGTTCTAGAATCTAAGTGCTACCGGTACACACATCATAGCATAAATGCTTTTCCTACCAATTCTAGGGGCGAACCTCACATATTTGGGGGTGGAAAATTTTTTAGTGGTACGGTTTTTTGTGCTAGTCATATAATTCCTATCCATGAGACGCTTATTAGGACTAAAGTTTCACTCCTATATGTTGTAAAAAATTTTAAATTTGGCACTAAAATTGCCCTAACAGGTATTTCTCTCAGTTTTATTACACATCTATTATTAAACAAACAAAAATCAAGCGTAATAGCATTCTCTAATCGTACTTTTACCCCCCCTTACACTTAAGATGAACATTGTCCCCAATGTTCAAATAACAAATGTAAAAGCATAAAGTAAAAGAATGAAATCAAATACTCCCCTGATTCGCTCGGTGGATAATGAAGTAACACGGTTAGATCTTCTTCCAAAGAGAATGTAAAAGCTTCATGACTAATGCATCGCCAAAAGCTTGATTCAAAACATTTCCTTGTCCAAAATAACCTGTTAAACCTGAGAAAACAAACACGAAAACCTGCATAACATCGGCGGGATAAACTCTATATATAAGGATATAATGCTTGTGGAATGATAATTTTGCAGATTCCTGGTGATTATAAGTTATAGATTTAATAAAAACTTTTTATGAAAACAAAACTTTCAAAAATTTTCAGAAAATTAAACCTGACGCCGTCAGGTTGTAAATCCTGACGCCGTCAGAAATGATCTGACAGAATTCTCATGTTACGTTTCCGGAAAAAATTTTGGAAAAAACCTATACCTTACTTCCTGGAAATCCTGCAAAACATCATTATGACTCGATACAAGCATTTGACTCAAACAAATACTAATATGTATGTTCATTTATTACTATTACGATTCACGTTCATTTGTGTTCTAATAAACCGATTTAGATTTCCCTTACACTTAACTTTTGCAAAATACCTTTATATGTAGTTAAGACGAAGTTAAAAACAAGATAAAGCATTTTCACAAATTAGTTTTTAACATGAATCAATAATAATAAAATTTAAACATACATACGGAAACAAATAAAATCAAACAAACAAATAAATAAACACACAAAGCAAATAAAACTTGGGTTGCCTCCCAAGAAGCGCTTTTCTTTATTAACGAGTCTTGTAGCTAGACTCAAAGTCACGCACATTACGTGACTCCATCAATGGTCACGGTTTCTAGGTCATCCTCATGTCCGGTTCTAAATTCCGGTCCTAATTTCAAACAATCCTTGTAGAAACTGAATATCCTTCCCATAACATAGTCTACTCCTTTACTTCTATCTCTATCATTCCTATAGTAGACTGCTTGCTTAAGCTCCTTCTCAACATTTGACAAGTGTTGGAATTGTTCTATCTTATATGGCATTTGGTAGTTTACCTCATCGGTCTCATCCTTAAATCTAACTATCCCTAAGGAAGGTTCATAAGTCATTTTAGAGACCTCAACAAATGGTTTTCCAAAAACCACTTGAGTTAAGGATGCATCGACTATTGGGCGGATATCTTCTACAATCACAAAGTCGGTGACATAGGTGAAGTTTCCTACATAAACCGGTAATCCCTTAACTCTTCCCGTGAAGTTACTCATCCAACCCTTGTCAGGGAACATCCTATACCCAAGTTGATTTTTCATTATCAAGTTGTAGTGGGCTCTAGTCATGATGTTTATGGGTGATCTAAGGTCGATGTAGGCTTTCCACACATGCAAATGTCCGATGTTGCATGGTATGTTGAGATTAGAAGGGTCGCCTATTTCTATGATTGGTCTACCTAGGAAGTATGGTGCCTCGGGGTCATCGAATAAGTTTGTATGATATGCGCGCTCTTCCTTAGTGGGTAGCCTATTGAAGTAGTCCTCATCATCATCTACTTCTTCAATCTCACTTGTCCTAACTTCCTTATCAACCTCGACTTTCTTATCCTCATCCTTAGGTTCACTATTATCCTCATTCCTATCAATTGGTTTAATAGTGACAATGTTGACAAAGTGGACGTGTTTGGATGAAGAGGGGTCTTTTACTTGGGGTCCGCTATTTGTGTTCCTAGCGTCCTTATGTGGAGGTGATAACACTTGGTTATTGAGAGCTTTCAACAAGTTGTCAATTTTATTGGTCATCTCCGTTTGTTGTTGATTGAATTCGGACTCGAATCTAGCTATCCGAGCTTCTTGAGATGCCATAAATTGGGACATCAATCCTTCAAAGTTATTGGTACTACCATTGCCGGAAGGATTGTTGTTGAAAGTACGGTTCGAGTTGGAACCGCTTGATTGGAAACGATTAGGTGGGTTGGAAGAATTGGTCTGTTGTGCGTTTTGGCTTTGTTTCCACCTAAGGTTCGGGTGATTTTTCCATGAGGGGTTGTATGAATCACCGTAGTGGTTTGGCTCGGGTTTGAAAGTGTACCACTTGTCTCCCGCTCCGTCGGTACGCGAGGATGCGTAGTCCACAAAAGCTTGTTCGGGGAGTTCCATGCAATCACGAGTGTCGTGGGGACCACTACATAATTCACATGAAGAAGTGATTTTGTTCACTTGGCTTGAAGGTTTAGGAGCCTCGTAGGATTTCATGAGAAACTTGACTTGGTTTTCAAGTTCTATGATCCTACGGTCGGAAGTGCTTGAATTGTTCGAAGGCAAAGATATTGCCTTGACCGTTTTATTCAAATCACGGGGATCACTCCAACTTTCGTTGTCATAAAGAGCAAGATCCTCTAGGAGAGCCCATGATTGTTCCGCACTTAGATCACGTAGCTTACCACCGGCCTATTGGTCAATGGTTTGCCTCGTGTAGAGATTGATATGGTCATAGAAGATTTGGACTTGGAGCCAAAGTTCTATGCCATGATGAGGGACTTTTTGGAGTAAGTCCTTGAATCGAGTCCATGCCTCGTAGAGGGTTTCGCCTTGACGTTGTTGGAACATCAAGATATCATTCCTTAGCTTGGTAGTTCTTCCCGGTGGGAAAAACTGAGCAAGGAAACGAGTGGTGAGATCATCCCAAGAGGTGATGGATCCTGCGGGTTGACGCTCTAGCCATTGACTAGCTTGGTCCCGCAGAGAGAATAGAAAGAGACGCAGTCGGGTCGTCTCTCGAGTGGCAACATCAAGGTCTATAGAATCAACGATTTTGAGAAAGTCCTTGAGATGTTGATTAGGATCTTCAGAACGAAGTCCATGGAATGCGCATCCGCTTTGCACCAACCGGATGGTGTCGGATCGCAAGGGAGTGACATTGGCTCCTTGAGTGAGCTCAATGGTGTTTCGATAGCCATGGTGGCTAGGACGGGAGTATTCTCCTAAAGTACGGGCTCTAGGAGGTGGTGGTGGTTGTTGTGGTGGTGGGATGTTGGGATCAAGGATATTACCATCTTCCATGATGTCTAATGGTAATGGTTACGAACAAAGAAATGAAGAAAATAGATAGACTAAAGAAAACCTAGAAAAAGAAAATAAAAATCTCACTAGAAGGGAATCTAATGAGTAGACCTATAAAATACAAATTCAACCTAAACAATAACTATTCCCCGGCAGCGGCGCCAAAAACTTGATGCGTGGTTTTGAAACCTTACAACAGGTTTTACCTCTCGAGGGATCTCAAGAGGCTTACAACCCCACCAGGCAGTGTACCTGACCGATGTAGTATAGTGTAGTGGTAAGTACGGGGGATTGATCGTTCTCCACAGGGAATAGTGTTCGTTAGGTATGAAAAACTACTCTAATAGGTCTAAGGGTGAGAGAAGATTCTTTTTTATGTTTTTATAATTTTATGAAAGCAAGTAAAATCTCGGGTTTGAAAGAGTGGGCGGAATTAGTTGCTAGTCAACTAACCCAAATAACTACGAATGCAAATAAAATAAAATAACTGAAAATGAAAAGGTGGTAAAACTTATATAGAGAGAAATGTGTTTACTTAGATTTCCTTACTCCCTAACTATCTTTTACCGGTTGATTAGTGTGTATTAGTTGCGTGGATGACGGGTGTATTCCTTAATACCATTTGTGGGGTGGCGTACGTACTTCCCCAACTCTACAAGCTCCTACTTCACTCCTATGTCGAGCCGGCTAGGAAGCTCCTAACATGGGATCACTAGAATTCGCTTGTGCATTAAATACAACCATAAAAACCTTTAGTACGCATTGGTTCATGTTTCTTAAGACGTTCAAGCAAGTTACCGAATAGGAAGTTAGCCAGTTTTCTTAAGCCTAACATAGATGAACAATCATCCAATACAACTAACAACACACTAATAACCAATAATCAATAGCTAGGTTTCATTAGATCTAAGCAAACACAAGATAAATCTAGCCTAGCATGTTAAACAAAAGACAAGAACAAGATAGAATCAAACAACACATAGACATATTGAATGATTAATTGATAACTTATCTTCAAAGTAACATGGAAGATATCAAGGCAAAAAGCCTTGAAAAAGCTGCCAAATTCGTCTTAGGGTTTTCACACACAAAGTTCCTCAATAAGTTCCACCCTAATGACAAAAAATTGCAAAACTATATATAGACTTTCAGATCTGACGGCGTCACGTTATGGAGTGTGACGCCGTCACCTCGCCGCTTTTAGGGTTCCCGGATGACCTTCTTGACGCCGTCCCTCTTTAGCTCTCCAAAATCCGTTCTGGCTTATCAAGGCTTGACGCCGTCAGATTTAGTCGTGACGCCGTCCCTCTTTAAATTAAGCCGTGACGACCTTGATCAGATTAAAGGGTGACGTCGTCAGAATTCCCATGCAAATTTCCCTGGCTTATCATGAGTAATTTTCACATCCACCTTTTCTTGCCAAGCCATGACGCCGTCTGGAGTAAATCCTGACGCCGTCCAGTGTACTTTTCAGCCGATTTTGAGACTTTGTCGTTTTCTTCACTTTTATGCTCCAAAAACGTCCAAAATGCCTCCTTTTCCAGATTTCTCCTCAAAAGTACCTAAAATGACAAAAGGAACGATTTAGGGCAATATTTGATCAAATAAATACGATTTAGGGCTTAAATGACCCCTTAAAAGCGGTACACTTTTCGCTTCATCAGTACCCAACTTTCATAAGCAAGGATCCTCTAAGGAAGAAATAAAAACTAATTATCGCCAAAACTAAAATAACTTTAATTATTCCTAGATTTTTATTTTTAAGGTGAAACAAGCTTATGGGAACAAAAAGCCACAAATAACTTTGATGAGCTCTAAAGAGATCCAACTACTCCACGTTTAGCAATCTAACTTATAAACAACTCTATCATTTCTCGTTCTTCGCAAATTTAAAATCTTAAATAATAAGATCCGCGAATGCTTAGCCTTATAATCAAGCCATGCATATATAAAGTCAATTACGGGAACTTGCAAACTCTTAAAAAGAATTCGCGTTTTCTAGCTCCTTATGTAAAAGACTAGCACGAGCTTATAGATTATAAATGGTTAAGGGGACAAGCTAGGGCTCAACACGCCCGGTCAAGTCAGAATTTTATTCCTACTCTCACCAGCGGAAAGTCAAAAAATGTCAAAATTTATTATATTTTTGCAAAAAAAATTTAAAAATTTTCTCATTTTTTTGGATTTTTTTCAATTTTGGAGGAAAAACGGGGTTGCATGAGAAAACGGCAAAAAATGCAAGGCAAAATCAAATCGACAGATTACCCCCCCAGACTAAAACGAGACATTGTCCTCAATGTCTTAAAGGTAAGGGTTCTCCTACATAAATCTAAGGCCGTTTATTAATTATGCCAAAGATAAACGTAAAATGATAAGATTTTTAGGATATCGGATAAGCAACGAATGATGAAACTCGAGTGGAGAGAAGTAAACCAAGAGCACGAGAGTCTTCATCAATCGGGCAAACCTGGACACATCACAAACAACCACGAAACACAAGATATGGAAGAGGGAATCCTCCTCATGTCACTTTTATTAGAAAATAGATAAGAAGATAGACACGGGATGCCTCCCGAGAAGCGCTTGTTTTTGTTAACCGAGTCACATGAGCTTGACTCGACCCCGAATTTAATTGTCCTTGGGGGAGCATGTGGAAGAAATAATCTCAATCGGACTTTCGTTCAAGATGTTTGGATAAACACTGAAGCACATGAAAGTTCCACTCCGATGAGATACCCGCGGTATGTTTTAGAAAGAATAACCAGAAGTGGTAATTCCGGGGTCAAAGATGATATCCTCACTCCCGAAGGAGTGAAGGATGGGAGAAGGCACAACATATGTGATGAAGAGCATAAAGATGTTGAGGATGATCATAATAAGCTCTTCATCATCAGCAGAAATTTTGTCAAAAGTCTCGGGCGGGAGGGTTGGGATGAAATCTTCATGAGAAGGTATGCCTCCCCCCAGACTAGAATCTTCCTCCAGATCAAAATAAAATTGATCGTTTTCCGGAGGAGATATGCAATGAGTGAGTTCACCGGAGAACTCCTCATGAAGAGAATCAATCATATGATGATCTGTAAGCTCATGTTCCGTCACAGACTCATCACTCTCCTCTATTTGAATATCAAAGATTAGATTATCCGAAATCAAAGTAAACCCCGATTCGAACTCAAATAGAGGGTTGGTGATAGTTATTTTGAAAGTTTCGGGAACAAGGTCATCAAATTTCTTTGGTAGATTGATTTCAACTTCCTTCGGAGGGAGAGAAAGAGATGGCTCTTGGTTTAATAATTTTTCAAAAAGAATATCTCCCTCCGGATTAAGACAAGAATCATCAATTTCCGGTGAAATTGATTCATCTTTGAAGAACACCTCGAGCTCTTCCCGCAAGATCACACTTCCCTCAATCGGAGGAGAAGGATGGGAAGAGTCGGAATTAAGAATCTCGATGTGATAAACTTGTTCTGGAGGTGGGACAAGTGGTGTGCTCTTAGAGCTAGCAATTTCTACCGCTTCCGTTGTAGTCTCCGATTCATCTTCATCATCGTCGTCAAGAACACTCTTAGTATTTGCCGCACAACATTCAAACCATTTGCTCGATCCAGGATTAATTTTCATGGCCTTGAGTTCAGCACGTTTTTCCGACATACTCTTGACCGTGAATCTTGAAAGGTTTGGATCAACTCTTTTAGGAGCAATTACGGGATCGGAATTTTGATCAACCGTAGCGACATTGCATTTGTCGATTTGAGGTTTAGAGTTCGGATTAATATTGAACGTAACTTTTTCCTTATCTACCCGCAAAGTAATTTCTTCACCATAAACATCGATCAAAGCTCGCCCGGTCCTCAAGAATGATCTTCCGAGAATAAGAGGAACCCGGGGGTCGGCATCAAAATCAACTACCACAAAATCTGCTGGAAAATGGAACTTCCCCACCTTTACAAAGACATCCTCGGCTACACCTTTAGGAAGGGTTATGGACCAATCCGCAAACTCGAGGGTCATGCAAGTGGGGGTGAGATCGGGTAGAGACAATTTCTTCCAGATGGATAACGGCATTAGGTTGATGCTCGCACAGAGATCGGCCAAGGCGTGACATTCAACCATTCCCGGAAATTCACATGCGATGAGAAATTTTCTGGGATCTCCAAGCTTTTCCGGAAGCTTTTTGAGAATTGCCGCTGAGCAGTTTTCGTTCACTGGAGTTTTTGCAAGTTCGAATAATTTTTCCTTGTTGCTCAACAAACCCTTTAGTGTGGAAGCAAACTTAGGCATGAGGAGTAAAGCATCCGCAAAGCTTATATCAAAGTGCAAATCTTGGAGGATTTGGTAGAATTTCTCCATTAGATTTGAAGCTTTATCACGGAGCTTTTGATCACTTAATCTCGAAGGATATGGAAGTTGTACTTTTTCGGGAGCTTTTTCAGGAGCTTTTTCTTTTGGTTCAATATTCTTTGGTTTAGATGGATGGATGACCGGAGGTTGGACGTCTTCGGTTCCTCTGTTGTTAGTAGGAGGTTCCATTTCCTTGGTCACCTCGGTCTCACGGACGACTACCTTGGGAGGTAAAGAAGAAGAGGTAGCCGGAGCCGTGGGTCCATCATATGAAACACCGCTCCTAGTCGTGATCGCCTTAGCATCGCCCCTCGGGTTGGCGATCGTGTTACTTGGAAGAGTAGTAGTACCCGAACCCGAGGGTCGATCATTTAAAGATTTTTTCATTTCATTCATTTCCTTCATCAAAAACCTGGTTGTTTCTTCTTGGTTTTTGTTAAATTTTTGCTGTTGTTGACTTTGAAGGAGAAGCTATTTCAAAATCTCATCCGAGGGCGATTGGTTTTGCAAAAATCCTTGATTTTGATTATTGTTAAAATTTGCCCCTCGGGTGTTTTGATTAAAACCTTGGTTGCTGTTTTGAAAATTTCCCTGATTCTGATTTCCTTGATTTTGAAAATTTCCTTGATTCGGGGCTTGGTTATAATTCCCTTGGTTTTGATAACCTTGATTGCCCCGATTTTGATTTTGGTAATTTGGAACATTGCGGTTTTGCACTTGCTGATTTTGATTTGGTGGGAAACCGGGTGGTCCGAGGAAGTTGTTAGAACGGTAGCTGAGCAAATTACGGTCACCTTGGGGTTGGTAACCGTTACCACCCTGATTAAAGGTTCCCGTTGCAGCGTAAACATTCTCTTGAGTGTAGCCACCGGCGGCTGGGCACTCGAAATACTGATGAGGACCACCACATGTCTCACAACTATGATTAACAACATTGACTTGCTTGTTGTTGTTTTGAGTTGAAATCTGATTTTGATGAATTCTCAAGATAGCCGTTGACAAATCATTCATTTGTTTAGAGAGAGCGGCTATCTCGGAGGTATAAGAATCAGTGCTAGATTTTGTTGACTCATTCCTCTCGGCAGAGGAATCCCAAAAATTATGGTGGGCGGTCATGTTTTCAATAAGATCATAGCACTCTTCGGGTCGACGTTTCATAAACGTACCACCGGCAGCAGCATTAATCGTATCACGGTGTCGTAATGTCAAACCGTTATAGAAGGTATCTATAATAGTGACCAATAACATATTGTGGTTCGGACACCGATCAATCGATAACTTGTAGCGTTCCCATGCCTCAAATAATGATTCATCGGGAAGCTGACGGAAATTGCTAATCTCATTCCTTAATTTCGTCACCATCGACGGTGGGAAATATTTCGCCAAGAACTTTGTAACCATTTCATCGAAACTACGAATGGAGTTCTTGGGAAGACGATCAAACCAAGCGGTGGCATGATGCGTCAATGAATAAGGAAAGAGATATAGACGGAGGGCGTCATCGGAGACCCCATTTTGTTTCATACTTTGGGTGACGGTGATAAATTTATCAAGATGCTTGTTTGCATCATCACCCGGCAAGCCATGGAATTGGCACGAATTTTGGACTTGTTGAATCATATGATGCTTAAGTCCAAAATCGGCGGCTTGAATATTGACGGGGGTAATCGGGCCACCACGTCCGTGCATTGTGGGTTGGCACAGCTCCTCCATCGTTCGGAGATCGGGAGCTGGCATGTGATTATCACCACCCATCGGCGGGTGTTGATTGTTTGGGTCGTCGGCCATTTCCTCAACGGTTGAGAAATGAACACGGTGATTATGACGAATAATCCTCTCGGGATTTGATAGTGGTGAAAGAAGAGGGTGAGAAGTAGAAGATCGGGTGTGCATACACCAAAAACAAACACAAAATCAAAAAGGAAAACCAAATTTGAAAAGAAAATATTTTTGGATTTTTATATTTAATAAAAAAAATAGATTTATTATCTTTTTGGTGATCGTTAATCAACCGTACTCGTTTCTTTCAAAACTACGCGCAGCGTGGCGGGAGAGAAGAATGGATCTCTCTTCGGTCTGCAATTTAATGTCAAGACCTCCTTAAACCCCGTGTATAGGTTGTAGTAAAGAAATAATCCAAGAAACGTTTAATTTTCCGATCTCTTTTGTTGTTTATTCGGAATGGTTTACAACGCCCTCTCGAGAGCGAGGATTTATTATTAATGGTGAAAACACTTTAGGAAAAGTGTTTTTTAATTATTTTCTTTTTGTATTTTTATTTTTTATAAAAACGATAACTTCCGAGGAAGGATCTTCAAAACACAAAATACGATACGAATCAACGACAACGTTTCAAGCCTTCCCCGGCAGCGGCGCCATTTTTGATTTGATTCTTTTTGAGTATAATTTTTCCGAAGAAATACTTATGAAAATATTTCCCCGGGTCGTTCTCCCAACGAAGGTTTGACGGCGTTTAAGTCGATTCGGTGTCGTGAAAATGTGAAGTGAATGAGTGAAAGTGATTATTTTGGTATTGTTTAAACTAAAATATGGGAAATTAAAAGCAATCTACGTTATCAAATAAATGCACACAAAAAGAAATCAAATAACGCAAATCCCGGGCTAATCCCGAGACTTATAAAACTAATAGTGAATTTATACTAAAATGAAAAAGTAAAAAAACCTAAGGGACTAAAAATGTAATGTAATGAAACTAATTTTATAAAAGAAACAAAAGTTTATAAAAGTTCGAGGGACTGAAAATGTAATTTCGAAAACTTTATTTAAATCTAAAAGTTTTGAAACAAAGACGAGGACTGAACTTGTAATTTCTGAAACTTATCTAATACTAAAAACGTTTTTAAACAAAGACAAGGGCTAAACTTGTTAAAACTAAAACTCAGGGACTGAATTGTAAAACTTAAAAAAACTAAAAACGGTTTTTCACTACAAACAACCCAGGTTCGAATCCTGGGTACTACAATTTAACTAAACTATATTTTTTTTTAATTTTCTTCTTTTGCAATTCAAATATCAACTAACAAATACTAATTTTATGAAAAGAAACGGACTCAATTAAGCTGGAAATCAGCTTGTACACAAGACAGTCAAGTATTGCAAACTTTTATGAAACAGTCCCAGCAGGCTCAAAATAAGACTCAAATAAGCAGTTCAAATAAGCTGAAAATAGCAAACCAAAAGTGGAAACTGATAACCAGCTAGCTGGTCTAGCTTTTGCCCCAAAAATATCACTCTTAACTCAATTAGATAGCTGGAAATACGCTTATGAACTGGAGCTTGTGACTGAGGTGCAGGAGATTATTTATGCAATCTAGCAAATTTGAGCTTAATTTGAGATAAGCTTATGAGTTCCAAATTGAGATTTTCTTTTTGATCTAGATTTACAAGCTGGCAAACTACTTAGATCACCAATCCAAACTTATTTCCAAACACTAATTAGTCCTACAACTGATCTAGAAGTTTACGCTATTTCTGCTATCACTAATTTTTTTGACTTTGTTTTGATTGTTTTAAAACTTTGACTAAGTTCAACTTTGATTGATCTAAGCTAACTGAAATTGTTATATTAAGCTGATGTGATCCTACATTAAGCTAAACAACACTAATGAGCACTATGATAGAAAAATGGCTTACTGATTTACCAACAGACAATAAATTCAACTAGCTAAAACAGATTTTTTTTTTTTTTTGACTTTTTGCCTTTCTAGTGCTGCGATTATTCTACTATATCACCTATATGCAATCTAGGTACTGATCTATACTACTGAATAACCTTAAAATGGCTGAAAACTCTTGAACCTATACTAATCCAAACACCCTTTATGTAACTAAAATAAATGATTAATGAAGCATATCAATTTTTTTGCACTATGAATCCTCAACACAAGCTGATATATGATGTATAGTATTGTTTTGAACTCAGAAACACAAATACTAACAACAAAGTACCACAGAATCACAAATATGCAGATGTGACAGATTCAAATGAGCAAAAATATGAAATATGATGAACTTAGAAGAAACAAGCTATGATATGATAGACTAACATGTAATGATTCAAACTAATAATATTCAGTAATTCTAACACTAAATAAACAAAAACAAACTAACTAGCACAGTTCTATACTACTTTAAGCTACTGGAACAGAATTGAAGTAAAGTAAAAGTTAAAACTCACAAGGAAACTTCCCCTCAGCTTGAACAGAGGGGATTCACTACGCTTGCCTGTCTTTAGACAGGCTAGGAGCTTCCATTTCTCCTCCTAGACTATCAGCTCCTTCTGAAATAAGCTCAGCTTATTGGATAAGCTGATCGTTGACTATCGTTGACTGTATTAGAACTTTGAATTTTTTAGAATGAATTGACTCTAATGATCACTTACAGTAAGCTATTGAGCTTATATAAGCTGATGTTTGTTTAAAAACAGCTTAATGAAGCTGTATGAACACATTTTTATTTTTTATTTTCAAAGGTATTTTTTATATCTTCGGATTTTTTTTTTTTTTTTTTTTTTTTTTTTTTTTTGAGTTGAAATGAACAAGTTGAAATTAAAAAGGAACAAATAAGCTAAAACTATTTTGAATAAGCTACTGGCAAACTTTAAAAGCTAAACTCAAGGTATCAATGGAAATGTAACAAGATCGAATTGAACATGAAAAGGAAATTTCATTAACTAAAAATCTCAAAGTTACAATGAAGATTTAAGAACTACAATTCATAAACTAAAAATGACAGTAATTAACTACTACTACAGACTCAATTTAAAGAGAAATTACAACACCCAAAACTAGAAGAAAAGACCCTCTATTTATAGGACTCGTATGAACCTTCTAGGCCTGCCACCTTGGCAATCCGTGTGCTCCTCTAGCTCTTCATCACCCTTAGATCACGTCCCATTAATCATAGCCCTTGGATTAGATCCTCTGATGTGTTCGAACCAATGAGAGCCTGCCATGTGTCCATTCATGCGTGTTTTGCTTAGCCTGACACCTCTGACACCTTCTAGAAGGACCAATGATTGACTCAATTACCCTTAATTAGAGTAAAATGTACGGGTAAAAATCTAGGGTTCTTATTGGAATAGTAACTTTCTGGGTTTTACTGGAATTGGGGGGCGGGAATGTGAGTGATATATATATATATATATATATTATTATTATTTTTTATTTTTTATTTGACCGATGGTTTAGTGTGTTTGACCGGGTTAAAACCTTTGGGCTCGGGTCACGGGATAGGAAAAACTGGGCTGGGCTGGTTTATTTGTGTAAGGTGAGATTGGGTTGGTTTAATTTTGGGTTGGGTTTAGTTGTGGATCCGGGTAGTAAGTAAAATAGGACTTTAAGGGTTTAAATCTTCAAGGACTAAAAGTGTAATTTTAGAAATCCAAGGGACTGAAATTGCCATTTCATCAAAGTGATCTAAGGGTGATTTTTGGCTTCTTGACCAAGTATGATTTTGCCGGATCCGGTTCTGAGTCTTTTCCGTATCTCGTGCTCGTTTTCTTGATTTTCTTGACTTTTTGTCGGTTTTTCGTGATATCCGTACCTGCATAAACAAAACACAAAAACACACTATCTATTGGCATTATGGTCGGGTTTTTGGTCATTTTGGTCCGGTTTTGGTCAAGAAAAAGTATGTGTTTAAGCAAAGTGATGCATACCACATGCCATGATGTCATTGTACAATTTCCATATTTAGAATTAAATTGTAAATGAATGTAACATGTAAAGATAAATGTATGTAACATGTAAATGTATATAAATGTAACTAGTGATCATATATGTAGCATGATGTTATGATTTTATGAAAAGCTTGTGACTATAAATGTAAAAGACTTAACTATATTTATGCTTTGCTAAAAATAAAATTTATAATTGTCATTAACAAAATATAGCAAAGATCGTAAAATATAAATAACGTTTTTTAGATGATATTTGTATTAACAATCTCCCATTTTTTATTGATGACAAAACATAAAGTTTATTTTTAAGCAATGAAATAAATAAAGTGCAAGTCCTTTAAAAATATAGATTAAACTAGTCTTATGCAATTTTTAAAATCAATTTAGGCATTTTAAATTGTATAAAACATGTAATGTATAAGTTTAATATTATCTCCCCCTTTTTGTCGAAACAAAAAGAAGAAATTCATAGCGGAATGTAGTGCATGGCCCTCGGGTATTACTCCCCTTAATTGGAGTTCCAAGTATGATGAGACATGGATTTTGAGTGCTTATTAGCTCCTCCTTGGACAATACTCCCTCTAGTTGGAGTGCCAGGTATATGATGCTTGAATGAAGAAAGCTACAAAAACAAAGGTTAGTGCTTGATAAGCTCTCCCTAGATCAATACTCCCCCTTGTTAGGGTGCCAAAGTATATGATGCAAGAAAGCTACAAAACAAATGTTTGTTGATAAGAAGTTCAAACCAACCATGTAATGATGCATGAATAACGAGAGCTACAAGACAAAGGTTAGTGATAATAGTTCAAACCAACCAAATATAATGCACAATAAGTGATCACACACAAACATTAACAAACATCTTTCATTGGAAAATTATTTGTGACAAAAGTCACAAATTGAGATGTTACAAAAGAAATAAAAAGGAAACTAACTTAAAAAGAAAAATAAAAGTCCTAAAAATCCTATAAAAGAAAAAAAAAAGCCTAAGATAAAGAGCTCCTAGTTTGATCATCTATTGCAGTGGGTGTGAAAGAGCGTTCAGACGCTCAAGGATATGGTTCAAGATGAACCTCATTTAATTTTGTAACTCATGAACCAAAATGTTGGTTCGTTGAGTGAGATGGGCGGTTCGCTCACACATGGGACAACCATGTCGAGGAAAGTTGGGTGGAAGGTTTGGTTCAATTGTTGGTGGTGGTGGTGGTGGAGGTGGTGGAGCATGAGTTGATTGTTGGTTTGGGTTTGGTGGAGACATGATGGAGGCAAGCAATGTGGATTGTAGATCCATTGCTTCATTGAGGTGGGAATCCACCATGTTTGAAAAGGCTTAGAGGCGATCAAGTTCCTCATTTATTTCGCCCTGAGTTTGTGGTTGGTTAATCCACATTGACTCATCAATGGCTTGAAGTGTGAAAGTTGGTTAAAAAGGTTGAGGTTGTTGAGGTGGAGCTTGATCACGGTAGAGAGGACCATGAATGTCTCTATAAATAGGGCGGAAGAGTAGTGGTTCTTGTTGTGAGGGTTCAACCTCAAAAGGCATTGGTAGTGGATTGGTGGATCTAGGTGGAAGGTCTTCCAAAGTTTCTAAGTAGGGGTGATGAGAGGTTGGTGGTGTGGCAAACAACTCTATTGGTTGTAGTTAAGGTGAATGAGGAGGTGATGATGATCTTGTTAATTGAGATGGTGTGGGTGGTGGTGTGGTAGCCACTGGTGTTTTGGTAGGTGGTGGGGTGGTGATGATGATATGGGGTGGTGTTGGAGTTGACAAAGTAAGGAAGTTCTCATTATCAATTGGAGATGAGATGTTTAGAGGTGATGATTCTGAGGATGAGGAGTTGATATTAACAAAACAACATGGTCTAACACTCATTCTGGCTGTTCTTCTGTGTGGTCTGGATGTTGAGGAGTTGTTTGACTTAGGCATTGTGGAGAGAAAGGTTGAGATATGCAGAAAATGCTACTAGAAGTGATGGTGAAAATGTAAGAAATGATCATCTAAAAGCTTTCAATTTATAGAATCCAAGGTTCATGGAAGAGTGTGTTTGGATTTGATGTTAAACCATACAAAGATGGTGGTTCCTAATGATTTGGAAGAAGAAAAGAAGCTAGTCATATAATCAAAGTCAATCCAGTGAGATGGAGTTGAGTGAGATGAAGAAGATATGCAGTTAATGCATAGTAGTGAGTGGGAAATCTAATGATGTAATTGATCCACGGATTGCAAGGAACCATTTTGAGGGATCCTTGCTTGTTGGAGAAAGGTAACTTGAGTGGATTTTTGAATTTTCAAGTTTTGGTGGGAAATGAGTTTCTTATTGTTCTAAGTGATCTAAGATGATCCTAATATGAGTTGTTATCAGTAAAATCATCCTAATAACAAGAGTGAGTGAACTAGAGTGCGGGATTATTCGAAAATTTAAAAATGTAACTGTTGATCCGCGGAACCAAACGATTACACAGGCGGATCCCTATTTTTGGTTCCGCCTGATCCGTTAGGTGGTTTTTGGCGGCACCAAAAACTTGGACAAACGGAACCATATTTTTGGTTCCGACATATCCGCCGATCAAAAAAAGTAAACAGTGGGCATTTTTGAAAGCCCGAAACCCGTTCAAATCCAGTAAACTTTCCTAAAACATGTGTAATTAATTAGTTGTGATTGAACAATAACAACAAAACAGGTATTAACACATGTAAGCATATAGATCAAACCGAGGATAATGAACTTACTAATAATGGAAATTATGCCAAACAGTGGCTTAAGAGAAGAAAATTGATAACATCAAAATGTTATCGCCCTGCATGATCACGTTAGTTCACATAGTTGTTTAATGATAAGTTAATATCCTACAATCTTAAAAATACATCACATCATTGTTTGAAACCAATTGTACCAAACACTCATTAACCTCTCACTGCCTGTCAAGTTTCTTGTTGATCTTCGTTAGGAAACGCCCGATGTATTTGAACATTACTCTCGTTTGCTTGAACTCTTCAGTTTGATGTTCAATTCTTAGAATTTGGTTCATATATTCTAGAGGTGGAAGCCTGGAGTTTGGGAGTCTGTCATCCTCGCTCACAGATGATGATGATGATGAGGAGGTTGGTGGATGAGGACGTTTTTCTTTTGTTATGGCTACTCGCTTATCACTTAAGGGTACAAATGTGTGGGGAATGAGGGAGTAGTCGGGGCAAAAACCTCTAGGATTTGGAGGGATAAGTGCAAAAGCTCTAAAAAGACGGGTGAGAAGCATCCCGTATGGCATAGCGGTGGTTCCTAACATTGGTATGTCGGCCATCCTTTTGGCCACATAGTAAGCAAGGTTGAAGGGTTGATGAGTTGACACGCAATAAAGCATGTAGCATAGGCAAGCATTGATGTGGTCTCTATTCCCTATGGTGCACATGACGTTGGCCCAAAGAATTTCTTCCCATTTCTTAAATTGTAGCCTAAGTTCGTTTAGCTCCATGCCAAACGGATCTCGATTAACCTTATTGCCTTGTCGGGTGGTCCTAGTGTGGGAAGTTATAGGGAGTAAGAGATGGTCTCGGATAATCTCTTTTGGTGTCAAAGGAGTGTCGTATGGAGGCATACGATCAACTAGAGAATCAAGGGTTTACAAGGACCATTTATCCGAATAAAGGCAAGTACCTTCACCCGGAATTCCAATGACTTCCGTAAATTGGTTTAAGGGTATGTTAAAGTCGTTTTGATTGACTTTAAATTGAATGGAGATGAGACCATAATCATTTGAGCTAAGGACAACACTAGCATAAAACTCTAATAAAAATCTAGGACATATTGGTTCGTCAATGTCCAAGAGGCAATCAAAGTTAATGGTAGCTAGTTGTTGGCGGATGTTGGTTCCTTCTAGAAAGGAAGGATCTACGGTTCTACCCTCATGAACATATCTTTTCTCTAAAGCCTTAAAGATCTTTACTTGTGTTGGTGTAAGTCCCTTAGTCTTATGATGTTTTGGGAGGTAGTTAAGGGTATCCTTGTGATCGTAGAAGGTTGCGGGAGGCATTTTTGATCCTAGATACAAAAATTACATAGTTTAGTTAAAACTAACGAGAATTATGATATGATGTTCTAGTGTGTGCCTACATGGGGACGATGTGGAGGTGCGGTTATCTCGACTCCTTTTAATGCATGAAAATTTCATTTAGCAAATTTTATAACAAAAATGAGAGATAACCCAAACGCTCCTAATTCAATGTAGCTTCGATTGAATGTACCCGAAAATACATATTAGTTATGTATTTCCTTTAGCATTCAAGAGACATTATGCAAATGATGTTTTAAACATAATGTTTTTATTTGTATGAACAATGTGAAAAATCATTTTTCCTAATAGTGAGAAGATTTAAAAAAAAAATTCACATGGGGTTTTTAGTGAATTATGATAATGTCCAACAAGATGCAATTTCTAACTATGGAAAACATGATTTGTTATGTAATTTGGTGAATATGCTTCATGATTAATAAAAAATATGAATAATCCCCAAGTTTTGGTTTTGTGCAAGAAATAGAAATCCTAGACTCAGATCAGGAATGTAAATAGAGTTGGGATACTTACAGTGTGAGTTAGAGCACAAATTTGTTGAAGGAGATGACCTAAGTTCTGAGAATGGTGTGCTATGGGTCGATTTTGTGTTTATTGTGTGTTTTGGGAATGTGAAAAATGAGTGTTTGTCTAATATATTTAAAAACCAACCCAGGAACCTACGGATTGGGTGGAACCAAATATTTGGTTTCGTCCTTGTTGTCGAAGGGTTCCGCGGGACTATTTTGGTTTTTGGTTGTGTTTGGTTAATCTAAGGTTTGAGCTAAAGTTTTAACTACACATTTGGTTCCATTAATCCTAAACCAAGTCTAAGAAGGTTAAATGATTCTCTCTTAAGAGGTTTTGTTAGGATATCGGCAATGTTGTCTTCTGAAGATACTTTCTCAATTGAGATGTTTCCTTTTTGAACATTGTCGCGTAGAAAGTGATGACGAATTTCTATGTGTTTGGTTCTAGCATGTTGAACTGGATTCTTGCTAAAGTCGATAGCTCCTTTGTTGTCGCATAGAATAGGGACGTCGTTGAGTTGAATCCCATAGTCGACGAGAGTTTGTTTCATCCAAAGTGCTTGTTGACATGCTTTAGCTGCAGACACGTACTCTGCTTCGGTTGGTGAGATTGCTAGAGCCGTTTGTTTCTTTGAGAACCATGCGGTGAGACAATGCCCAACAAAAGTACAAATACCACTTGTACTCTTTCTATCGACATAGTCACCGGCATGGTCTGAGTCAGCATACACTATGGTTTCAATTCCCATTCCTTTGGGATACCATAATCCTAAGTGTGTAGTACCTTTAATGTATCTAAAAATTATTTTTATTACTTCAAGATGGGATGTTTTAGTATCTTCTTGAAAGCGAGCATATAAACAAACACTAAACATAATGTTGGGTCTACTAGCAGTGAGATAGAGTAGACTACCAATCATTCCTCTATATTTAGTGCTATCTACGGATTCACCTTCTTCATCCTTTATGAGTTTAGTTTCCGAAGACATAGGTGTTTTCATAGGTTTGGAATCTTCAAGACCAAATTTCTTAAGCATATATTTGATGTACTTAGATTGGTTGAAGAATATCCCATATTCTAATTGTTTTATTTGGAGTCCTAAGAAAAAGTTTAGTTCTCCCATCATACTCATTTCAAACTCGTCATGCATGATTTTTGAGAAATCTTCGCATAACTCTTGACAAGTTGATCCAAATATGATGCCATCCACATATATTTGAACTATGATAATATGTGATCCCTTTTTCTTAGTGAAAAGAGTGTTGTCTACTAGTCCCATGGTATACTTATGTTCAACTAGGAATGTCTTAAGTCGATCATACCATGCTTTTGGTGCTGTCCGTATAAAGCTTTTTTTAAGTTTGTAGACATGGTTTGGTTTTTCAAAGTTGGAAAAGCCAGGAGGTTGTGCGACATACACTTCCTCATTGATAAAACCATTAAGAAATGCACTTTTGACATCCATTTGAAAAAGTTTAAAGTCATGTACACATGCATATGCAAGTAGTATTCTAATTGACTCGAGCCTAGCAACCGGAGCAAATGTTTCGTCGTAGTCTATACCTTCTTGTTGATTGTAGCCTTGAGCTACTAGCCTAGCTTTGTTTCTAGACACTACACCATTTTCATCCATTTTATTTCTAAAAACCCATTTTGTTCCAATCATGGTTTGACATTTAGGTTGAGGGACCAATGTACAAACATCATTTCTAACAAATTGGTTTAATTCTTCTTGCATTGCTATAACTCAAGATTCATCTTTTATAGCCTCATTTATATTTTTGGGCTCAATGGTTGAAATGAAACAAAAGAAATTACTTTGATTTTGAACTTTTGATCTTAAGGTTCTTTCATTGATTTCTCCTATGACATTGTCTAATGGATGACTTTCGGATTCTTTGACATTGATTATTTCTCTATTTAAAGGTTCATCTTCCTTGTCATTATCTACATTCTCTTGGTTTTCAACTATTTGACTTTTAACTAAGTCATCATCTACCAAAGGTGATGTCTTAGAGGGAGGTGGACTTTCGTTAAATATTACGTTCAACGATTCCTCGACTCTTAAGGTTTCTTTATTAAAAACGATATAGGCTTTACTATTTTGTGAGTATCCAAGGAGCACACCTTCATAAAACTTTGGGTCAAATTTGGTGAGATAATCCTTAGTGTTTAAAATGAAGCACTTGCTTTCAAAAACTCTAAAGTATCCTAATGTAGGCTTTTTGCCTCTATAAAGTTCATATGGTGTTTTATTCAAAAATGGTCTTATTAAGACTCTATTTAAGATATATGTGGATGTGTCAACGGCGTTACACCAAAACTTTTGTGGTATATTTTGTTCATTTAGCATTATTCTACTTATTTCTTGAAGTGTTCTATTTTTACGTTCTACTACACCGTTTGATTGAGGAGTACGCGGAGCTGAAAAGTAATGTGTTATGCCATTAGTATCACAAAAAGCTCCAAATTGAGTTTCGTTATCAAATTCACGACCGTGGTCTGTTCTAATTGTCGCAATGCTATTTCCTAGTTGATTTTGAATTTTCTTACTTAGAATTTCAAATTTATCAAAAGCTTCATTTTTAGTTTTCAAAAATTTAGTCCAAGTATATTTTGAATAATCATCTACTGTGACCAAAGTGTAGAAATTTCCTCCATAACTTTGTATAGCGGATGGACCAAACAAATCCATATGCAATAATTCTAAACATCTAGATGTGGACACCATGTTTTTAGCCTTATGGCTATTATGAACTTGTTTCCCAATTTTGCAAGCATCACAAAAGTGTTGGTCATATTTCAACTTGGGTAGGTTTCTAACGAGTTCCTTAGATGATAGAGATTGAATGAGTCTCATATTGGCGTAACCTAAGCGTCTATGCCAAAGAATTGAATTGTCGTCTAGAGAGGTGAGGCAGAGTTTATCTCTAGATGTTTTATCTAATTTCATAACGTATACGTTATTTTTCAAAACACCTTTACCTACGGTTATACCGTCTTTAAGTATTTTACTTTCGTATTCACTGAAAAGGACGTCATACTTTTTACGGCACAGTTGACTAATACTAAGTAAGTTAAAACCTAGGTAGAGAGAGTCATGAGAGATAGTACCTTTTCTGACGATTTTGCTTTTATGCTTGCTACCAAAAGTAACATTACCTCCGTCGTAAGCTTGGTAGGTTGAGAAAAGACTCTTGTTTCCCGTCATGTGTCTTGAACACCCGCTATCTTTTATCCACTCGTCTGGTTCCAAACCGAATTTCAAGGATACCTAAGTTATAGAAAAACTCAGGCATTTGGTCCCCAATATCTCATGGGTCCATTTGGGTTAAACATCCCATTATCTTGATTCATGTATGGAAATGGTGGATAAGGGTTCCATGGCATGTAGTTGGGACTTTGAAAATTCCTAGGAAAGTTTAGGTTCCAACTATTTTGATAATGCGGTTGTGTGTTGTAATTACTTTTTGGAAGGGGGTGTTTGGGAATAGTAGTCCTAGGTCTTTGTTGAGCAGTTTTAGTTCTAAACTCATTTTTAGCTTGTTCTATTCCTATAGTAACAGCTGGTTTTTTTTTGTATATAGCTGAACTAGTATTAGATTTCCTAGTGACTTTAACAAACTCTGTACGAGCCGATGTACTAGCTTTCTGTTCAGCAACAGTTCCCACGGATCCCTTCTCCACTACTGGCGGAACCAAAGATTTGGTTCCGTCGGATCCGTGGGTTTCTGAAATTGTTGGAACAGTTTCTTGTATTTTAACGACTTGTTTCTTGAAACTACTTAAGTCTCCTAGTTTCATAAAGCCTAATCCAGTTTTATCATGAGGTAATTTTTGAATTTTCATTATCTCATCTACACAACTTATATTTTTAACAAACCTTATAAACTTAGAGTTTTGTTTGATAAGTGCATCCTGTATGATTTTAATCTTTTCTAATTCTAGTTTAAGCTCTTGACATGAAACACATACTTCGTCAACAGCTTTACCTCTTTCTAATCTTTTAACATTTTCCTTTAACTCATAAACTTCGTTTTCTAGAAATTCCTTTTTGGTTTTCAAAAACTTATTTTTGTTTATGATTTTTAGACTAAGTTCACAGAGATTGTTATATTCCTTTTGCAAGGTGTCATCATCAATAGAAGAATACGATGAATCAGAATGTACCTCGTCTGAGTCATGAGCCATGAGAGCAAATTCGTCGTTCTTAGGCTCTTCGTCATCATCTTCACTGTCACTCCAAGCCCCACTTATAAAAGCTCTTTGAGTTTTGTTCTTAGGCGGCTTAGGACACTCTCCTATTAGATGACTTGTATCTCCGCATCTAAAACACTTTCTTTCTCCTTTTCCTTTCTTTTCATCACGGTCTTTCCGGAAGGATTTCTTTTCTTCTCGAGGTCGTCTTACGAACTTTCCTTGTCTCCTAAAGAACTTCTTAAAATCTCTTACGGCCATGGCATACTCTTCATCTTCGCTAACTGAACTAGACTCTTCATCATCACTTGAATCTACCCTAGCTTTTAAGGCAATGGACTTGATCTTTTCCTTTTTGCCCTTAACTATCTCTGAATCCTTTTCCATCACCATCTCATGAAATTTGAGATTTTCTATTAGCTCGTCAAGTGACATGGTTGAAAGATCATTGGATTATTCAATAGCCGTCACCTTTGCTCTCCACTTCGGCTGAAGTGCTCTAAGAAATTTTCTGAAAAAGTTCTTACTACAAAAAGAATCGCCAAGTGCTTTAAGAGAAGTAATGATAGTATTAAACCTAGCAAATGCACTATCAATGGTCTCATCTTCTGGGATAACAAATTGTTCATATTGTTGAACAAGAAGATCAATTTTGTTATCCTTGACTTGTGAGTTCCCTTGATGAGTGATAATTAAGGATTGCCAAATATCTTTAGCGGTTTTACACATAAAGACTCTTTCATATTTTTCCTAGGTAAAGCATTATAAAGCATCATTTTAGTCTCATTATTTTTGGCAATCAACTTCTTTTGCTCATCACTGTGACGAGTAAGTGAATTATCCTCATCCCGACCACTTGATATATCTTTTATTATGGGTTTATGGTCACCTTCTATAATAATGTACCATAGATCTATATCTTTTGACTTCACATAAGTTTCAAAGCGGTTTTTTCAATATATAAAATTATTTGGTTCAAATAGTGGTGGTCTTTGCATAGATCGCCCTTCTTTGAAGTTTTCAAAATCCATGGATCGTTTCAAGTTTTAAAATACAATATATTTTGAAAGTCTTGAGTAACGTAGCTCTGATACCAATTGTGGAAAACTAGAAGGGGGGTTGAATAGTTTTTACCGTTTTAAAATTATTTTGCTTTGAATACTTAACGTGATTTCAAGTAATGCAAACAATAAACAATATATCACAAATAAGTAGAGAAAGAAACAATCAAACCACAACACGGATGTTTATAGTGGTTCGGTCTACAAGGACTCTCTTCCTTGCCCGACTCCACTCCTCGAGCCTCTAACTCAAGAGTTTTTCTTCACTAAGAAACAAGCTCCCTTCTCGGCGGAGAAAACCTTTACAAACGTCGCTTACACTTTTTCCGGTACAAAGCTAAATACCGGGTTCTTTTACAAGGGCATAACCACTCCCGATACTCTATGTATTTTAAGGACTAAAATACTAACCGATCACAACAGAGGTATATGATAGTTTGGTACAACAATGATGTGTGAAAAACAACAAATTCACACTATGACTAATCTAACAAGTCTTGCAACGCTTAGTTGAAGCTTGTGATACTTTAATCTCTTTGCTACAAAAGAAAGATCACTAAGAATGAAATATGTAATATGAATGGGTTAGTAATGAATGAAATAATGTATAATGTTGTTTATGCTTATGAGTGATGAGAAAATATGAATATTTGGCTTGCTATTTACAGGCCAACTGCCATTGCAAACCACAGATGAGACGGATCCAAAAATAGGGATCCGTCCGTTATGCTGTTTGGTTCCGTGGGAGCCTGACAGCAAATCTCCAAGATCTTTTCCAAATCTAACCAAGATATTACCATATCTTTTCTTTGAGTGAAGATCAATCTAAGATATTCACATGATCTTCAAGATATTCTAAAGATATCAAAGTGATGCATGACATGATGTCATTGTACAATTTTCATATTTAGAATTAAATTGTAAACGAATGTAACATGTAAAGATAAATGTATGTAACATGTAAATGTATTTAAATGTAACTAGTGATCATATATGTAGCATGATGTTATGATTTTATGAAAAGCTTGTGGCTATAAATGTAAAAGACTTAACTAGATTTATGCTTTGCTAAAAATAAAATTTATAATTGTCATTAACAAAATATAGCAAAAATCGTAAAATATAAATAACGTTTTTTTGACGATATTTGTATTAACATCAACATTAGTTATATGAACAAAAGGTTTTGTTTTCTCAACTAGATTAAAATGGATCATATTGCTCCTTCATTTTTCCATAACCATTATTAGTTTCATGTTTCAACCGGGCAAAACCGGAGAACCTCCTATGGTTTGGTAGGTTTGAACAACTTTAACGTACATCCACCCTTCACTTGTAGAACGGCTCTAAATTTATCAGGATAAGATTGACAAAGAATAAAGTGTGAAAATGGTTTATGATAAGCATGGACTGACACTAAATTAATTCCTAAAGGAAGATGATTTAATTTTACATGTAATTATTACTCCTTTTGTTCACACCTTCATCACTCATTATCACTTCACTATTGTGGATTGATCTTTTACCTAACCATGATTTTTGGCCCTACTAATTACCTTTGACCTTCTTTAATATCCAGCTAGTGCTTTTTTCCTTAGAGAAGTCGGTTTTGTTTTTATTCTTGTTTTGCAAGTATTAGGCGTGTTATATTTGAAATTATAACAAATTAAAGATGTGAGATGATTCATGATTCTGTTTTAATAGATATCGAAGTTTTATTAGAAAAACAAATATTTACATGCATGTACATAACTATCATATTGCTTCAGTTAGTCCACACCCATAGATAGGTGCATGGATTAATGTATACATACATGCAAATGCGTGTATTTATGCATGCACGTATTATGAATTACGTAATACAGTAAGTGTTCTTTTTTTATTTTTATTTTTTTTTGGAACGGCAAACTTTATACGACCTACACCACCTTTCTCACAAATTCTATCTCACATGTCTTCAACGAGACTTGAAACCACAACCTTTAGGTTGATGGGCCACTCACATACCGCTGAGCCAAGATGCATACTTTTATCTAATAAGTTGTTATGCTTTAATTCCATTGAATTGTTTTTGGTCAATATTTTGAAGTTGACAATTACATATTTTTTAGATTAGCTGAAATACTTGCTCAAAAAAAATAATAAATAAATAAAAATAAAAATAAAAAAATAAAAAAAATGAAGATTAGCTGAAAAATAAAATGACGGATAATTATTATAGGATGGAGGTAGTATAGAGTGATTGAAGAGACATTTAAAATCGACGGGGTACTTAATTTTGTTAAACATAAAAAATTAAGGGTTAAAGTTTAAGGAAATGTTAAAAAGCCCTTAATGTTGTTGTTATCGGGAAAAGATTTAGTGATAAGAAAAACTAAAATAAGAAGAGTGAGAAGAATTTCTAGCCACATATTTCAAATAAGAGTGAGAATTTTAAGGGGAGATGCATATACTTTTGTAGGTGCATCTGAAATATGTGGTTGTGGTTCTTTCTCATCATTCTCATTCTAATTTTTCTTCTCATTTAATCCTAACTCTGTTGTTATCAACCAAATCTCTATAAAATCTGTTGATATTAAGATATAATGAAAGACAAGCTTCACATTTTTCGCTAACATAACCAAACAAAGAGAGTGTATTGTATTGTATTTGTATTTGAGATATTTTAGCAAATTGTTAATGATTTTGTTTGAACATTATGTAATGTCTAAACATAAATTTCGGTAATTAGTTGTTAACAACAACCCGCTGTTGTAGCAAAACCTTAAAATTTATATTGAGAAATATGTGAGAATTTAGGTTGTTTGGCTTCTTAAAACACATCAAATTCAATTATTTCTTTCTTTCTTTCCTTTTGCTGAATTTATAGAATCTTAAGACATACATCATACATGCATATATGTATGCACTCAATAGCTATAGATTGTTGACCTATACGTACATGTGTGCACTTGTTTATATGATGCTCAAATCATATTGATCGGCTAAAAAGGTGGATGGCAAAAATTCTAATAAACAAAGGCTAACATTTTTCTAAGAAGAAATTAACCCTAGCTACTGTTTTATAGTTGACATTAGTAGTTGAAATAAGCTAACATACGTTCAATAAAATCGTCTTCAATTTGAACAAACATTAAACTATTTTCCCATTCCAAAAGGTCTTGTACTCAAATTTGAACAAACATTGTAACAAAATCTACAATGTCTAACTAGAAAAAGCCGAACATATATTGGAGGGAGTGGTCATTTTTTTCTTACCCTACTCATTGTGTTCTTCAAAGCCATGTCATTTGTGTTTTGCATTGACTTTGAGAGGAAATTATATGAAGTGTCTCAATTCTCAACACACTTTGCAATGAATATATGTTAATTAAACTTGGTTGTCTCCTTAGTACCTATCACTCCACTATTAATCTTAATTGATTTCATAGTGTTGGCAATGAAATCATACCCCAACACAATTTACGGCAAACTCTTTTTATTGTACCGTTATATATAAATTGTAAATGTATAGATGTTTGAGAATTTGAACCCAACACATCCATATATTTAAATCAAAACATTACTATAAATACTGAAAATGCACCATCAAACTTATTATTATATACTTGTCTTATTTATTCTTTATTTATTTATTTTTTATTTAAACCTGAGATGAAATGTATTTCACGATTATTAAAAATCTTGGTCAAGTATAATGACGAGCTATTTTTGTCCCCGTGTTATAGCAGAAGCAAAAACATACATTTGTTAGCTACATTATAAAGTTCTCATTTAGATAATATATAATAAAAAATAAAAGGAGATGACTTGTTATTTACATACGTGGGATGATAAATATGTAAGATAACAAATTAAGAACTTAAACTAATAGACATTTTTTGAGTAAAAAGATTAGAGTATATAAAGAAATATTGTGTTTGAAATTGTGAATAAAAATAAAGGGGTATTGAGATATTTACAAGGATAGATTTATATAAATTATTAAAGATGTTGGGTCAGGAAAAACCCAAGAATACTTAAAACATGATTTGGACACAAATTAACTAAGTGTTAACTTAAACCGAGAACAATTCAAGTCACTGAGAGAACAGCCTCTCAGTGAGTCATCTTCAGGATGCTTAAGGCGAATTCAAGTAGAAGGATTCACTACTCAGGAAGGCGGTACTCCCTGATGTAGCACTTAAGCCAAAGAAGAAGATGATGGTTCAGTAAGTGTTTGACAAGAACTCACTGAACCCCAGTCTCCTCAACAACAATGAAGTAATTAAGAGTGATAACTGAGAAGCGTGTCCTGAAGAACTAAGTGCCTGAGAAGAAAGGCAGAAATATCTAGGAAGGATTTAAGATAAGATCAAATCTTATCTTGTCAGGAAGAAATCCTTCCTAAGACGGCTTAAAGTCTTGGAGTGTCAGACCAACCACTCCTAAAGACTTAATAGGCCATTTCTATTGGTTCTTGGAAATGACAATTACTGTTGTAATTGTCAGACACGCTTGCTCAACAACTTGTAATATTTTAATTACTTTTACTCAGTTTACTTGTGTATAAATAGATTGAGAAGGAGAGAAGTTGTGTGTGTTTTGTACAATTAAAGCTTAGACTTTTGCAAAACAACTTCTCTCCTACAAAGAGTAACGTATCCCTGAGATAGCTCAGTGAGGTCGCATTGTTACCACTCAAGCAAAACTTGAGTTTAGATAGGAGACACCACCATACCTTGTCTATTCAATCCTAAGTGTTTGTTCCGCAAAACACTTGGGTATAGATTCTTTGATTCATTTCTAATAAGAATTTAAACGTTGAAAATTATCTTGAGTTTTCTATATTCACGTTTTATAACTGTTAGAATTAATCATAACATTGTATTAGTCATAAACAAAAATAGATTAACTTTCTAGTTAACTCTAAACGTGTTAAGGGACCAACAAGTGGTATCAGAGCCTCTGGTTTATAAAATCTTTTTTTAACAAACCAAGAGTGCTCTAGGTTTTTAAAACCAAGATCCTACTATGGCTGATATCAATGTACCCCAGCTAGTCGACAAAAAGGGTGGCAGCTACTCCGCTGTTGCACCCAGACTTGAAGCTGGGAAATTTAGCAAATGGAAGAAGCGTATGATTTGCTATCTTACCGGTATGGAACCCTACTACATCACCTGTATCAGGGATGGCCCATTTGTCCCTAAGACAGCCGCAAGGCTAAACAAGCCTGAGGCCCAATGGACCATTGATGAGAAGAGGGTGGTCAATCAAGACCAACGCCTGAAAAGCATCCTTATATCATGTCTTCCTGATGATATAATGGAATCAGTCATCAACTGTCTAACAGCCAAGCAAACTTGGGATGACTTGGTAAACAGCTTTGAGGGTCCCTCAGATACCAAGGAAAATAGGGTCATGGACCTTAAACTTGAGTATAATAGTTTCAGGGCAAAAGACTCTGAAAGTCTCTCACAGACCTACACCAGATACAAGACTTTGATAAATGAATTATCAAATGATGGTGTTGTACTGACTAAGCATGAGACTAATGTTGGCTTTGTCAACAGTCTCCCTGAGAAATGGCTCAACTTCTCACAAGGCCTGAGGAATGCTAACCACATTCAGACCCTTGAGCTCCCTGAAATTTATGGAAAGTTTGTCTATGAGGACAACTTGATCTCAAGGAGATACCCTGACTCAAAAGCTCTTGAGTCCAAAAAGGCCTTAACCTCCACACCCATATCAACTGCTTTCTATTCTAATGGTGTTGTGCAGGATTCTCAAGAGGATTCTGAAGATGAAATTGATGAAAGGACTGGTGAGGAGTGCCTGAACGACTTGAACTTGGAATTCCAAGAAAGGGCACTCCTTGCTAGTTCAAGACGTTTCATCAAAAAACATCAGTCCAACTTTACAAAACCAAAAGCAAATGAGACCACTGAATGCTTTAAATGTGGTAAAAAGGGTCATTTTGCTAGGGACTGTTATTCTAAAACCATCTCAGAACCCTCTTACAAATTTTCAGGAAACAGTTCCTCAGGAACTAGCAAGTTTCAACAAAAAATGTTTCAGTCCACCCAACAATTTCAAAACAAGGGTCAAAAGGATTTTGAAACAAAGTATAGGAAAATCAAAGCTAAACTTGCACTTCTTGAAACTAACCCCATATTGCCTCAGGCTGCTCAAACATCTAAACCTATTCAGACAAAGAACAAGGTATTAGTAGCTGAAGCATATGACTGGGATGAAGAAGAGGCTTCCTCAGATGAGGAAATAAGAGTTACTGAACTGATGACACTTTCTGAAGAGGATCAGGTGGCTGTGGGAAAAAGCCATGCTAGGAATGGATAGTGGGTCAACATCACCATGAAGAAGGTAAATACTTTACTTTCTATGGATGATGATTCTGATTGGCAGTCTAACATGAATTATATTTGTGTTGATCTAAAGTTTGTTGAGGAACAAAGGCTTAACCTGTTTTCAAAATATAACAATATTGTGTCAGAATTGAATAAATGTAGAGATGAACTGCTTGTACTAAAGCAAGCCAAACTAGAAACAATAACTCTACAAATTCAGAACACTGAGATTTTGAAACAAAACCAAGCACTTCAAACTGAACTTAACAAAGAAAAGGCTGTCATCCAAAGCTGGACCAAGAAGAACCCCAAGGTTTTTGACACTGTGGGATTAATCTCTCAGAAAACCATTGGAATTGACCCTCGTATGGTTGATCCAAATGTGTGTCACAATGAACTAAACTTTGTTCCAGCTGGCATATCTTTTGAGCAAGAAATGCTTCCCAAGTCTAATGACTGGATTGTCAAGGACAACCCAGTCAGTAAGTTGCCAAACTTTGAGACTGGAAAGATCTTGCTTCCTGAAAGTCAGGCCTTGAAAAATATGCTTGGACTTACTGAACAACTCAGTAAGCTTGAACTCACTGAACAACTCAATAATACTGAGTTTGAGAATGAGTCTGAATCAGAATCATACCCACCACTTCCTCCACTGAATACCCTTCAGGGTGCTGCACCTAACTTAGGCCTCCCACCAATGGTCTTCTCACCACACTCTCCAAAGGAGAGATCAGGAAAGGGAACAACCATCCTGAAGAGACCAACCCTTGATGTCTCAATAAATACTGATGACTCATCAACTTCAGTCCCTTCTGAAGTAGCAACCAAAAGTCCTGATCCAAGAATTGATCAGTTGACTGAAATGGTCAGGAAGCTAAGTGAGAAGATTGTATCTTCTGAAAAACCTTCTCAATTAAAGAAGGAACAAAAACTAGCTTCCTCAAAGACCAAACCCAAACCAACCAAACCCCTGAAAAAGTGTGAACTATGCAACTATACAAATCATCTCACTGATGATTGCTATAGAGTCCTTTATTGCATGATTTGCAAAAAGGAAGATCACAGGACCTCTGATCATAAAAAATGCTCAGTCATGTCAAACTTTTCAGGACTTAAGGCTCAGTGCTTGAACTACCCTTCTGATTCTAAGCAGAAACAGAAGCAAAAGGCCAAGCCTTTTCCACCTTGCCCATTATGTGGATTCAATGACCATCATCCTGAGGATTGTCAAATTGACAAACACTGTGAATCTAGTGGAAGTTCCACTCAGAAATCCTCAGGAAAAGAGAGGGTCATTCAGTCAAGAAGAGGAATGAATAAACAATCCTCTCAGACTACTGAGGCTACCCCTGCGACTAAATGCAAAACATGTGGTAGCTCAGTCCACTCAACCACTGACCATGAATCAATTAATACTTTCATAAAGACCTACAAAACCAAACCCTCCATGAAATGGAGTCCTAGAAAGAACTGACCCAGTTTACTATTTGTGCAGAGGCATGCCAGGGATCCTATTTGGCATCTAGACAGTGGATGTTCAAGGAGCATGACTGGTGTTAAGGAGTGTCTGCACAAATATGTGGAAGAACCAGGACCCAAAGTGATATTTGCTGATAATTCATCATGTCTCACTGAGGGTTATGGTTCAGTAAACTGCAATGGTATTGTCTTTACTAGGATAGCTTATGTAAATGGTCTTAAGTACAATCTGATTAGTGTCAGTCAACTATGTGATGCAAAATACATAGTTCAGTTTGATGATAAGCAAGGAACCATCTTCAATGCAAATAAGGAAATTGTCCTCATTGCACCAAGAAGACAAGACGTTTATGTATTAGACATGTCCAGTCTAACTCAGGATGGAACTTCTCTCTTTGCTAAGGCCACTGATACACTCAACTGGCTTTGGCATAAGAGACTCACCCACCTGAACTTTAAAAAAATAAACAATCTTGTAAAACAAAACAAGGTCCTTGGCTTACCATCACTTGTGTTTTCAAAGGATAAACCATGCTTAGCTTGTGAAAAAGGTAAACATCACAGAGCATCGTTTAAAACCAAAACCAACTTTTCCATAAGGAACTGCCTACATCTTCTCCATATGGATCTATTTGGACCTATCAGTCCAAGGTCTATTAACCATGAGAAGTATACTCTGGTCATAGTGGATGAATACTTTAGATACACTTGGGTATTCTTCCTGATCAAAAAGAGTCAGGCAGCTGAAAAAATCATGTCCTTTGTCAGGAACATTGAAAATCAAAATGACATTAAGGTCAAACAGATTAGAACTGACAATGGGACTGAGTTCAAAAATTATGAACTTGAATGTTTCTGTGATGAGAAAGGTATTTCCCAAAACTTTTCCTCTCCATACACACCTGAACAAAATGGTGTTGCTGAAAGGAAAAATAGAACACTCATTGAAGCTGCTAGGACAATGCTATGTGGATCAGTCCTTTCCAACCATTTTTTGACTGATGCAGTCAAAACTGCCTGTTATATACAAAACAGATCCATCATTGTCAAGAGACATGGGAAAACCCCATATGAGTTATTCAAAGGAAGAATCCCTGACATCAGCTACTTTCATGTCTTTGGGTGTCCTGTGTTTATTCATAATCACAAGGATCACTTAGGTAAATTTGATGCAAAAGCTGATGATGGATACTTCCTGGGATACTCACTTGTCTCAAAAGCCTTCAGAATGTTCAACACAAGGAGACAGCAGACTGAGGAAACATTTCATGTTACCTTTGATGAGAGCACTGATGCAATCAGGTTCTCAACTGCCTCAGTAGAAGAGATAGGAATTGATAATTCTTCAAGATATCCTCCTGATGAATATCTTCCTGAAAACAATCCTTCTACTCAGTATCAAGATGATGCTAACCTCTCCTATTACATAATCCCTCACAACCTACCTAACCCAACCATCACTGAGTTTGTTGAGGCACATGCAAACACTGATGAAATTAATCAGTCTGCTCAAAATGCTCAAGAACCAAACAATCTCAGTGATCAGGTAGACACTCAAGATCCAATCAATGATCATGTGTCTACTCCAGAACCAACCCCTCTACCCAATCAGACTCCAAAAGTTCAAATCAGTATCCAGGACCTCAGAAAAGTTGGACTAGGTCTCAGGACATTGAACTTGTCAATATTATTGGAGAGCCTACTGAAGGCATGCTCACCAGGAGCATGGCTGCTAGTCTAAGAGCAGCCTCAGCCAATGAATGCCTATTTGTGGACTTCATTTCCACAATTGAACCCAAAAGTGTTAAAGAAGCACTTACACATCCAAGTTGGGTTCAGGCCATGCATGATGAACTGGAACAATTTGACAGAAACAAGGTAATGACCTTGGTCAAATGTCTTGAGAATGTCTCAGTCATTGGCATGAAATGGGTATTCAAAAACAAAACTGATGAAAATGGCATAGTCATTAAAAACAAAGCCAGACTTGTAGCCAAAGGCTATAATCAACAAGAAGGCATTGACTATGAAGAAACATTTGCACCAGTAGCAAGGATGGAAGCCATCAGGATCTTCCTTGCTTTTGCTACATACATGAACTTCAAAGTATACCAAATGGATGTTAAAAGTGCATTCTTAAATGGTTCACTGAAAGAAGAAGTTTATGTTCAGCAACCTCCTGGATTTGAAAGCCATGAGTCTCCTGATCATGTCTGTAAGCTTAACAAAGCCCTTTATGGACTGAAGCAAGCTCCCAGGGCATGGTATGAGACTCTCTCAGTCTTCTTAATCCAAAAAAAAAATTGTCAGAGGCAAGATAGACAACACATTGTTTATCTATAAGACAAATAATGATGTCATACTAGTACAAGTGTATGTTGATGACATCATCTTTGGCTCAACAAGTTTCAAACTTTGCAAACAATTTGAAAAACTAATGGCAAAGAAGTTTGAAATGAGCATGATGGGAGAACTGACATACTTCCTTGGTCTACAGATCAAGCAGACTGATAAAGGAACCACTATCAGTCAAGAGAAGTATGTTAAGAACCTACTGAAAAAGTATGAACTCAGTGACTGTGCCTCAGTCAAGACTCCCATGGTTCCCCCAAACAACCTTGGTCCTGATCTCACTGGTAAACCAGTAAATCAAACTCTCTTTAGAGGAATGATAGGATCACTGATGTATCTACTTGCATCAAGGCCTGATATCCAATTCTCAGTATGTCTATGTGCCAGATATCAATCTGACCCAAGAGAATCACACATCACTGCTGTGAAAAGGATATTCAGGTACCTGAAAGGTACTCCAAACCTTGGATTATATTATCCAAAATGCTCAGGCCTTGATCTTAAAGGATACTCAGACTCTGACTATGCTGGATGCAACATGGACAGAAAAAGCACCTCAGGCTCTTGCCAAATTCTTGGTGGGAAACTAGTCTGTTGGAGTGCTAAGAAGCAACAATCAGTTGCCTTGTCCTCAGCTGAGGCTGAATATGTTGCAGCAGCTAGTTGTTGTGCAAATGTACTCTGGATGAAAAGTCAACTCAGTGACTATAGAATTCAGTATAAGATGGTACCCATCTTTTGTGATAACACAAGTGCAATTGCAATATCCAACAACCCTGTTCTTCATCAGAGAACAAAACACATTGATATCATATATCATTTCATCAGGGACCATGTCATGAATGGTGACATTGAATTACACTTCATCCCTACTGAATATCAGTTAGTTGATATCTTCACCAAACCTTTGGATGAACCAACTTTCACAAGGCTGAAAGCTGAATTAGGAATGTTGGATATAGAGAATCAGTCCACTGATTGAATTCTTCCAACTGAAGTGTAAATTCTTAAAACCTCAGGTCCCTGACTCAATGTGTACATCAATGAAAACAAATCACTGAATCCTCAACATCAGGAACTAAAGCCAAGTTCCTGAAATCTTTAGGATTCAGGAACTAAACCCAAGTTCCTGAATCCTTGTAGCTCAGGAATCATTCCATATTCCTGAATCATCAGTGACTAATCCCAAGTCCCTGAAAAACCATCACTGAATGAAAAGTCATTCAGGGCCCTGAAAAGAGACATTAAATACTGACTTAAATGCTCTAAGTATCTAGTTAGTAAATGTCCGAGGTTGGTAACTGAACTCATATTTAATTTAAGAATATTTGTTCTTTTTTGCCTTTCTAGCTTCCACCTCTGGGCCACCACATTCCCACTTGGCATTAAATGCCTCTCCAATCACATTACAGATATGTGATGACTCATCTCTGCAAATTACACTTTTGCAGAACTGCTCAACTGTTCACCTTGACTGTTGCGCCAAACCAGGGAAAAGTGGAGTGTTGGCATTAAATGCGGATCCCAAAACATTTTATTCAAAACAGTTTCCAATAATTCTTTTTGAATAAATTAAAACCGCTCAAATGCCTAAAACACCCCCATCTCCACTTCCCTATAAATAACCCAACCAAAAGAAACACACACACGTTTTTATAGAATCTTAAGCAAAACTCTGCCATTTTTAATTCTCAAAAACAAATTGTGTGTGTATTCTTAAGCTTTAGAAACCCAGACTTACCCACAAATGGCTTCTTCTAAAGCTATCACATACGCCCCCAATGTGGAATTCCTCACTGGGGACGTTGACCTAACAAAGAACAATGTGGTAGGAAATTTCTCTTATCCACAAAACTACCCAGCCTACAAGAACGTTATGAAATTTCTTCGTAATTGTTTTCTTGCAAAGGCTTTCACCCACACCCCCTCAGTCATCTACCATGACTATTTGAGGGAATTCTGGTGCACGGCTATGGCTACCAGCCCCAAAGACACCAAAGAGTCAATCATCACCTTCACGGTGATGAATGGGAGCAGAACCCTCTCCTTTGGCTACTCAACCTTCATCAAAGCCACAGGCCTTGACTTTGCTGAAGCGTTTGCACCCAACCCCACTGATCAGGACATAAAGAATGAACTGATCTTTTTAGCACCCCACGACCCCAGACGTCCTACAATGTCTGCTGGAGGCTTATTGGAGAAAGCTCCAGTAGTCAAAACATGGTTCCATCCTATCTGGAGGATACTGATGACATTTGTCATTCAGGTCCTGGGTGGAAATAAATCCTCTACGGAACAATTGAATTCATCACAACAATTGATGCTGTTCAGTCTCATTGAGGGTACAAAAATTGACATCGGAGGAATAATCTTCCGAGACCTTGTTGCCAAGCTCTCAGGAAAACATAGGCAAAAGCATATGTCCTACCCTAGATTTGTTTCCTATGTGCTTCAGGACCTACTTGGTTCTGACTACGTAAGGCCTGATGTAGAAGGTACGAAGCCTGACGTCCTGCACAAGTCAAACTTCACTAGTGGCATCAGTGAGGTTACAAATATTTCCCTGACTGAATACATGCAATCAGTCATTCAGGGTAAAGACGCTGTCTCACCAGTTCCTTCACCGACCAAAAAGGTGAAGAAGACAAAGAAGGGTTAGTCCAGCCAGGTGGTTAGACCCAAGCCACTCGCCACTGAGACTGATCCTCAAAACCAACTCAACCTTAAAAAGAGGTTGAAAAAGGCCGAGACCTCTGAGACACCCATTTCTGAGACCCTCTTGACCACAAAACAAAGGCCAACGGAGGTCACTGAGCAATCATCCTCAGTGACCTCGGGCACACCCTTTCCACATGATTCCACTAACATAAACAAGTCAGAGGGATCAGGAAGCATTCCCCCCTCACATCCCGATGAAGGTACTGATAAATCATAATCAGTGCCCAAGGGAGGAAAGGGTCCTAATCCTCGGTAGGGCAGCACCACCCTACTGGGAAGAGGACCCACACCCCCTCACATCCCGATGAAGGAACTGTCAAAAAACAATCAGTTCCCAAGGGAGGAAAGGGTTCTAAATCCTCGGTAAGGCATCACTACCTTACTGAGAAGGGGACCCACAAACATTCACATCCCGTTAACGTTCCTGAGCAATCACCCTCAGGATCTCAGGGAGAAAAGGACCCTAAATCCCCAAAAGGACAGCACAATCCTGATGGGAAGGGGGTCCACCAACTTTTACAATCAGTACTTAGTGATACCACTGAAAAACACCCATCAGTGGTTGAAGGTGCTAAGGGGGACAAAGACTCAGAGGGAAAGAAACAACCCGCTGATACGGAACCCATAAACCCCTCAGGCGGTCCGATTCTCTCAGGAACTGCCCCCAAAAGCCAGGCTGGTATTACCCCAGTTATTATGGCTAGTCAGGCTGAGCAAACCCACTTAGTTATTACGACAACGGGGTCAGGACCTGGCCAAACGAAAGGCGAGTCTTTTTATAAAGAGGAGCCGGTTGAATTCTTGAGTATTGAGTCCATGGGGGACTTTCAGGCTCTTCTTGAGTCTGATGATGAGCTCAAGGAGGAGAGTGATGAAGAAGTGTTTGAGGCAGGTGAGGATATGGAAACTGATGAACAACCTGAACAATCACATCAGTCATCTCCAAACCAAAGTGAAGAGTTAGGTTCTCAATCTTCTGATTCTTCTGATACTGTGGACATCCTCAAAAAGTATGATGACTCTCTTCCCCTCACTGAAAGAAAATTGGTCAAGTTCCAACTTAAGACCAATAGAGCTCTTTACACTGGTCTCACTGAAGAGATGTTCGATCATCACACTGAAGTTGTTGTTCACTATGCCAACCTGAAGGCAGATGTTGAAAGTTATCATGATGATGTGAACGAAATGCATTCTGACACCAATAACTCCCTGACAGCTATTGATCTTCATCTCAGGAAGTTCAATCTTACTCTTGAAGGCATCACCAAAAGCCTTGGAACTATTCAAACAGCTGTCAAGGATGACCCGGAACTCAACAAGAAGGTCCTTCAGGCTGCTGAGACTTACCAGAAGCAATCAGCTGAATTCAGTGATCTTCTCAGCTTACTGAAGGATTCTAATATTCAGGGTCTTAGCTCTTCATTGGACTCAATCAGGACTTCTTTGGGTCTTCAGGAAAAACATCTGGGAACTTGGGCACAATCTTCAACATCCTTGGCATGGTCTCTTGGGTCAAGGATGTCAGGCATCGAAGCTTCTCAAGCATCTCTTGAGGATAAGATCTCAACTCTTCAGCAAGACACCTCGGACATCAAATCAATGATGACTGAGATCTATCAGGCTTTCAAGGGTCCTGCTGCTCCAGTGGCTCCAACTCTTGCTATCACCATGGCTCAAGCAACAGTTGAGGGGGAGAAAGACACTGGAGTCCCTGAAGTTTCCACAAGCCAGCAACCTCCTTCTCACACTGAAGGGGAGATTCCTGAAGCTTCTTCCACCCATCAAGATAAAAGCAAAGGCATCCTCACTGATCCTGAGCCTCAACCAGCACCAATCTTGGTAGCAAAGGATCCTGAATCACCAGCCAGGATCCCGTATGATATTGATGGAGTTCTTCACCACTTCTCAGCTGATGAACTCAGTGCTTATCTGGAGGAAGAGGAAGCAAAGAAGAAGTTAAAGGAGGAAGAAAAGGTGAGCAAGCCTGCTATTATTAAGGTTGTTCATGAAGAGGCTGAGAAAATTGGTCTTGAGGCTAAGGATCTTTCAGGAAGAGAGGGTGGTATGACTTTTGTAAAAGCTCAGACTGAGGAGATGATCACTCTCAGGAAGAAAAGGGAGGAAAGGAATAAAAGGGCTGAAGAGATCAGGCAGAACAGAATTAAGAAATATCAGTGGTATATGACTAACAGGTTGAAGCCAGAACCAATCACTGATGTTCATATTCATCGAAACACCAATCCTGCCATTGTCACTGTCTATAGAAATGCTGACAAAAGAGACTTTGAGGTTCATCAACCTTTCAGATTCGCTGACTTTGGGATCACAGAATTGGATGAGTTGGGTCCATTAATAGCAAAGAAATCAAATGTTGTGGTCCCTAGTCTGATGAAGTCCTTGAGTCAGAGGTATGAAAGATTGGCAGCTGCACCTCAGGAACTTGGCACTCCATCTCTTCTTCCTGATTCAGCACAACCAACTCCCTCTCAGTCTTCTTCAAGAAAAAGAAAGAAGATTGAAGCTGAGCCTGAGATCAAGGTTCCTGGTCTTGACTGCAATAGGGCTCTCCCTGAAGGTGTTCCTTTCAGGAACAATGTGGTCATTGAACAACCTGAAAGAGGTTTGTTCTTCATTGATGAGTTTGGAAACCAAGCCTTCCAGAGGTGGAGTGATATCGATTTGTCAGGGATCAAAGCTATGCTTGGTTTTCTAATGATGGCCTCTCCACTCAAGAGTCCTGAAAATGTGAAGTTTTGTCAAGATCTGAAAAAGAAAATCCATGAGCACCCTGACCAACAAGAGCTGCAGTCAAAGAAGCCCAAGCTTGAAGCCCTTGGTATTAAGTTGAACTGATAAATCTGCCTGAATACCCCCACTATCCCTTTTGTACTTAGTTTGTTAGGACTTGTAATGATATTAATAAGATGATGTTTTTATTATTTCAGTGTCCTTATTTACATTCTAGTACATTCAGTATGAGTAGAAGTCATTAGCTCACTCATAACTGATCAAAACACTTAGGAATAATTTATATCCAAATAGGGGGAGATTGTTGGGTCAGGAAAAACCCAAGAATACTTAAAACATGATTTGGACACAAATTAACTAAGTGTTAACTTAAACCGAGAACAATTCAAGTCACTGAGAGAACAGCCTCTCAGTGAGTCATCTTCAGGATGCTTAAGGCGAATTCAAGATGATGGTTCAGTGAGTGTTGGACAAGAACTCACTGAACCCCAGTCTCCTCAACAACAATGAAGTAATTAAGAGTGATAACTGAGAAGCGTGTCCTGAAGAACTAAGTGCCTGAGAAGAAAGGCAGAAATATCTAGGAAGGATTTAAGATAAGATCAAATCTTATCTTGTCAGGAAGAAATCCTTCCTAAGACGGCTTAAAGTCTTGGAGTGTCAGACCAACCACTCCTAAAGACTTAATAGGCCATTTCTATTGGTTCTTGGAAATGACAATTACTGTTGTAATTGTCAGACACGCTTGCTCAACAACTTGTAATATTTTAATTACTTTTACTCAGTTTACTTGTGTATAAATAGATTGAGAATGAGAGAAGTTGTGTGTGTTTTGTACAATTAAAGCTTAGTCTTTTGCAAAACAACTTTTCTCCTACAAAGAGTAACGTATCCCTGAGATAGCTCTGTGAGGTCGCATTGTTACCACTCAAGCAAAACTTGAGTTTAGATAGGAGACACCACCATACCTTGTCTATTCAATCCCAAGTGTTTGTTCCGCAAAACACTTTGGGTATAGATTCTTTGATTCATTTCTAATAAGAATTTAAACGTTGAAAATTATCTTGAGTTTTCTATATTCACGTTTTATAACTGTTAGAATTAATCATAACATTGTATTAGTCATAAACACAAATAGATTAACTTTCTAGTTAACTCTAAACGTGTTAAGGGACCAACAGATTTATATAAATTATTAAAGATTTTTGCTAAATGCCAAACGGTCTTTTTTTTTTTACCGCTGGCTTCTGTTTTTTGTGCATCAACCACCCCACGACTCGATTTTGACATCGACCGAGTCTTCCATCTTTTATGTTAAAAACGCGTCTTCCAAAAGGACCGTAATAAAGGTCGACGCCTCTTGGTTGTCCAAGACTCGGTCGTACATCCCTTATTAAGCCCCATTTTAGAGATGTTGCAATAGGCTAGGCTTTGTAATCATATAAGACAAGACGGGTTAAGATAGGGGCTTTTGGAGGTATGCATGAGCCAAATCTTGGTTGACACCTCTAAAGACATTTTTTGTTGATGACCCAAGCCTGAGGCCTCTATTGTCACTTTCCACAAATTTAAAAGACTAACTCAAAACTCTCCAATTATAGATTATAAGTTGTTCTTAGAACTACAAATTACCCGTTAGGCTAGTCGCAGTGGAAGCAAAAAATCGGTCGGTCATACCCTCTCGACCGACTTTGAGGTCGGTCATCCCCACTGTGGGCTAAAAATAAATATTGGACGAGCATAAGGGTTTTGGGTCTATCGGTCAAAATTTCAACCGATTGTATACACACAATATTCCACAAAAAAGTATCCGTTTGATATTAAAAAAAAAAAAAAAAAAAAAAAAAAAAAAAAAAAAAAAAAAAAAAACCTCGGTCATCGACTGTGGCAACTTGGTCGTGTCTGGTCATCGGAGAGAGAAAGCTGATGTAACAGGGGATGACCCGGGTCACCACTGTGCCCAGCCTTACAATTTACAACTCCAATTGTAGAACTACAGATTATTACCCATATAACATTTACCGAGACCTAAACATACTATTCATTAATACTTAATAAGTAATACATTTACTGAAATAATAGTTTTAATTAAAACTTACTTAATTAGTACTTTTTTTAAATAATGGCCCACAATATTTTTTTGTTTCTTGTGTTAGAGACGAAGTTCCTTGTTATTATACACTTTTTTGCACTTGATGACTTAGTGTTCTGGACTTCTGGATCCGCCCCTGACTAGTGGATGAAGAATTGGAATAATAAATCGACTTCAATTGGATCGACTGGGTCAATGATCACTTGTTTTGTTGTACAAACACTGAATTTTTCTTGAACTTTTCTCTAGGTACTTGTTATAAGTTTTTAACAATTGCGTGGTTCTTAAAAACGTTTGGCTACAAATTAAGCCATTAAGTAATGCAACAAGGGTGCTATTGTGTGGTTCTTTATCTTTTATATGATGATGACCCGCATATGATCTACTACAATGAGCACATTAGAAATGAAAGCAACTCTACAAGTGTTGATGAATATGATACAAGCGTTGTTACACGATATACAAGTGTTGACACAATTAATTCTACTTCAAAAAGAAATTCTACATCAAAAGAGAGGCCATGGCTTAATAACTTTCCAAGCGTTCCGTTTTCACACTGCAACTACTAAGCCGCCTTAATCACAGATACGAAACTTATATCTCACGTAATATCAAAACACACACACCCTCTCTCTATATAATATATTTTCAAACACTATATAATCCCTACATTAGAGCAACCCTTTTATAACAACACATTATAAACTCATAAAAGAACTCTAGAAATATCATTGAAATAAAAAGATCATGGGTGACAACAAGAATGTTAATCTCCCACCTGGTTTTCGGTTCCGTCCAACCGACGAAGAGCTTGTGGTTCATTTCCTTCAACGTAAAGCGTCTCTTTTGCCTTACCACCCCGACATCATCCCAGATCTTGATCTATATCCTCATGATCCATGGGACTTAGATGGTAAGCTAAATTATCTCTTATACATGGTCTATGCATGTGTCTTTTTTTTCTCGTTATTTTTTCCAACTTATTCAAACACTAAGAAAATCTATTATCTCACACATGTTTTAAACTTGACTTTAACTCACAACATCGTGGTTGATGGTAACTCAGATACTGCTAGGCCAAAAGCCTTTAGTACGTCTATGTGCATATCTTGTTTTGATACAACATATAGACATTGTATAGTTGTAGAAAAGTTTTCTTAATTTTCTTTCTTTAGTTTTCTTGAGAACAGAGTAGCTAGTAACTCTTTTTTCTCCAAGAACCCTTTGAAAACCGGACAACTCTAAATTCAAATTCTCTACCTCATAGTTATAATAGCAAAAACCTGGTTTTCTGTTTTGAGTGGAGAAATTTCAGAAAATACTAATTTTGAACACATTTTCAGTTTTGAGTGTGTTTTTTAAAAACTTTTATGGAAAACTTTTCATTTTCCAACAACTAAACACACCCATAACTATTCTTATAAGTGTTTTTTTTATGGTTTATCCAAAAAGCTTATATGATCATTTCTGATTGAAATAAAATGTTCCTTTAATAAAAAATTTATTGTTCCTAATTGAATATTTCAAAACGTAATAAAAGATGAGTTACAACCCCTTAAACTATATGGTGAGTATATGAATGATCAAAAATTGTGCATGCATGGTTTTATGTTGTAGGCAAAGCTTTGGTGGAGGGGAAGAAATGGTATTATTTCAGCAGAAGATCACAGAATCGAGTAACGGCGAACGGGTACTGGCAATCTTGTGGTGGTGATGAACAAATAATGAGTTCAAATGGTAACAAAAAAATTGGTGTGAAAAAATATTATGTGTTTCATATTGGTGAAGCTCGTGAAGGTATAAAAACTGATTGGATAATGCAAGAATTTAGGTTTTGTGATGGTGCTAATTCATCTAGATCAAGAAGAAGAGACAACTCTAAAATTGTAAGCTATCATCAACTTCTTATTTTTTGAAATTGTATAATCATTGCATAATTTTCAACAAAAAATATTGATCAACTCAAGTTTTGTATTCGTATATACTTTCTTTTAACAGCATCCTTTTATCTTTGAAACATTAATAACTCTTACTAGTAATAATTATACATAGGTACAAGAATAAATTATTCCTTTTTTTAATCATTCTTAATGAATCATTTTCAATCCTTATATACCATTAAAATTTCTACAACATTGAACCTCTTCATGGTTTTTTTTTTTTTTTTTTTTACTTTTTTTTTATTTATATTTAAAAATGAAAGCATTTGTGTTAAATAAACCAGTTACGGTGTTGAATTTGATGGGGGCGGTGTGGTAACTCCGAATGCCACATGGGATTAACGCTACACTTGCGTTATTATACCCGATCCTCTTATAAAGCTTTAAAAGATTTATGGATAATGAACATATATTTATTAGACAGATGTTGATGTAGCATACTAGCATGACATGAAAATTTTAAAAGCTTATAAAATACATTATGAAAATGATTGCCTTGCATCAAATTATTAACTACTCCGTATTACTTTGGGTCTATAGATGTCATGTTTTGCGTTGAAGGCATTTTAGCCTTAATTAGATGAAAAGTATGAAATATCAAAGTGCGTAAAGTTTTACAAGTTTGTTTTACAAAATGCATGTTTTGTAATACCCTTTACAAAATGCATTTCTTTTTCAGGATTGGGTAATATGCCGAGTGTATGAGCAGAATTATGATAACGATGACGATGAGGATGGAATGGAACTTTCGTGTTTAGACGAAGTCTTTATGTCATTAGATGATTACGATGATATTAGTTATCCGAACTAGGACAGGAGAATAAACAGAAATTACGAGCCATCAAGATTTATTAAACTATATATCAAGAAATTACAATATTGTAGTGACAAAGAATATTGAAGTTTTAGAGTGGAAAGCTTATCTACAAATATTTTTCTTCAGTTGAAAATTTTGTTGCAATTTGTAAATTAATATCGAATTAACTTTTGGTGGTGATATGAAATGTATTTGCAAATGATGTTATACATGTTGGAACATTACTAATTAATAGTTTTGTTGTTTTTTAGTGTTTGCCAGGAAATAGAGATTAGTGACAGTTTTTCTGTCACTAAACCGTCTCTAATGAACCATCACCATCCTAAATATGTGTCTAACAGAAATGGTGGCGGTTATATCTGTTGAAAAGGCATCACTAAGCGAACCATCGCGACTGTTTGAACCAGTTTCAAGTAGCGACGGTTATGCTGTTGCTAGGTCGTCGCTAAAGCATCGCTAATAGCAGTTATTTGTAAACCATTGTGACTGTTATGAAAAGAGGTGTCTCTAAGGCTATTTGAAGGGGTATTACCATGTGCTTATATATAGAGGACGAATTTGTCACTTTGAAATCATCAAAAACACACAAACATCATCCATCTCCATCATCATAACATATCAGATTCGTTAGATTCAAGTTTTTATACTTGATTTGATTGTTGTATCCTCTAAACAGTCATCCTAGATAGGACGAAATTCTATTTTAGGATACTGCTTTCGCAGGACTCAATCACGATGTTGTAATATTTGATATTAGTATATATTATTCATAACAATCTTAAACAGAATTTTCCAAAGATGGATCAAGCAATGCAGAAACCGCATGTTGAAAAACCTGAAAAGTTCAAAGGTTCTGATTTCCATCGTTGGCAACAAAAGATGTTGTTTTATTTGACAACGTTGCATGTGTCAAATGTTCTCACAGATCCTAAACCAACAGATTCGTATGTGGAAGGACAGAATGTTACTACTGAGGCACAAGTGGATGAATATGAAAAGGCCGCCTCACAATGGAATCATAATAAATATAATTGCATAAATTATCTTTTGAATGCTTTGGATGATTCCTTGTTTGATATTTATTTCACCTTTGCAAATGCAAGGGACATATGTATATCATTGGAAAGAAATACATGACTAAAGTTGCATGTTCCAACAAGTTTGTTGTTGGCAAATTCTTGAACTTCAAGATGAATGATGCAAAGCCTGTTGTGAAACAAGTGGAAGAACTCCAAATCATAGTCCATGAATTGGAAGTAGAAGGCATGGGTATTAAATCTAACTTTCATGTTGGTTCCATTATTGAAAAATTACCCCCATCCTGAATTTTTTTTAAGTTATATCTTAAATATTTGACTAACGATATGAGTTTTGAGCAACTTGTTCTCAAAATTCGTGTTGAGGAAGATAACAGGATGCAGGAAAAGGCTGATGCAAATTCAATTGAACCAAATGCAAACATGGTTGGTGAAAGCTCTTCCAAATCAAAGAACTACCACAAAAACAACAAAAATTGTGGTGGTTCTGGACAGAATTCTTCCAAGGATAAAAAGAAGAATTACACCCAACAAAAGAACAACTTCAAGAAAGTTTATCATTGTTGGGTCTGTGGAAAAACTGGTCATAAAGCCAAGGATTGTTGCCACAAGAAAGAAGATGGAGGGGGAAATTCTGGAGGAAATTCCAACCCAGCAAACCATGTGGAATCTCCAACAGAATTTGCTAGAGTAATCGAAGCCTTCTTGACCACAAATGATGTTGATTGGTGGTTTGATACTGGTACAAAAAAGCACATATGTAATTCAAGAAGGATATTTGTATCTTATCAAAAGGTGAATGAAACTGAACCAATATTCATGGGGAATGAAACTTCTTCAAAGATTGAAGGAAAAGGCAAAGTCATATTAAAGTTGACTTCTGGAAAGAAGATTTTGTGCTCTCAAATATGTTGCATGTGCCTAATATCACCAAGAATATGATTTCTGGCCCGATTCTTAGTAATAAGGGATTTAAACTTGTATTTGAATAAGATAAATTTGTAATCACCAAGGGTGGTGTGTAGCAACCTGTAAAATTCCCCAGTAATTTGTAAATGCTAATCAAGTATTAAATTACCATTACTGTTCAGTTAACCATTTTTACGAGCAAAATTTGAAAATTTTGTTTATTACATTACAATAATTCAAACACGTTGATACGTGATTTACAAACACATTAGAACGAGCCCACACACGGACCACGACGAATCCAACAAACTAATAAACAACCAAACGGATCCACATTACTATACTTGGCCCAATTTTTGAGTCTGGTACTATTCAAGCCCAACCCAATTCATATTAATTCGTATATTTCACTCAGCCTAACACCCCAACACTTGGCTTCGATATCTTTTGATTTCGACATACAAACTATACAACTTTTTACATGGATCGAATCTCCACACTCCAAATAATCAGTATGACAACTCTCACTTTCTCATTCGAACATTTGATCACTAAACGAGACGCTAAGTAAATCTCTCTCGACACAAGTACAATTCGTCCAAATTTAAACCAAACTCGACAAAACTAATTTTCACCTATGTCTTTTAATTTTCCCTAGTCAACTATGAGTTAACAACATTGTTTCTCACCTTCTTACACATTTTGACACGTTACAAAGTCATTTGGACCCTTTGTATATGTCGAACGAGGCATATATATGTGCAACATGGTTTATAGCCAAAAATACACACAACTTATAACCTAAATATCCATTGTACTCAAGTATATATTCTCAAATCCTATCTAAATCCTGCAAGCAATCTAATCAACACAAGTTGAGTCATTAAAATACAATATACTTGACTAATACATGTATATATACGTATACAACACATACGTTCACTCCCATTCACACTTAAACACTTATCTCATATTTCTCTAAGTCCTAAACTTACTGCCGAGACACTCAAAGAATAGGAGCCTTTCTCTAGTAGAATTGAGCCTCTTTCCAAGTCGAAAACCTTCCATTCGATCCTTTGGAGATCATTTTTATCAGTGACTTGCAATCCATCTGAGTTCTAGTCCTTTTTCACGTGTATCACACCACCTTTTGGGTGTTGTAAGTCCCTTTGAACTCAATTCCTGCTCATGATCATGTTTTCAATATATCATGCATGGTTATATATTTTGTTCCATCATATTTTACTTTCTAAGCATATTTACGTTTTCTAGTATTTATTTTACGTAACACATTTGACCTCCTATTCATGGATGGCTAGAATATACGAGTTACACATTTATTCGACACATATATGTTCATTATAATGCTTAACGAGACACAATTCTAACATATGTTGCATCGTATATTTTATATTTCATTTATATCACTTTGGAAATATTGATTTATTCGACTAAGATTGGCCTCATTAAAATCCATTTCATACATACAACATGTCGATTTTATTACTCGAACTAATTCTCCATAAACTCATCTAATAAGCTGTTGAAATAGGCTCACGTTATAAGCTCTTAAAAGTCCTTGTTAAACCTCAAACATATCGCTACTCGAAACAGTTTCAAAACCTTTAGTTTTATACATGTGGGATTTTAAGCCCAACAAGCCAAAAATAAGCACTCTGGATAAGCAGTTGGTATAAGCTGTTTTGATATGTTTTTAAGACATTGAAATAAGCCCAAAACCATGCCCACTTTATTTTAAAACCCAACGATTCGATAATTCTTATTGGGCCTTAGTTTATCTCGTTAAAGCTCAATAATCACTTAATAAGCTCTTTTTGCAAATAAGCAGTTCAATAAGACTCAAATAAGCTTTTTAAAGATATTACAACTTTCGGAAAACTTAATATATCATTTTGGTGATTTTTGGACTAAGTTTGCAAAATATATTACATATCGGGTTAAAAGTGTCAATTTCACATAATTATGTTGCAAACTGTTATTTCAGTAACCTTAGAGTAGAAATTGTAAATATAATATTGGTCCCTTTTGGACTAAAAATGTAATTAATAACTAACCAAGGACTAACGGTGCAAAAGTTACTCCGTTGGGGTAGAAAGTGTAAAATTCGTATAAGTTCAGGGACTATACAGTAACATTGTTTCATATTCATTTCCATTTCATATTTTACACTTTTTCATTCAATCACGGGCATTTTTACAATTCGTTCAATATATTAAATCACGTTACGTTTATATAATTATATAACGAATTTCAACGAATAATTTAACGTATCGTTCAACCACTTTCGAGAAAACGATATTCATGAATTCAATAACATAAAAATAAGATAATATTATATATAATATTATTTTTGAACTTTAAGCATTTTAAGCATATCACTCACTCTCATCACAAACCAAATCGTTATCCGATGCACATTTCACAATCACTATTCGTATTAAGTCAAAACTATCAAATTCTCAGACTTCCCTATTATTCAGGTCGTGTGTTGGAGCAGTTCCCATAATTCACTTGATTTCACATTTCACCTTTGACAATTACACTCAAGGTGAGTCATAGCTCCACTTTTACTCATTTAATAACTTTACACTCTTTGGGGGGATACATGCTACAAAATAGAACACAAGTATTTTCTGTATGCTACGCCTGATTGATATTGCCTAAGTTACTCTATTGCCAAAAGCCCCTCATATCATGAACCATTAATCACTTGCGAGTGAACGCGAATATAGTGAATAGATCTATTGGAGGCTGACTGCCTATTCCACTAATGCCGGATGGATAGTCTTAGTTGCTAGCCGGATTAGTCGCTATGCACTATATTTGAAGGAACTAGGAAGATGGCAATATCCTACACGAGGGCCATATTTCTCACCGGTTACAATACACTGTTAACGTTTGCGTGTCATGAGACTTAGGGCAAGATATCCAACTGCAATATCACCATTTCAAATATGATTGTAATTCACAGGCAATCACAAACTTGTGTTCAAACTAATTACAATTACAAACTCTATGATTTCACTCCACAATTTTGTTGACTTTTAGCATGTTTATCTCAGGTAATTAACGGAGCAGTCATGGCATGGAGTGGGCATTAAACTGATGGTTTTTGTGGTGTAAAATAAATTATGTCATTCATTTCAAACTACTACACCTTTTTGTGGAATATTACAACACTGAAATTTCACTTTTGTATCTCAATTATTATTGAATGACAATAACTTTCAAAACGCTTCTTTTGAGCCGTTTTCTATGATTATGACAATAATCCCCCCCGTAATACCCCGATTATTCTTCCGCTGTTAACTCATAATTTAGGGGGTGTTAGATGGTGTGTATGTAGGAAAGGGTTACCTTGATCAGAGACTATTTAAACTAAGTGTTGTAACTAATGACAATTTTATTAATAATAATAACGCCGGCACTAGCACCGCTTCTGTGTACATGATTGATCCTTCTTTCTTATGGCATTCTAGATTAGGCCATGTTAATTTCCGTTCCTTGCAAATAATGATAAACTTAGGCATGTTGCCTAAATGCACAATGGATAAATATCCAAGTGTGAGATATGTGTTTAATCTAAATAAACAAGTCAATACACAAATCTGTAGAAAAATCAAATGAAATACTTGGTTTAATACATACAGATTTATGTGATTTCAAAGCAACACCATCAAGAGGAGGAAAGAATTATTATATTACTTTCATTGATGATTGCAGCAAATTTTGTTATGTGTACTTAATAAATACCAAAGATGAAGCCTTGAATATGTTTAAGACATATACGACAGAAGTTGAAAATCAACTAGACAAAAAGATTAAAATTTTAAGGTCTGATAGAGGAGGAGAATATGAATCCAATGACTTTGCTGAATTTTGTTCTACTTATGGTATTATACACCAAACAACAGCCCCACACACCCCACAACAAAATGGCGTGGCTGAACGTAAGAATAGAACATTGAAGAACATGATTAATTCAATGTTAATTACTTCAGGGGCTCCTCATAGTCTATGGGGTGAAGCATGTCTTGTTGCAAATACAGTGTTGAATAAAATTCCTCGTAAGAAGAGTGACAAATCTCCATATCAATTATGGAAAGGAAAGCAACCTTCTTATAAAAGGATGAAAGTGTGGGGTTGTTTGGCAAAGGTTCAAATACCTTTACCAAAGAGAACCAAACTTGGACAAAAAACAGTTGATTGTGTTTATCTCGGTCCATCAAAGAATAGTGTTGCTTATAGGTTCCTGGTTTACAAATTCAATGTAGAAGACATAAGCAACAACACAATTATAGAATCTGTTGAAGCAGATTTCTTTGAGAATATTTTCCTTATAAGGATAAAGAGAAACAAATCTCAAATCTAACGAAAAGATTATTTGATGATCAATTGTCTCAAGATCAAAGAGACAACAATTCCGAGGTTCAAAGGGAATGATGAACCTAGAAGAAGTAAGCGTGCAAAAGTCTCAAAAGACTTTGGACCAGATTATATGACCTATATTGTTAATGAAGAACCACAAACATATAAGGCTGCTATGGAATCATCAGAAGCACCTTATTGGAAAGAGGCTATTCAAAGCAAAATAGACTCAATTGTGCATAACAATACATGGAAATTGGTTGATCTACCTTCGGGACACAAACCAATAGGCCATAAGTGGATCTTCAAAAAGAAACTAAGACCAGATGGTACCGTAGAGAAGTATAAGGCTCGTTTAGTAGCCAACGGATACCTTCAAAAAGAAGGTCAAGATTTCTTTGACACTTATTCACCGGTTACAAGGATAACCTCTATAAGAACGTTAATGGCTATAGCAGCAATTCACAACCTGATTATACATCAAATGGATGTGAAGACTGCGTTCTTAAATGGTGAATTAGATGAAGAAATCTATATGCAACAACCCGAGGGGTTTGTTGTCAAAGGTCAAGAGCATAAGGTATGTAAATTGGTTAAATCTCTTTACGGCCTTAAACAAGCTCCAAAGCAATGGCATGAGAAGTTTGATAACACTCTCTTATCAAACGGCTATCAAATAAACGAATGTGATAAATGTGTTTATGTTAAACAATACAAAAATGCATTTGTCATTATTTGTTTATATGTGGATGATATGCTAATTATGGGAACAAATTTGGATGTTATTAACCAAACCAAGAAAATGTTCATTCTTTATTTGATATGAAAGACATGGGAGAAGCTGATGTCATTCTTGGTATTCGAATTCAAAAGACTTTCAATGGATACATCCTTACCCAATCTCATTACATTGAGAAGACCCTTAAGAAATTCGGGCATTATGATGATAGACCAGTTGTAACTCACATTGATCCTAAGGTTCAACTAAAGAAGAACAAAGGACAAAGTGTATCTCAGTTACAATATACAAAAGTACTAGGAAGCTTGATGTATATAATGAACTGTACACGACCAGATTTGGCATATAGTGTAAGTTGACTTAGTCGATATTCAAACAACCCTGGGAGAGATCATTGGGATGCATTAGTAACAATGCTTCAATATCTTAAGCATACAATGGCTTATGGGTTACATTACACTAAATATCCTCTTGTATTAGAAGGATTTTGTGATGCCAATTGGATTTCCAACCATAATGAAGGAAAGCCCACAAGTGGCTATGTATTTACACTTGGAGGGGCTGCTGTATCATGGAAATCGTCTAAGCAAACTGTGAATACCAGATCAACTATGGAAGCAGAATTTGTAGCCTTAGACAAAGCTTCTGAAGAAGCAGAAAGTCTTAGAAGCTTTCTAGAGGGTATTCCATTGTGGCCAAAACCTGTGACTGTTGTGTGTATACATTCTGATAGTATGGTTGCTCTCACTAGAGCAAAGAATCATATCTATAACGGCAAGTCAAGACATATAAGACGTCGCCACAATACGATAAAGGACTTGTTGAGAAATGGAATCATTTCCATCGACTACGTAAAGTCAAAGGAAAATATAGCAGATCCTTTGACAAAAGGAATTTGTAGAGAACAAGTCATATTTACATCGAGGGGTATGGGCTTAAAGCCAACACAATGAGTGACTACTCAACGAAAACCTAACCTAGCAAAATTGGAGATCCCATGGTCTAGGTTCAATAGGAAAACTAGTTGAGGAAAACTTAAAAGTATTAACACACAGGTATGCCCATTCCTATGATGAATTTTGTGTGTTTATCCGTTGATGATTAAGGGCTGAATTTTAATTCTTAATAATGCTAATGGCTTTTACAGTGGAATACTACGGAATATTCTTGATTGGCATTACCTATACGAGATTGATGTGGGGTCGCATCTTTGGGAACCAGATGGCTAAGTTCTCTAAAATTCTCATGAATAAGGATATGTTCATGACCGAAATGAACACAACGGTAAGAATCTGTTATTGCATAAATATGATATGTGTGATACTTATTGTCTTGATTTACTACAAAACGTGGCTAGTTCAAGACCTATGTTCACTATCCACAAAGTAGATCCGATAAGTACTCACTAGGATAGGTTCAAGTCCAAAAGACACCTAATCTGATGCATGTCATATTACATTTGATGGAAATAGAATAATAAGTAACTTTGTATTATCTTATTTTCTATTCAAATGTGGGGTATTATTGGTGTTTGAATAGAAAATGTTGGGTATTATTGGAACATTACTAATTAATAGTTTTGTTGTTTTTTAGTGTTTGCCACGAAATGGAGATTAGTGACAGTGTTTCTGTTACTAAACCGTCTCTAACAAACCATCACCATCCTAAAGGCGTGTCTAATCGAAATGGTGGCGGTTATATCTGTTGAAAAGGCATCACTAAGCGAACCATCGCGACTGTTTGAACCAGTTTCAGTTAGCGACGGTTATTATGTTGCTAGGTCGTCGCTAAAACGTCGTTAATAGCAGTTATGAAACTAGACTCAAGTTCCAGATATTTATTGATTTTTGTCAGTTCGTTAAAGAGTAGCAGCGGGTCAGTTTCCGGGTGGACTTTTTGAGAAAAATTTTCATGTTTTTAGTCGTGTTTGGTCACGGGGAGTTATGTGACAGTTACGAAAAGAGGTGTTTCTAAGGCAATTTGAAGGGGTATTGTGACTGTTTTGAAGGGTCACCATGTGCCTATATATAGAGGACGAATTTGTCACTTTGGAATCATCAAAAACACACAAACATCATCCATCTCCATCATCATAACATATCAGATTCGCTAAATTCAAGTTTTTTTACTTGATTTGATTGTTATATCCTCTAAACAGTCATCCTAGATAGGACGGAATTCTGTTTAAGGACACTGCTTTCGCAGGCCTCCATCACGCTGTTGTAATATTTGATATTAGTGTACATTATTCCTAACAATACATAGTGATTTTTTGCATTTGATGTTATACATAGTGATTATTATGATTGAAAATTCTGCAAACTCGCGCATACATTAAGCTAAATCTTAGATTAAATCTTGCTTAATGTGAGATATTAAACTCATAAGTTTGTACGGAGAAACATCTTATATATACACTTTAGCAAAGTTAATTAGCGTTTCTGACTCGATCATAGTATCTCAAAGTTTATTTAAGTTACATTTGGGATATTTTTTTTGAAAATCATCATCTATTTCATTTAAGATATTTAAAGTTACATTTCAGTGTCAAAATTGGTAGAGTACTTCATTCTTCTTAGTGATTTCTACTGAGTGATCCTCTTAAGTGGTAATTAATGTGGTGTGTTAGGGTTGGATGGAGGAACTTTCCTTTAATTGTTGAATCTAATTTAGGAGGATTGATACACGTGAAGTTTGTAGTTTATCTATTTGTAGTCCGTTCAGGGTGGGTATCGGTATGTACGAGTGCTTAAGGTCATTGTAGTTGGAGAGGATTGATTTGGTCGTAACTTTTGTTGTAATTCTTGACATCTTGCTAGTTTTATTTAGATAATCGCATTTCTAGAGAAAAGTTTATATAGAGAAGGTACAAGCAAAGTTTTTAGTAAGCATATTCCGAATGTTCTATACGTAATAATCAAACTAGAATGATACTCACAAAGACAAAGCAAGAAAATTTGTTAAAAGAAAATCTATCTCAACACACCAATGTTGTAATGATTGTCAAATAAAAGTTAATAAAAATGAAGCATTAGTTTTAATGGAACTAAGTGATTTATCGTATTTTTGGGTGTAGGTGTTCACGTGAAGCCGTGAAGGAAAAAGTGGGGCCCAGAAAGCAAAATGGGCTTGTTTCGTAGGGCCCAATTTATAGCATACTTTCCAATTTCTGCTACAAAGCCCTTTATTTTGTTAGTTGTCTTGTGTCACAGAGCATATATTCCAATTTTTAATAAGTTGCAATTTTTTTAATCAAATTCATTTTTGGGTGATTGCTTAGGGTATCATGTGTCACATGTGATGCAAGCATGTGTCACTCACATGTGTGCTCTAACTGCACAAGGAGTCATTATTCACATGTCATATCTACATGACATGTACATAAAAATGATGTTTAGACAATGTGTAATGGGCGTTGTTGCTCTCATTTTCGCCTCAAAAACGCCCCAACATGCCCCTATGCCCAAAACGTTGGGGCGCTGTTGGCCCAAATTTTGCTTCCCGGGTTGTGCTGACAGCGCCCAACCATTTGTACTTCTTTTATTATTTTTTCTTGTTTTTGTTGTAGTTGTGTCTTTTTTTTTTTTTTTTTTTTTTTTTTTCTTTTTTTTTTTTTTTTTTTTGCAGAGAATGTGTAACAGAGGAGGGATATCAAACTGGTGAAGAAGATGAATACTTTTAGGTTATCTACACTTTATACCCTTTATTTTATAGCTTATACAATTTTTGTCATGATTTTTTTGTTTTATTACTAGATAGCGTAAATGACTATGAGTTAACATAATTGACAATTTCAACCCATTTAGAAATATATCCCGCCCACTTTTTTTGAAATATATCCCGCCCACGTTTGTTATTTTGAGTCTGAAACTTTTTTTATTTTAAATGTTTAATTAAAAATGTAATATTTAGTGATTAAAAAAATAAAAAAAAGAAAAAAAATGAGTGTCACGCGTCAAACAACGCCCCACTCACCACTACACCATTTTTTCAACAAAGCCCCATAATACCTCATATGTCACGTGTCAAACAACCCCCCACTCTCCACCCATTACCACTACACATGGTCTTAACAAAAGCTTGTTTGGTTTGTACCAGTGTTGCAAAAAAAGGTCTACAAGGCCGATTAATCGCCGATTAGGTGCTACAAGGCCACCGACCTTGCCGATTTATGTAACTGGGTCAAAAAAATAGGTCAACTGTGGTCAACGGCTATCAACGGCGGTCAATGGTGGTCAAACTTGCCGGAAACCTATAAATCTTGCCGGAAGTACCCAACACTCACTGTAAACTTATTTTGATCACTTATAGTAACTCTTTAAGTTTATTACAAGTTGTTTTTTAGAAAATACCTTGCCGGAAATACCTAAAACTCACCGGAAATACAAAAAACTTGCCGGAAATAACTAAAATTTGTCAGTAATGCCAATCCGATTAATCACCGATTAATCCCGCCTAGACCGATTACAAGCTACAAGGTGGTCGACCGCCCGACTACCGATTCGCGATTTTTGCAACCTTGGTTTATACTTAGTAACAAAAGTATTGATTTGATGAAAATTGGATACAAAACGTATAGTTGAGGCATCCTAATAGATCTTTGAGTGTAGAAACGAAATTAGGTCATATGTATCACAAGCTCAAAAACTTACCCGGAAGTTGCGAGATTACATGTTTATAAGTTAAACCTAATGTTAAGTCTACGAATAAACTATATGTTAAGTCGTAATATGAGTTAGAGAATACATAAATAATCAAAGTGCTTAAGGAAGATCTAAGGAAAAAGTGAAGAAAAGAACAAAGCACCAAAGTTCTTAGGTGTAGTCAAGTCGTTGAGTTAAAAGATTCCATGTGTCCGGTTACATTTGTGTCACACTGTTCACGCACACTTGATTTAACCAAGATTGTTGTAGAGTGTCAAGCATCTAGATTAGAAAGTCATATCAACCGTCCAACAAACTCAATTAACAACGGACATTACTTGATGGTTATAACCAATTAGCTTCTGATGAACATTAGATTACAAAACACCTGACTCATTGATTAAACATAAGTCGAAATTTTTTGATATTTCTTAAAAATATCGATAATTTTCGATATTTCTTAAAAAATTCGCAAACTTTGCGATTTTTAAAAGAAACCAAAATTTCTTGGATTTCACGGGATTGTGTCGTGCATGTTGTGACACCTAGTGCCTAAACTAGGTGTAGCTCGGCGATGCTTTTTTCCAAGGCACCACAGGTACCGAGATTGGAGTACTATAAATACCCCAAATAACTGTTTTACTGTGTGTTTACTCCACATTTATTATTACGCCTTTCGGCACATATACATATTCTCACGACGGAGCTTGGTCATGGGATAAAACCCAAGGCGAGGCTAACACGTGCTTCTTCCTTGTGTAGGTGACTGAAGGACAAGTTCTCATACTGTCCGAAGGAACCATCTCTTTGTTTTTAGTAAGGTACGAACTTTTACTTCAACAACATACATTTACTATATAGGAGGGAGATAAAGTTTTCTCCCCTCTAAAAAGTGTAGAAAGAGTCTCCCCTCTTGGCAAGTGTCTCTTCCATCCCCCTTCTTTTTCTCTCATTTTTCCTTTTAACCTACGATCCATCAAGTATGATGAACATCCATGTATGATAAACATCAAGATATGTTGAATATCAAAATATGATGGACATCAAAATATAATGAATATTAATATTTTCATACCATGATTGATATACATTCAAATCCAGATTGATGAACATCAAGATATGATAAACCATGACTGTTGAACATTTAGATCATAATTGATGAATATTAAGATATGATAAACCTCATGTCTGATGAACATTCAGACCATAATTGATAAACATTTATTGATAGACATTCAAACCATGATTGATGAACATTCGATGAACTTATGGCCAGAGTATTGTTAAACATTTTATATCGATGAACTTAGATTGACAAAATATTTTGTATTAACGAACATTAAAATATTTGTATTAACGAACATTAAAACATTCTTTTTATTGAACATTACTTGATGACCCTAATAATTTTGTTGAGCTATTCAAAAAAACAACTTAAAGACACATAAAAAACCAAATCACAACATTCACATTCCCAAATAACATCTTCAAACTCGATTTCTTCACTACAAAACAATCCAAATCTTACATAGCCAATCCCCATACACTCTTATTAACCCTTGCATATGGTAACTCATCTATCCAAACTGTAGAGACCAAGAATCGGTTTCTGGAGGTCTTGGTTGATCAAAATAGACTCGATCCATGATATGTTTAGAGAGATAAAGTAGAGAGAAGGTGGAGAGTGAAACTAGATATTATTGATGTTAAAGATAATGTTTCACAGCCACACCCCTCAAGTGAAGACTTGAGGGGTATTTATGGGCCTTACAAGACAACTATTCGAATATTACATTATAAGTCCCTGCACTATATGCATACTAGTTGTCTACTCCAATTCACGTAAATATCGCTCAGTTTCATTTCTAACAATCTCCCTCCAGCTGGAGATATACATGAATTGGTTACAATAATTCCTAACAAGTACATAATAATGATGAATACAATGTTGACGTAGAGCAGTTTCCTTAGAGGATGTCTTCACAGCTCTTGATCTTCTCGTATCTTTCTCAGCTTGATTGAATTACTTGCAGAATCACTGTAATGACCTAATTGGGTTATTACTCCCTCCCAATTAGTAAGCCCTTTTCATTTACATGCTCCCTCCCAAATTGACAACCCGTTTGATATAGCCCTGCAGCTTGTAGAAGAAGTTTCTCTAAATTCTGCCCAAATTGTCTTCAGTCTCTTGCACAGCGGAAAATGGATAATAGACTGATAATCTGTAACTTCTTCACAGGTTTGTTTGGGGAGCATCATATCGACATCTTCGACTCACTTAGAATGCTTCTAGTTATTCAATAAAAGCACCGATGTACACATTTCTCCCTCCAGGATGATGACGATCTTTCGGACTCATCTTACATATGTGTACATAAACATATCAACTGGAAGCAAAATACAAATCAATACCCCATGAGTGGATGTCGATAACTATTCTCTCTACAATTCTCTTAGAGTTCGATCGTTAGAAATGACAATTTATTCACCACTCCCATCTCAAATTCTCATAGCCCAATCGGAAGCTCTTCAGGAAGAAAATCGAGCTCACGAGAAAATTAAGGGCATGCTAGAAAGTGAGAACGGATTCATACGAAGAGCCGATGGAATGTTATGCTTAAAGAAAAGATGCTGGATTCCTCTCTATGGAGGTATTCGAGATTTTATCATGCATGAATCTCACAAGTCTAAATATTCCATTCATCCCGGATCCAACAAAATGTACCAAGATCTCAAGCAACTTTACTGGTGGCCAAACATGAAAGCCGACATTGCAACATATGTTGGGAAATGTTTGACTTGTTCAAGGGTCAAAGCCGAAAGTCAAAAACCATCTGGACTACTTGTACAACCTGAGATACCAGTATGGAAATGGGAAAGAATCACTATGGATTTTATTACCAAGTTACCAAGAACGTCGACCGGATATGACACCATTTGGGTTATCGTCGACCGCTTGACCAAATCAGCTCATTTTCTGCCTATCAAAGAAACTGACGAGTTGGACACACTCGCTCAGTTGTACTTCAAAGAAATCATAATCCGACATGGAGTCCCAATCTCTATCATTTCAGACAGAGACAGTCGATTCACTTCAGGATTTTGGCAATCCTTACAGAAAGCCCTCGGTACTCAATTGGACATGAGCACCGCCTACCATCCTCAAACTGATGGACAAAGTGAAAGGACAATCCAAACCTTAGAAGATATGCTTAGAGCATGTGTACTTGACTTCGGAAAAGGTTGGGACAAACACTTACCATTGGTTGAATTCTCATACAACAATAGTTACCAAACTAGCCTAAAGGCTGCACCTTTTGAAGCACTTTACGGAAGAAAGTGCAGATCACCTATCTGCTGGACGGAAGTTGGTGACATGCAGCTTACCGGACCAGAACTAATCCACGACACCACAGAGAAAATATTCAAAATCAAACATCGTATCCAAGCCGCTCGTGACAGACAAAAGAGTTATGCAAATGTGAGAAGGAAACCCATGGAGTTTGAAGTCGGAGATAGAGTTATGCTAAAAGTTTCGCCCTGGAAGGGAATGATACGCTTCGGAAAGCGTGGAAAACTCAATCCAAGGTACATTGGACCATTTAAAATCCTCGAGAGGGTTGGCCCAGTTGCTTATAAATTAGAACTTCCAGAAGAACTCAGTAGGGTACACCCTACATTTCACGTATCCCAACTTAAGAAATGCCTATCGGACGAGACTCTCGTCATTCCGTTGAAAGAAATTAAACTGGACGACAAACTTGTGTTCACAGAGGAACCCGTAGAGATAATGGATAGAGAGGTTAAGCAGCTCAAGCAAAGCCGTATTCCTATTGTGAAAGTAAAATGGAACTCTAAGAGAGGACCGACATACACATGGGAACGCGAAGACCAAATTCGTGAAAAATATCCCCACCTATTCCCGTAAACCACTCTTATTAGCCATCTTAGACTTGAATTCCGGGACGGAATTCGAATGAGGGAGGAGTACTGTAAGATCCTACGAAAAACCCTTGTAGTTAATCTTAATGATTAGTGATAACCTTGTATTATCATTTAATAAAGCCCATTTTTGCTGGGAAATTTAAACTTTTCGATTATTGTTATTAACTTCACGGTGCATTCTATATATATTGTATACACAAACACGAGATAACACTTCCGTCGCAACAACACATTTTCAAGATCAACGACAAGTGACAACACTCACAATAAAAGTTAACCTACTTATTACACTACACCTAACTACAAATAATATCACTAAATACACTTAATTAAAACCTAACTACAAACACTAGTATTAACTTTACAATTACATAACCAATCGGACCTTTACTGATTCGGCCCATCAACTCCATCCAGCCCAAACGAATTATACAACCCAAATCAACACACCACTTTACCTTATTTCTTTCCCATGCTTCTTTTTAAAACCGATCGACACATCTTCAAAAACCCACATGCAAATCTTAAATCTCGAATATGGCATTTACATATTTTTACACCATTAAAACCACCACTTAGCAAACTCCCTTCGTACAAATTCACAAACATAATGATCGAGTATTAACACGATAACGAAACTCATTTTGTTGTCCCATTTTCGACACAAGCCTATAACTAAAAACATCGACACAAAAGTATATCGTACTCCAATAGTTCCTATAATCTTCCAACTATATTACTAACTAAATGTGATACTCCAAATGAAAAATAAACTAGAACCACGACTTGTAGCTAGGTAACTCAAGCTTGTGCCAATATGGTAACAACCGAATATAAAGAAACTTCCAAGAACTAGAATCCAAAACCCCAGCTACCAATACTCAACTTCACACTCAATTTAGAATAGCAATATACAAGTGTCCCCTAATTACAGTGACTTCAATCATTGAGTCAATTAGTCAATGAGATATGAAGATATTTTGCCTATAAAAACCATTCATTCGATCTCCTTCTTTTCCCTACCACCCATCATTTTCTTTCACCATCAATACATTCCTTAAAAAGATAAGTAGCCTTGCTGTCGTGGAGTTAGGAAGCAAAATCTAGTTGAAGTCAAAGCTTGGAAAACCTTTTCGAGTTCACTACTTCTCCTTGTGTCTCATTCGAACAACCACAGTCCTTCACCACCTTTTATAAAGGTGTGGTACGAACCCTTCTCCATTCTTTACACATTATATCATTCACACATCACTTGCATGCATCATTTTTCGTTCAAACTAGTGTACCTTACTTACTACGCATGCATTATATAGCTACCATGTACAAGCGTATAATATCTTAGTTCGTTTAGCATTCGTATCACATGCATATATATAGAGAAATGAGGCGTAATATAGCCTCACTGTGAAGGCTTGAGAAAACACAACCCACATCACCCTCACTGTTAGAAACTACATGACATGCTCCTATTTTAACACTCACAACTAAACTTCACTTCATGCATTATCAAATGACACCCATATCACACTAAATCAAACTCGAACTCAAAATATAACACTCACGCCAAACCGGTTAAAAAGAGATAGAAAAACATTTTAGATTTTACTAGATAAAAACTTGTTCGAACTACCCCCTTTCACGTTTGATTTAGTTCGAAACATTACATGTAACAAATAAATATAAGCGCATGTCTCGAATCACAATTTAACGAACTCCAACTTCCATGTTTGTAGCGTCAACCATACACTCTCAACGACACTCAAAAGAACATGGTTCTTAAGCTACTCGACTAGTGTAGGAAAGACTTAGAAAAATATAAACCAATATCGGGTCTAAAATTTTGCGACAAGCCTACAAACTAAAATTATATCTTTGGATTTTTAAACACAACATTTAAATATTTTTGCACCTTTCGATAGTCTACATGGCCTAGAATATTTTTCATATTCTAAGATTCCACTCATAATCTCGTCTAGACCTTTAAATCGAGCCATGTAAAGTACTACTCGATCAAGTATTTTAGAAACAAGTAAAAATCTAAGTAAGTATTATAACCGAGAAAAACACCTCGACCTGGCCTAACTCATGAACCTTTTATGTCGAATTCATGAAAGTAACATATATATATTTTTACTTCTCTCGATAGTACCCCTGGAAAACTACACTTTTCGTAATATAACTTCAATCTTATAAGTTCCCTAACGCGTACAAATTGAAACGTTTTACCTGCCTATCGCTAGCCAAAACTAAAGATTTCGGAAAATATAAACATAACTCATTCGGTTGGGCCGAATCAAAGCCCAACAAGGAATTGCGATAAATAAGCCCAACAGGCCCATGCAATATGTTTTCAGAATCAGAAAAATAGCCCAAGTCTAAGCCCAAAACAGTTTACACGCCCTCGCCTCTAAAATTCTTAATGGGCCTTAAGTAGATTCGCTACATGGCCCAATAATGTGAAAATAAGCTCTTTTCTGAAATAAGAAGTTGAAATAAGTTAAAATGAACTTAATAAGGTTATAGAAATTTTCAGAATATTTTTCCCGTCATTTTTATGCAAAAAGGACTAAAAATGTAACGCGATCTAACTGGAAGGACCAAAACTGCCAAACTGTGAAACCTAGGGACTGAAGCTGTGAAAACAGTTTATAAAGGACTTAAATTGACATACCATTGGACTCCAAGCCTTATGTGGACATATGGACGAATATTGGACTATTATTGAACTATGGACTTAACCGAGGACTAACGATGCAACGCAAGCCACAGTTAGGGTAAAGGATGTAAAATCTGGAAAGAACAAGTACTAACTGTTATAACTTGACATTCTTATTCTATTTTTCATTTTTGGCACCACACTTATATCTCATATGCATTCTTACGCATTCTATTTGCATATTAGTTAATTTTCAATACTTAGTAACATTTCATGTTAATATTTCTTATCAATTCATTTACTCTTTGAAGATATGATCTCACGAGAGCACGAACACCATAATCATATATAATAACACCTTCACCTTCAACGATTAGATCGTTGTATATCATTAGATAATCATCAGCCACCATTCATACACACACACCACTAGAAATTAGTTAGATACTCAGATATTTATATATTTACCAGGTTTCGAATCGAAGTTGTTATAATCACTTCTGAGTTTATTTTCACCATCACCAGTAACGCTTAAGGTGAGTCATGGCCTCACTTTTTAAACTCTTATTACTTTTTAAACTCCGTGAGGGGGATACATGCTATAAACAGATCACAAGTATTTTTCTGTATGCTACCTGACTTGATATATGCCTAAGTTACCATATTGCCACAAGACCCTTTTATCATGAGCCATTAATCACTGCGGTGAACGCGAATATAATGAATAGATCTATTAGAGGCTGACGACCTATCCCACTAATACTGTGACGGAATGCTTTTTGCTAGTCGTATTAGTCGCGATGCATTATATTTGAGAGAAATAGGAATTGGCAAATCACCTATTACACGAGGGCAAAACCTTCATCATTAATTTGATGGACACCTCCGTTTATGCGGTACTTTGTTAACGTTTGCGTGTCATGAGACTTAGGGCAATATATGAACTGCAATATCAACTTTTAAACTGATTGTATCTTCAATACAATCTTACTTGTGAATCGAACTGATATTTAAATTACAAACTCCATGATTTCACTCAACATTATGTTGACTTTTAAGCATGTATCTCAGGGAACTAGAGGAGCAAGGCAAGGCATGGAGCAGGCGTACTCTATCTTAAATAAATGGTGTAAAATAAAGTTGTAATTCAGTTAAATTGATGTTTCTTTGGAGAAACCTTAGCACTCTGATGTAACGCTTTGTAACTGAATTTGTATTATGGACCTATGTAAATTAAAAATGCCGTCTCAGGCTGTTTTTCTATGATTTTGTTTTCGATCCTCACAGTAACACCCAAATTAATCTTCCGCTGCTATGTTAAAAATTTGGGGGTATTACAACAAACTTGAGAATGAAATAAAGTAACCCGAATTTGTGACTTAAACTTGCACGATAGTGTGACTAAGAACCTATACTGAGCACTACAACGTAACTCCTTAAAGCATAGGTCGTTTCATATACCCATCCATCCTTCCTTAACTGTATATGAATCTCTCTCGAATTATCCACATATTTGTGTGACACTGAGTACTACAACGTATCTCCTTTAAGTGATAGTTAACTAGGTCTTCGTCTATCCACCCCTTGACCTATGAAAACTAGATAACCCAATACTTAATCACTATTCTATAAATGCTCAAACAAGGATCTCGAAGAATCATGCATCTAACCAACCCCGATATCTTCAAGATACTAAGTACACGCACCCGTGAAATTCCACTTCAAGCTCAAATAAGTAATAAACAAATAATCCCCGTAGTCACATTTTGATAACGTTCAAAATTTAGCCATTGTTATTTGATTGCGATTCTTGAGCATGATCTTTTAAGCTAAACGTGGTGATGTTGAAGGTGTAGGCCAATAATATTATTTGTGATTTTGATGTGAAATCTTTCATAGAATGCAATTGTAATGATACAGGAAAATTTTGAGTATGAAAAATTTTTACGCCAAATTTCGTCGAAAAAAATTCGAATTTTGACCTAAAAATTTGAATTTTGGGCCAAAATTTTCACTCTTATACCAAAATTTGAATTTCGCGTAAAAATTGAACGTTTAGTCCCCTGTAAAAATTAAATATTACTCAAATTTTCCCGCCAAAAAACTTTTTTTTTTTTTGCAATTGTGAGGGACTGATTCTGGCAATTTTGAAACTTAAACACACTGCCCTAATTGCGAAAAGTTGAACCAATTGCGAAAACTGCTTGATTTGCGAAAGTCTGAACCAATTGCGAAAGATGGTGAATTTCGAAAACTTGCACCAATTGCGAAAGATGGCAATTGCGAAAGCTGGTGAATTGCGAAAGCTGGAGCCAATTGCGAAAGAATGTGAATTGCGAAAACTCAGCACCAATTGCGAAAACCCACCAATTTCAAAAGACTTTGAATTGCGAAGGCTCTCTACTAATTGCGAATGTCTGATGAATTGCGAAACACACCAAATCCGAAAAGTCTACCAACTTTTACCAACTCTTGACTTTTTCACTCTTATCCAATAATTCACCCACTGATAGATCTATCCACTTTTACCAACTCTTACCAACTATTCTTATACAAGAATAACAAGTAATAATCAATGATGAAGATCCAAAACACCAAATCTCACTCAATCGGTTATACTTATTCACGATCTAAGCACTTCGAACACAAAAGATTCAACCTTGAACCTTAAAATTTGCGAACGATTCCAAGAAAAACACAACAGCTCACGTTTTTATGAGACAAAAACGCAACTGTTGGGTACTTATGAACATAAATCGAACACAAACAAGCTCGCTATTTCTATGAAAAACTACCAAAAACTCGGCTGATGAACAGTAACCGAGATAAAACACACCATAAATCACATTTTTTACCTCAAAAACACCACGATTCGCCCCTGGTTAGCTCTTGATACCAATTGTAGAGACCAAGAATCGGTTTCTGGAGTAGAGAGATAAAGTAGAGAGAAGGTGGAGAGTGAAACTAGATATTATTGATGTTAAAGATAATGTTTCACAGCCACACCCCTCAAGTGAAGACTTGAGGGGTATTTATGGGCCTTACAAGACAACTATTCGAGTATTACATTATAAGTCCCTGCACTATATGCATACTAGTTGTCTACTCCAATTCACGTAAATATCGCTCAGCTTCATTTCTAACACAAACACTCAGTGATGAACACCTACAGACTCAAAAAAATCATTGTAACATGTGCATTAAAAACTTGTACAACGGATATATGTTCAATTCCTTTTTTGAAATATTAGAATATAAACATTTAAAAAAATATAAAAGATATAAAATTGATGTTACCTGATGTTAATTTAAAGTTGTTAACTAATAATTGCAATAGTAATTTTGTTTTGACTTAAAGTCAATGAAACCTTATTTTTGATAAACTTTAAATTTTTGAAAATTGTTAGTAATTAGTAGCGATTGAACGGGTTTATGATGCAAGTAAATAGAATTCAGAACCTAGTTTTATGATTTGAAAATTGAATTTGGGAAGGAAAAAAAGTTATGAATGATATGTAATTTGGGGAAAGAAAAGTGTTGCGGTAAAAATGAGAAGAAAAAGATGGGTTGAGAAGGGAAAAAAAAAAGTTGAATGCAAAAAACACGTGTCATCATATAAGACCCTTTTTAAATTTTGTAAAATGTGATTTTTTCTATCACTTTCTACATGATCGCAACTCTTACAGATATTAGGGGTTGAACATCAAAGCATGCTATACAAAGACTTAACATGGGAATTTATGTACGAAATAAGTGTTTTTAAAGCACTGCACATGATGATGTCCCACAAACACTTTTTTTTGTTGGGTTTATTAAATTATTACATTGGTTAAAAACCAAACTAGCAAAAGAAATGATGGTTTTAGCAAGCATGTACCTTTCGAATAAGGCTAATTATATACTCCAAAGAAGGTCAAAGAAAAAGTCCTATAAAAGTCAACACCACTTGTGTGGCTTCAAAAGTGCATGACCACTTGTGTTGCTTGGAAAGTGCATGACATAGAGTTATTTTCTTTACGCTTTGTATCTAAGATTTCGATAGGTGCCCATTATCATATCCAGCTATAGCTTAAGGCTACGTACGACCCGGGTCATTCCTTGCCACATCAGCTTTCTCTCTCCGGTGATCAGACATGACCAAGTGCCACAGTCGATCACCCTTTTTTTTTTTTTTTTTTTTTTTTTTTTTTTAATTCAAATATTTTAAACAACAAATTTAAAATTTATTAAAAATAAAAATTCATTGTTGTGAACTTGGGAATTGTTGGGAGAAGTCTTTGCGAGACATTGTTGTGGACTGTGGAATTGTTGGGAAAGATATATGTGTGTGAATTTGTGTATGAGTTGTGTGTATGAGAAACAAAAGAGTGTGGGTATATATAGGGAAAGATATCCCGCTCGTACTGTAGTCTTTAATTTGAATTTGAAGCAGAGTATGTGTAATATTTTGTGTTGTTTGTATTTTATTTTATGTAAGGAAAAAAAAAAAAAAAAAAAAAAAACCTCGGTCGAGACCGATTGTTGGATATTTGCTTCCTCGACCGATATTTGATTCCAAGCCCACACTGGGCTCGACCGAAAATAAAGTCGGTCGACCAATGCATGTGACCGATCAATTCAAGCCCACTGTGGCCAGCCTAATGGTTGGGTTTCAAATCTTAAACTATTAACAACTTGTCCTAGATATGCATAACAATGAATCATATAAATTAGGTCTTGCACTTCAAGGGAGAGACACATGTGTGTTGCGATGTTCCAATAATAAAAACATCCTTTATTTTTTACTGTATATGAAAATCAATCTAAAGTCATTGCTCTTTGCTAGGGGTGTTCGCGGGGCGGTTCGGTTCGGTTAGTTGAAAGATTTAAATTATCCATCGCGGGGCGGGTAATTAATTTTACTATCCGAAACCGAACCGTACTAGGCGGGTAACCAGACAAGCGGGTACCCGAAATGAGCGGTTACCCACGGTTGGGTTACGGTTAACCATTTTTGACATTTAATCGAGTTTAACCTTTTAAACAATAACATGTTCTAAAACGTAAAATGTCATTTTAGTAAAATTAAATGACATTTAATAGATAATAGTCATATAAAAGTTATCCCGTTAGAATAATTGCATTCAAATATCCATACATAATCAATTAACAAAATAATAGTTATTCGACGTTTATAGATTACAATCACATTTATCAACTTTAACACATAAATGTTTAGAAATGTTCACATTAGGAGCGAAAAAGGCGTTATACAATAAAATTAGTGCAATAATATAATTAATACTTGTACAATTATTTGAATATTTAGTTAAAAAAACCTTCATGTATTTATCACGGTTCGGTTCTGTTAACCGCGGATATCAAAAAATAAAAACCGAAATCGAACCCTGATAAGCGGGTTTTTTCGGTTTCGGTTTTTTTCGGATTCGGTTTCTTCGGTTTCGGGTTTTTTCGGTTTCGGATTGAGCGGTTCGGCTCGGTTCTTCGGTTTCTCGGATTTTTTGAACACCCCTAAAGTCATTGCTCTTTACTCGTTAACTTTTTAGAACCATATTTGGTAACCTGATACGTAACCTCTGGTAACCTCACCAGTAAACTTATGCACTATACAAAAATCATGAAATCTGGTAATCACTAACCTTATGATATCTGGCAGCATGTGTTTTAAATCTACTGTCTTTTGGGCTTTTTTCGGCTTCAGGTGTTCTTTTGCATCTCCATCTTGGAGATTATGTAACTTGTTCGTTTTAGCATTCTTTGGCTTTGTGCCATATAAAATCTCAAAACATTGGAACCATAAATTGTCATCCAGAAATATGATAATATGGAGTCACCATTGATATCGACACATCTGACAAATGTTCGGGAGTTCCTCTATGCAATCCTAAGGCAAGTAGCCTATGGAGTTCAACTATGCTATTGCAGGAATTGTGCACCTTAAAAAAATAGTGACTTTCAATACCTCGTTCCATTTTTTGGTCTACTTTCTATATTACTCATTAGAATTAGAATAAAAAACAAAAACCAGATCGACCATTCATTAGTAAATGAGTCAACTTTGCACCCTAACTAAAAACATACGCTATTACTATAAGACTTGAACACACATGTACACCAAGTACATAAAGCTCAAATAGAGATAAATCCCAACAGATGCATACAAATTAAGATTCTCGAATATCTAATTAGCCCGAAATCACAGGGCAAGTTACAAAGGATTCGAGACATTGCAAGAAATGAATTTCATTTCTAAGCACAAGGCTTGTGTTACAATTCAGGACATGTCAACAAAGATTTATGACTTTTATAAGCCAAAGACATGTGCATATTACATATCATGTGGTTTCAGCACAACTCGGAAAACCCTTATTATGTTGGTATGATGAATAACTCATTTTGATACTAGGTTATCAATAGCGAAAAAGTAACTACCTACAAAAATAAATGATGCAACTCCACTGCGAGCCACTCGTAACCAAATGCCACGAAAAAGTATATTTCTATCTCGGGGATGGATACCTGTGTATCTCTCGAACCTCTTTCCTGGCAAAGTCCACCTGAGAAACTTCCTCTCCATGGTAATATACTGCATTTAAACATCAAACATTTATTGGACTAGATAGGTGTATACCATGTGATAGCACAAAAGCAAGAAACTCAGACGGAACTTGACAAGTTTAATTGGAGGGGCCAAACTGTAACATGTTTGTTTTAGGGGGGGCCGATTTACATTTTCATATAACACTCATACTAATAATGCCTACCACCACAATGTGTAAGGGTTAAAAATGTTCTTGTGGCTAAAAGTTTTGGGGGGCTACCACCCATCGCCGTCCTCGCTAAGTTCCGTCCCTAATTAGAAACTTATGTTTTAATTACGTTTAATTGCAACACATAACCTAGAAGTGAAATAGGGTAATGATCAAGATTTCTAGTCTATATTTGAAAACAGAGTAAATATCTTGGTGTTGCCGCAATTCAACATACCAATACTAATAAATTTTACGCTCTTTTAGTGTCGATTTGCTTGGATGGAATGGAAAGTCAAAAAGGAAGAAATGGACCGAATAATGGAATAAAGATGGAAATAGGATGGGTCATCAACTTCCACTATCATGTTTGGTTCACATGTAAGAACATAATGGGTTTTTTATGCGATTTCTACTATAAACTTATATGCAGATACAGTGTCTACCTTTTGTACAATATTTACTATAACTATTATACAAGTAAAAAACCTAAACGCTACAAGTCTTATTAAAGCCGAAAGCAAAATTATAATATTACATTATCATTTATTTTCTAGTTAATTTTTCAACAAAGATGTATATAATTAAAGTATGTATAGACTTTTGTGTTACTGAAGATCACTTAATTTTGTTCCATTCCATTGTTAATTTTCATTCGTTCCATGATCGAATGAAAAAAATGCATTTTGGGCCTTGGCAATGGAATGAAAATCAACCAAACAGTAAAACATGCGTTACTATGTGTTTTTTTTACAACATTTACTCCATTCTCCATTTTAAAATTACAGGTTACATCTTTTTATCCGAGATACAGGGCCCGTATCACAAGTTTTTATGTTCTTAAGCATAATAAGCAGGACCTACATATCAAATACGTTGAACAACCTCAACAGGACCGTCAAGTTTTAGACTAAGGGGCTGTTTATTTTTTTTTTTCTGATTGGACATGGATCCTGTTTGGATTAATAGTGTTATTTGAAGTAAGGATCCTTTGCACATATGCTGTTTCTTTTTTCATACCAAATGACATCTTAAAAAACCAAATGTCCACTTTACCCTTGTCTTTATCAAATCAATTTATCAATTATGTACTTTTTATCACTCCGTATATACCAGTGAGCCAAAATCAATGGTGAAATGAACAGATACATGGAAAGTTTATGTAATCTCTATACGAATCATAAAACCCCCAAAGTAATTTAGCAAAAATATGAAAAAGCCCAATTGAATCTAATCATTTAGATAAACTAACCATGACAAAAATTCGGAACCAAATCTGAGATTATATAGATCCAACTGAAAACTAAAATATATATGAATCATAGGTCTCACTTTATATTTCCATCTAACGTTTTTCAAAAAAAAAAAAAAAAAAAAAAAAAAAAAAAAGAAAAAGAAAGAAAGAAAAAAAAAGTTGGTAACCCATCTTCATACCCATGATTCCACCATTAAAAAAAGTTGGTAACCCATCTTCTTCATACCGATGATTCCACCATTAAAAAAGTTGGTAACACATCTTCTTCATACCCATGATTCTGTCGGGGTACGCAGCTCACGTGGGGAAGGAGGTCGAGAGTCAGGAGGAAAGAAAGGTGGTAGTGATGGAAGATTGAAGAGTCTTGACTGTTGGATCTTGATGATGGATCTTGATGAATGATGATGATTGAAGTGAAATGGAAGAGAAAAAGAAAAGGGTAATAGCTGTCTTTTGTTATCCTAGATAGGAAGGAGTTGGTTTTTTAAGGTCATCCACGTTAAGGATATTTGTATAGAATAAGCAAAAAAGAAACAAGAGTTATTCCTTTGTGTGAAAGGAAATGTGTCCAATCAGGACATTAAGCAAAAAATAAACACCCCCTAATAAGGTCAATTACTTTCATTGGGCTCTACAAAATATTGTTCACATAAGTCACCGTTGTTGTAGTCTCCACACATAACCACTTTTTTTTAGTGATTTTAATCAGTGGCACACCTAAACGATGCTCTGGGGTAGGATCCATAATTCATGCTTATTTTGATAACTTTTATGAAGAGAATCGTACCTTAGGCAGCACAAGACACTGTGATCGACATTTGGCAGTGTCAAAAGAATGGGATGCGGCTGCAGCAACTGACCCTGAGATCCCAGCTGCCAGACTAACAGCTAAAGGGTGTAATGGCCCAACATCCTCATCCGAGCTGTAATCAGCAAACAAAGATTAAAGTATACCGCCTGTTATACTCTGTCCTGTGAACCAGTCATTAGGTTCAACAGCATGATTTAAATATATATTGAAATAATCAAGGGAAATTCACAAAAATACCCAATTTTTCAAACCTATTTAAAAAAAATACCCAATTTTTTTCTCAAAAAGCAAAAATACCCATAAAATCCGCAAAAAATGACCCTTTGCGAACTTTTAAAAAAATCAAAATTTTTTCGATATTTCTTAAAAATATCAAAAATTTTCAATATTTCTTAAAAATATCGAAAATTTTCGATATTTTTAAAACACTAATATCTAACTCTACCTTTGCGATTTAACACTCAGAACCTCACAAACCTTTCGAATTTTCCCAAAGGAGACAACACGACAGATTTATTCGCAAAGGAAACACATGAAATCTCGCAAGTTTTATCCAAAAGTTTGTGGAATTTTTAAACAATTATCGAAATTTTTTGATATTTCTTAAAAATATCGATAATTTTTGATATTTCTTAAAAAATTCGCAAACTTTGCGATTTTTAAAAGAAACCAAAATTTTTTGATTTTTTAAAAAAATCAAAAATTTCCGATTTTTTTATCAAAAAATTTCGATTTTTTTAATAAATATCGAAAACTTTTCGATTTTTTTTAAAAAAATTTCGCAAATGTCCCAAATTTTGAGGATTTCATGGGTATTTTGGCTTTTTCGGAAAATTGGGTATTTTTGTGATTTTCCCAATAATCAAATAACCAAAAAGCTAATTAAAACTATATTGCAGCATCAATCATATGTCTAAAATCTAACTTCTTCATTAATACATAAAATATTTAAACTAGAACAATCAGTATTTTGAATGTCTATACAGACCTCGGTATTGGATCCATCCCGACAGCTTTCCAGTCCAGCATTGCACGATGCACAAATTGCCAGCTTGAAAAAAACACACCACCAAAAATGGTATCACGAACTAATCCTGGTCGGAGACCCCTCCACAAGGCACCCCATCCTTCTAAAGATATGACGTCTATGGGCTTCCTAACATGATATACAGGCGGGGCCCTCCCAGTCCCAGTTATCATCCACGGATACTCTTTCAAAGAGTCAGCCAAGTTTAACTGCTTAGTGTTTAGGGTAGACAAAAGACCAACTGAATGATTCAGTGCCTTGACATCTGGAGTATACGCACGTAGTAGTTTTGCAATTGAAGATGATGCAGACGTTATTTCTAAAGCTGTGGAAGATTTTGGGACACGAGAAGCGGTTGTGACTTGTGAACGGATTGTAAAAAGCTCAAATGGTGAACTCATGAGTGATTCCACAGCACCCGCTGCTAGCCCTGCCATCAGAGCCTCTGAGACGTACACATAATTGTCTTTACGACCATCTGCATAGAAGGAATTCATTGCTATGATCAAAATTCTACAATATTCACAAGTATAAGATGTCATCAAAAAACAATAAGAAGTCACTAAACTAACCAATAAGTATAATGCCAAAAAGATGAACAGTCCACCTTTATAGAAAGCCGTCAATAATTCATAGGTGCCAAAGCGTGCTCCCACGCCGAATATTCTCGCTAAAGCCAACCACCCAAAACCATTGTACAACCCTGCAACAAATTAAAAGACAGACCATGTAACAGGTAATCACTTAAATTAAAATGCTCTATGAATGTTAAAAAGAGGGTTAGATTCATATTTGATGGCTGTCAAGTGCAAAGCATAAAGCTCGAACAGAAGGAAATACAAATGAACTGAACTACTGGTTTATGCTTATTATGCTCATTTCATAACTTTGGGCACTACTTTATTTGCAAACTATCAATTTAGTTATAAAATCCTCAATTTTTAAGAGTTTATATGGCGCACAGAACATATAAACAAAGATAAACACAAAAAAGTCATGAACTTATTACACTCGTTTCATAATATTGGGCAGTACTTCCCAACACTGAAGATCGATTACTGAAAACCTCAAATTAGGCACGCACACGTCTAACTGATCAAAACCTCTACAGTTCACTTTGTCGTTCGTCAGACCACATCATGTTGATCAATATTAAAGTGTAAGCTACCATTTTAACGAAGCCTTAAATTCAAGAAGCCTGTGTTACAGAATTCAACTCTAAGCTAGATGTGCCAAAATATATGTAGTTATACATACGAACTACTAATGCACTTGATAATCGTAGGGTTGATTGACTAGTATAGCAGTCTAGTTTCACTTTGTTCCTAATTTGGTACCAAACCATTTACAGTACATTTTTGTCATATGGGTTACTAAACTAACATTTCGCCGTTCACAAGTCACTACCCATCTTACCAGTTACTGATTCAACATGCATATGCAAAATCAACCCCAATAAGTTGGGTTACCTGATTAGCATACAAAAACTATATTTCGTAGCTTAGCGACCAAATTCAAAATCCTGGATGCCAAGTGACCCAAATATCCAGTTTACATAATAACCCGATTAACATAAAAATCCATCAAACTCAGAACAGAAATTTCCAAACATATGGTTATAAGTGGGTATTTGAGATTGCCTGTCCAAAAGTGTTTATCTGCTATTATGCTTAAATATGAGTATGTACCAACGAAACCATCTCCAAGGTGGTAAGGTGTTCCAAAAGTCTCATAAGAAACCACAGTTCAAACCTCGTTGGGTGAATATCTTGGGGTAGCCAGGGAAAAGTCTGGAAACAGCCATGGGAATACCGGTTTGGCAGTGCACATCAAAGCCAAAAAAGCTCATTTTAGGATAAAGTTGGTTCGGGTTTTTACACACATATGTAGCCTAAACACCCACTATTTCAACAACTGCTTATGTTCAACATAACTAACAAAAAAAATAATAAAAAAAATTACCCGAATAACCGGATAATTTGCGAACTCGATCAAACACCTGAGATGCACTCAACTGTTTATCAGGCCCTGATCCAACCTGTTAACATCAACCACATATTATTAAAAAACATAACAAAAAACATTATTTCATTTCCAAAAAGCAAAACATAAAAAGAAACCTGAATAAGGGTTTTGATGGTGTCAAAAGGGTAAGTAGCAGCAGTGCCTAATGTGAGAGCACCTGCACCTGAGAACAAATGGATTGCAAATGTTTTATTATTCTTTATAAATTCTTCCATTTTTTTTTTTTTTATTAAAGAATAAGAATGTTTGAGAGGGTTTTAGGTTTACATCCGGGGTTTGGTTTAGGGGAAAAAGGGATTTAATTTGTTTTCATTCTTTTGGCATATGTTAATCGGGTGTTTGGATATACATTTTGGAATGGTATTAATGGGGTGTTTGTTTAAGCCTATTTATGGGCTTAGGAGCTTATGCTTATTTATTTGAGCTTATTCCTGAGAGTATGTTTGGTGAATTGGGTTTGAGCTGATTAGCGAGTTGGGGTTGGGGCTAAGCTGAAGCTTATATTATATGTTGTAAGTTGGAGCTTATAAATTTATAAAGTTGTTTGGTGAATTAGTTAGAGTTGAAGCTTATTAATGTAAAATTACATAAAAATAGCTGAAATTGAATTCAGATATATTCCAGCTTTTGCGTGACAATCCTCTATACTGTGAAGGGTATATAAGTAATTTGACTAACTGTAAGCCCTCAAAAGCCCGTTTCTACTGACTTGGGCTTATGGCTTATAAAAGTTTTCATAAATATATGTGACAAACAAAACGTATTTTATAAGCTAGCTTATTTTTAAAGCTCAAGCCCGTATAAGCCTCTATAAGCCCTATGCCAAACATAATCTCAGTAAACTCATGTTTTCTTGCTTATTTTGAAACTTTTAAGCTTATATAAGCACATAGATGATAGGTCCTAATATAAGCCAAAAAAATTAGAGTCTCTGAAACATAAGCCGAAACAAAATAAGCTTATAAGCCACAAATAAACTAAAACAAACACGCCCTACTACTTTCTCCATAAATTATATTTACGCCTATCTATTTTCTTAGCAAAAGTTTTATATAGATCTCATATTTGTCATAAATCCAATAAACCAATCCTCACCATTCATTTTTTTTATCAAAAAAAAAAAAATATAAACTTTCACCATTTTTTTTTAAAATTAAATATCTCGCAAATCGTTAATCGTTACGCCAAAAAAATCATAACATCGCGACGAGAATTAAATTATCTTTCTATAGATATGCATTATTATATACTTTCGACGAATTTTTTTTTTTTATTTCGCCCAGAAAAATCACACGTAATTTGTAAAAATCACATGTGATTTGATTTTTACGAATCACATGTGATTTTTACAAACCACGTGTGATTTTTACAAACCATATGTGATTTTTCTTGGCGAAAATTTTTAAACGAAAAAGTTTGTTGAAAGTATAGAGAAATGCATATCTATAGATAGATAATTTAATTCTCGTCACGATGGTGTATTTTTTGTAGCTTAAATATTTATCGTTTGCAAGATATATTGTTTAAAAAAAAAAGTGTGAAAAATAGTTTTTTATTAGATGAAAAATGTATGGCTAAAATTGGTTATTTTGATTTATGACAAATATGATATCTATATTGATCTCAACTCATATTTTCTTACGTTTCCAAATTAGGTTTTATTTAAAATCCCATGAATTATAGCTCCACCTATCTATTTTCTTTTGTTTCCAAATTAGGTTTTACTTATTTTTTTTTTATATATAAGTAAATATGACATATCATCATTACACAGTTTAATACGAGTAATTAGTGTTTTTTTTTTTTTTTTTTTTTTAATGAAAACGTGTATACAAGTGAACTTATATATAGGGCGGATAAAGTAACTAAGTTTTAGTGTTTGGAGAAATAAATCTTTAATATCATGTTATTACATTTTATGGTGATTTGATGTAACCACTCGTAATTTTTCTAAACATTATTATAATAATAGATTTCTATTTATTACGAGTATTACTTATCCAATTAGCTGAGCATATACGAGCTCACTTGACTAAATCACGGGAAGCTATCACATTAACATTTGCAGAAAAATTATTTTTTATTTTCAGACTATGCGAATTATTTATTTTCTGACGTTTACTGATGATTAAAACTCAAAAACAAGAGGTTATCTCGTATTCTCTGAATAGCGAGCCTGCACGCGTACCAACACTACATTAGTTATGGTTACAATCAAATAAATATATATATTTTTTTCTGAGTCAATAATATGGTTTTAATATCATTTTTATAAAAACACTCACAAAAACATATTTTACGCGTTTTGCTCAAAAATACCAAACCGGGACACCTCGACTACATTTTAAGATCAAACGGAACATGAGATAAACGGAATAAAAATTGAAATTTAATTCCCTCCTATTTATTTTGTTTTTGCCGCCCATGAACTGTAGCCCAACACATGCATACAAAATACTTTACATTTTAGCCTTAAACGAGTTTGGACTTGCATCTTTTCTCTTTTTAGAAAACTTGGTCAAAACTCTCTAATCTATTCCTTCTTTTAACTCATCGACAACATGAGCAAACACAGACACTTTTCTTTTGCAATTAAACCAAGGATGTGTTGGTATTTTAGTGTAAAATAGATTGAGTTTAATATGCAAATAAGGGTCGACACTTATTTGGATATTTTTTTTTTTTTGGAACGGCGGCAATATATTAAAAGCTAGCAAACGCTAGCAAAAAAAAAAAGATTACAAAGAAGGATGAGTTTCAATAGGGTTTCTTAACCAATCTAGCCATCTAAATCTACACTTTGGGTTTCTAGATGAAATCCACAAGAAAGATTGATGAACAATAGAATCCCAAATATTCGCCTTCTTAGGTTTGGTCGTCGAAAAAATCCAAGCATTGCGGAAGTTCCAAATAGACCACAACATAGTAGAAGCGATCCCTTCAAGAATAGTCCTAGCATGTTTCGACACATGGGCAGCATCTAACCAAGAAAACCATTCCACGATGTTAGAGACCTCCGGAATATCCAACATACACCATCTAGCCAGAAGGCCCCATAAATCTTGAGCCATCCCACACGAGAAAAAGAGATGATCAACGTTCTCCACGTGAGCATTACAAACAGGGCATAAAAGGGAAGCAACATCAATTCCTTTTTTATCCATATTCGCCAAAGTAGGAAGTTTATCGAGCCTCAACTTCCAAATGAAAACGTTAACTTTGATAGGAATATATCTCAACCATCTAGTAGACGTGAAACTACCAAGTAAAGTGTGTTCGTCTATATGGGTTCGCGCGGAGGAAACTGAAAAACCAGACATATCCAACTCCCATTTCCAGCCATCAACAGAATCAGAAAGGGTCACATTATGGATGGCCTGCAACAAATCGTCGAGTTGGTTCGACTCATCCCCGCCTCTCGGGGATCTCCTGAGCACACTGGACCAATCTTCAATGTTTATACGTTGAGCAACTGCGCATGATTTATTCACTTCCAAGGCATAAACACGCGGGAACTTTTCTTTTAAAGAACGCCCCCCACACCAGATATCTTCCCAAAAACTGATCGAGCGACCATCTCCAACTACACGAGCACATAAAGCTAATAAATCAATGCCCTTCGCTTGAAGCTTGGAAACTGACTGGATAATGCAATTCCAAGGGCTATGTGTCGACTTCCCAGCCCTACTACTCCCAATACCTCCATCAATCCCATGTATTTCTTTAATCACATTAACCCACAGACCATTGGAAGAAGTGCGGAATCGCCAAACCCATTTGAAGAGCAAGGCAGCGTTTAACGCGAAAATGCTTCCAATGCCAAGACCACCCATAGCTTTACTAGCTAAACAAGTTTCCCATTTGACCCAAGTGATCTTTTTTTCTTCTAAATCACCTCCTAAGAAAAATTTGTTGCGCATGGATTCTAAGCGCTTTTGCACAGTTTTAGGCATCAAATATAACGACATATAATATGTTGGGAGGTTACCTAGGACCGCCTTGATAAGAGATAAACGCCCTCCAACTGATACAAGCTTAGCTTTCCATCGAGACATCTTTGATTCGAACTTCTGAACTATACGTTTCCAGTAGTCACATCGCCCCATGTTGCATCCAACAGGCACTCCTAAATACATCATTGGTAGCTTTGCAATCCCACAACCAAGGACAAGAGCCATGTTAGAAACTTCGTCATCAGGAACATTGACACCTAAAAGCTTACTTTTATGCACATTAATCTTCAGGCCAGACACCATATAAAAACACCGAAGGAGACATATCAGATTATAAGCATTGGAATGGGACCAATCGCTTACAAAAATAGCATCGTCAGCGTATAATAAATGTGAAACGTTTATGCTACTGTGGCCAATAGAGGCGCCTTTGAACAACCCCGTGTTTACTGCCTTAGAAACCATGGCATGTAATCCCTCCATAGCAAGAATGAAAAGGAAGGGAGACATTGGATCTCCTTGACGAAGGCCCTTTGACAACTCGAATTCAGAGGTAGGAGAGCCGTTAACCAAGATAGAAGCCCTAGAATTCTTTAGGCAGCCAGCGATCCACATACGCCATTTATTACCGAAACCTAGATGTTTCATAATCACATCAAGGTAATCCCATCTCAACGAATCAAACGCCTTCTCGAAATCAACTTTGAAAACCATAAGAGCTTTTTTCCTCTTACGGTACCATGCCATACATTCGTTCAAGACTAAGGGGCCGTCTAGGATGTTTCTTCCTTTTATGAAAGCCGATTGTTCAAAGCTCACACAACTCCCGATAACCATACTAAGCCTATTCGCTAAAAGTTTACCAATAATTTTATATTGGCATCCAATTAAACTAATAGGCCTAAAATCCGACACAAATTTCGCATCTCCGACTTTAGGAATTAAAGAAATAAAAGAAGAGTTGCAACCTTTGGGGAAACACGCTGATTGAAAAAACTCTCGAACGAACCGCACCACATCATTTTGAATGACCTCCCAAAAGGTTTTAAAAAACTTAAATGTGAAACCATCCGGACCCGGGGCTCGATCACCGCCACAGTCCCAAACAGCCTTCTTGATTTCTTCATTAGACACATCACGCTCCAAGAACTCGCATTGTTCAACAGAAATCTGATTAAAAGGAACATCTCCCATAGAAGGGCGGGTGTCATCTGTACAAGAGAATCTGTTGCAAAAATGATTATAAAATTCAGATTTAACCTCTCCTGGATCATCAATCCAAACACCGTTATGAAGAATTCCTTTGATAGCATCTTGTCGTCGCTTTTTCTTTAAAGAACTGTGGAAAAAGGAAGTGTTTTCATCTCCCTCAATCGCCCACTTGACCTTTGCTTTTTGAGCAATGTCACTAGCCTCTTTACGATCAATATCACTCAATATTTTCATGGAGGAGATACGGCGATTTAAATCGTCCCTAGTCGCCATACATTGATCAACCTTGGCATCGATTAAGGATAAACAAGTTTGGTGCTCCTTCTTTAATTGGTTATCCGAAAGCTTTTTAGCTGTACTCCAAGCACGAATAACTTGTTTAAGATTTTGAAGCTTCTTTTTGAAAGAGATCATACCATTACTATCACCACTATCAAAAGCTTTCCACGTATCAACAACCAAGTCAAAAAATCCCTCACAATCTAACCAAGAATGAAAGAAGCGAAATGGAGTAGGGCCATAATCAACCACAGATTCTTTAAGAAGAATAGGCCGGTGATCCGGTATACCTTTCTCTAAAATAGTACCTGTTATGTTGGGAAATGAATCATGAAAACCTTCGGTAGCAAGAAATCTATCAAGTTTGCTCATCTTTGACGCCCACTTGTTAGTCCATGTAAACCGAAATCCCCCCAAAGGAACATCAAACAGGTTCATATTATTAATAAATGAGTTAAAGACCTCAGTTTGCTTTTCATTGAAAACAGTACCAAACCTATCGCCAACCTCTCGAACTTCATTAAAGTCTCCCATAATTATAGTATTACCATCCCAATTTAAAATTAGCTGAGATAAGGTCGACCATAATAAAATTTTGCTCGCCAAGTCTTGAGGAGCATACACCACAACAAACATAATTTTTAAGCCGTTTTGTAACCATGTACCTTGAACAGCCACATAGTTGTCAACACTAATAATTCTCTCTTTATGAAACAGCAACTTATTCCAAATACACAAGATGCCTCCTGATCTACCCCTAGCCAAAGTAGACGCAAAATCGAATTGATAATTCCCCCACACTTGCCTAAGAGTCCATAGATCCACGCGAAGCATTTTAGTCTCCTGTAAGGCTAGGAAGTTAACATTGTGAAAATGACATAAGTTCCTAACCCATCTCCTTTTATTAAAATCTCCAAAACCTTGCACATTAATGGAAAGAGCATTCATTTATTCACTACTTTATCTCCCATATCCGCAATCATTTTTGCAAGCATATCTTGACATCCCTCCATATTAAAGCCGAGAGCAGTGCCAACTTTTATCGTGTCTTCTACCTGTTGTATCATGGATACACCAACATGTTTCTTTGTAACTTCATCTTCTTTCACTTGCGAGGCCTGCATAGACTTTGATTCGTAATGCACTGATGTTTCAGCTCCATCCTCATGTGCCACAGGTTTACAAACATCACTGAGATCACGTTTTAAATCACCACCATCTGTTTGAGTGAACCCCGGTGGGAATTTTGGTGTTGACGAACCTTGCTTATGAGTTTGGTAGTTACCATTCTTTGCAATAAGAGATTCCAACTCAAAAGGGTCACTATTAGTGGGCTGATGAACTGTATCTTTTACGCGCATATTTTCCTCATCCTTATTGAAGTGTGTCTCATTGCCATCATTACCCAAAAACTCTCCCACCGACTCCACTTCATCTTCCTCATCATTATCACTTTCAGCATTACTAGACTTTTCCACAGACCCTTCCTCTTCATTTTCTGCAACTTCATGTACAAAGGTCGGGGTCCAACTACATAATTCTCTCACCCTAAAAGCATAAGTAACCCCTTTCAATGTAACAAGAGTGGAGACAAAAATCAAAGAAGTATGTGATGACTTAATACACAAACGTATACTAAATCTGTTAGAGGAATCAGTGTCATCAATAAATAGAACTTCACCCCACTTCTTACAAATGCTCTTGAAAGTGTCATTATTCCAAGCTCTGATTGGAACTCCCTCGATTTCCAGCCAAACAAGTCTTTCCTTAAGCACAAAATCATCATGCCATGGCTCCAACGAAGAGAACCATGACAGAATTCCTTCATGTTTCAGGAAGCTGTCTCTGACCTGCTTATCATTGAAAACGAACATTACCCATAGACCACCAAGGTACTTAACATCCACACCTATAAAACCTTCATTTCTGCAAATGATTTTGGAATTTGCTATTGATCTAAAATCTTTATAGCACCCTATAAGAGCCAACTCCAATTCATTATTGTCATCCTGAGAAACGATGACAGTAGGACAATCATCCACAGGCGCACATTCACTATCCATCTTTTCACCATTTGATACTCCTTTAACCACATTGACGAATGACTGTGAATTATAATCACCTCGCTTAACTGATATTGAAGGAGCTGGAACATGTTTCTTAACATCAGGTTCATGTTTCTTAGTAAAAGTTTGATTAGGGCCAAAGCCCTTGTTCCTATCAAACCTTGCAATATTTGCGTGTAAGCGTAGTTTGCCAATCCACACCGTATTTAATGAATCAATCAGGTTCTCCATTTTATCAATACCGCTGAATCGACAAAAACCAAACATTTGACCTAATTTATTCTTATGTTTAGCAATGTAAACATCAACAATGTTCCCCTTTTTCCCACAAATATTCGAAAGTTCACGAACCGTAAGATGTGATGGAAAGTTTGAAACATACACATTAATTGTATTACCTAAACGATCGAACACCGAGCGCCTTTTCTTATGAGTAACTTCCTGCCAATCACCATCACCCATTGGAAAATTGAAAAAAGAAAACGGATTTGGAAAATAACGTTTGTTGAAAAATTAGGGGTTGTTGAATTGAAAAAACGGGGGTTCCAAAGGGGCGTAGCCCCCTTGGTGGGGGTTCGGGGGCAACGCCCCTGAGAGAAGCAGGGTCCAAGGGGCGGCAGCCCTGGCTGGGGTCGAGCTGAGCTGGAAAATTTTTTATTTGGTATAACATTGCTATGTTAAAAATTCATTAGAATTTGTTTTTTCCACCAAATAAAACATATTAAGTTGATTCTCGTTTCTGCTGCTAATGCTTGGTTCCTACTTATAGTGCAGCGGTTCCTGCTGATGGTACAGCGGTTCCTGCTGCTAGTGCAGTTCCTGCTGCTAGTTGTTTTACGGTTAATATAACTATTTTGCAGTTTTAGACCCTAATAACCGACCCATTAACTGTCTTATATATTCTCAATATCAGAGAGAGAAAGACAAGGCTGATCAATATTATTTTGATCACGTTTTTTCTGCAAACATAACATCATTCACAAACTTGAATCAATTAGATTTTATCCGGTCGTTAATTGGTATACACTCCAATTTAATCGATCTAAAAGCGTACTATTCGTGACTTCTAATTGTTATCAGGATACCAATATCACCACAATTACGACACATTTACAACAGGATACTCCCCTCACTCCTACTTCACATGTTTACTTTTGACTTTGAACTTGAAAGTGACCTTACACATTAATTTTGATTTCAACACATATCATTGCACATAGAAGGAAATTGACCAAAAATTTCCTCCCTTCTCTTCTTGAAACTGTTCGAACACAGGGAACATAACACACTTACATTCTTTCAACTTTCACAAATACAATTCTCTCTAGTGTTTCTTGATTCTTGTTAAGTGTTCCTGGTGATTTTTTTTTGGTGTCCTTGGGTCTTGCTAATCGACACCCACCTAAATCATTGTAAGGATTCTGTAAACCAAAAATCTTTCATATTTCTTTTATGCATAAGGTTTAAAAACTTGGTTATGTTAATATTTTGAAGCTACAGATTGTTCTAAAATACATATATGGATCGACTAGCTATTATATTAGTGTAGGAATTTGTGTTAAGATGCTTGTGTGATTGTTTTAATCTTATAACACATTAATAAGAACTAGAAAAATAAGCTATTGCTTATCATTTTGAGTTTTCGACTGATATATAAGCTTAAATGAGCTTATTATATTTTTTTTTTGGCCTTAAATAATTAAAAGGAATAAAGATTAATGAAAAACATTAAGTTGGCTCAATTGGAAGGAAAGTGCTTATTTGCTTGTCTAACTTATTAGCTTCTTTGGTTACTTTCACTTATCCTATAACTAATCTTATTGGTCAAAACAAAATAATGGGATTATGTTTGCTTCATGTGGTCGAGCCACTGTGTGGGCAAAAACCCAACAGTTGTTGCATTTGGTTTGACTTTTTTTTTTTTTTTTTTTTTCCCCCTTCAAACTTACCATTTCAAAAGCTAAAAGAATAAAAGAGGTTGGAACGTTTTTGACTTGGATTTGGGGTGGGTGTTTGTGAGCCCAGCGAAAGATCGTCCTTAACTTGCAAAAATCGTCCTTGTGGTTTGGCCAAATTGCACGTTTCGTCCTTGTGGTTCAAAAGGTGCAAAAATCGTCCTTATTTTGCACTGTTATGTGCACTTTTGGTCCTTCAACAGTGAAATTTGGCAAACCACAAGGACGATTTTTGCAATGATGGAGGACCAAAAGTGCACGTAACAGTGCAAAATAAGGACGATCTTTGCACTTAATGAACCACAAGGCCGAAACGTGCAATTTGACCAAACCACAAAGACGATTTTTGCAATTTACTCTATTATATATATATATATATAACAATCGCACCCTCGCTGGGCTCACAAACACCCACCCCAAATCCAAGTCAAAAACGTTCCAACCTCTTTTATTCTTTTAGCTTTTGAAATGGTAAGTTTGAAGGAAAAAAAACGTTCCAACCTCTTTTACTTATTTGACTCAACCAACTAAAATACTCATTTGGCAAATTCCATAGCTTATTGTATGGGTAACTAGCTTATTTAAACACTATTACAATTATAAGTTTTAAAACAACCCATTGTAAACAAATAAAGGTCATTCATCCTATTTTGATATAAAAATCCAAGACGCGGCCTCTTTGACTTATTTTGATATAAAAATCCAATCCTCGGCCACTTTGGCTTACTTTGATGCAAAACATGCAAAAAGTATAATCCGCGGTCTCTTTTGCCTATTTTGATAAATTATGTAAAAAGTCTATTCTGCAGCCTCTTGGCTTATTTGGGACTTATTAAATATAACCTAATACAAATATATAAGTCTTATTTCAAAGACTATTGCTTATTATAGTTTAATTGAGTTTATTTAACATATTTTAACTTATTGAAACTTATGTAAGTTTATTAAGTGGTTTGAAGTTGTTTTATTGTTTAAGTGGGAATTTGTAACATTTGGTTATTTTTGGGGAAAACTAAAACATATAAACGGGTCATGCCCGTTTTTTGTCAAAAATCTATACTTATAGTATTTTTATCAAAACCCGACTAAGAGACGAAAAACTAAATATTCTATATATTTACATAATTTTACCATCCACTAACTATTACTATACATTTTATGTAAACATACTTTTAAAATAATAACACTTATATATATATATATATATATATATATATATACTTTTAACTAGCGGTATTCTTATATAGATTACGATTATATTCACGAGCTTTAATTGTGATTACCTTCCGTACATAGTCTTTTGGTTACTTTTGAATCAAAAACTTATTCGTCATTATACTTTTACTTATATACTTGTATATATATACTTATGCACTTTCCAAGAGCCAATACTTGCAAATACTTAGAAAACTATTTAAACTTAAATGTTGTCACAAGCAACAATAACACTTTAAAACTTTTAAACTTATTTAAAATTCATCGAGTCTTAAACCTAAAATTATGAACTAAGACATGCCTTACTAATCTAGGTCGCGTGTCGGTGCCGCACACTTATACTATTTGACTTTACTCTATTCAGACTGCTTTACTAAGGTGAGTTCATGGCCTCTACTTTTTCCTTGTTTTGAAATACTTTTTAGGGGAGAATACATGCACACTTTACTCATTCGTTTTACTCGAACTCCTTAATTAAATTATACTCATACATGATTTAATTATTCGGAAGCATTCTCTGCTTTGTTTTAATACTTGTTTGATTTCTTGAATGCAATATTATGTACTCATTACATACTTGATTTTTACTCATGGACACAAGTGCTTGAAAATATATATGTGAGTTACAACCCCACTCTTTAACTTTACTTTGCATTGCGAAACTTGGGGTGAGAAGCATGCAAACTCTTTTATGGACCAAACTGAAACTTATGCTCTATTAAACTATTACGCAACTTAGCTTAAGCCTTTGAATCCCACTATGCCCAAACTCATGAACCGTTAATTCCTGCTAGGAAGTGCGAATGTTATAAATAGATCTATTGGGGGTGACTCCCCCGTTCGGGTTTGGTCAGATGGGCCAAATGTCGGGCGTATATCATGTCGGAATACAAGTGTATCGGGATAAACACTTGCCGGGCCTTTATATTTAACATGCTTCTAGAGCATGCACACTGTCGTAGCTTCGGTTGCATGAACTTAGTGCTAGCGTAATAGACTCTTACTTTGATGTGTCATTATATTCGTTGTAATGGTCACATACCTTGCTTATGGTCCAACTCTATTGCTTAATACTTATGGTCTACTCTACTAATGCTTTTTCATGACGCTGTAAGTGAAGCAGCGGTCACTAATACTAAACTAGATTTGTATGTGAACAATTATTCACACTCGAAAATCTTGTGGTCCACTTAATTACTTTACTTAAAGGTAAACTTTATTTTCATGACATTGTGAGCGACACAATGGTCACAAAACTTTTTATTGAACTCACATTATTTTTACTACTTTATCATAAACCTATGAACTCACCAACCTCGTGTTGACACTTTTAGCATGTATTTTCAGGTTTAAGGCGATAGCCTAGTTGTGGAGGCTTTTGGCATGGCATGACATGGTCATAGATGACTCTGATGTATTTAGGACCGCTTTATTTTTCTCATGCGCTTATATTTCCGCACTATTTTTGGAATGCTGTAAACAAATTACTTTTGAATATGAAATTTCTTTTAAACGGTTGAGGTAAAACCGTTCTTTGTACTTTGTGTTGTGATACCAATTGAGTAGCACCCAAACATATATGCTTCCGCTAAACTAGATTTTAGGGGTGTTACATTTGAGTTACCAGAATCGTCAGTTGTCGATGGTATTTGAATATACTGCTTTTAACTTGATTGTTTGTATACGTTTACAAGTTATGATTGCAGTATTTGTTTGCGCTTAGAGTTACATTTTAGAAATTTAATAACAATTGTACTTCACTTTGTATTTGTAGATGGATTTAATGGTTATGTAGTTCTCTTGTCCCATAATCATCCACAGACAAAATTTTTTGTAGTTTATGAAAATCTCACAAACTCATGTTTTGTTAAATAAAATGACAATTTTGCCCTTATTAGTTTTTTTTTTGGAAGGCGACTTTCAATTTTTTGGATTAGAGAGTCGTACCTGTCACAAAGGCAGGCCCACATCCATCACATACCAGACTATGTTGTCTAAACCGGGCTCACGCTGGTGTAGTGGGGATTGAACGGCTTCCGCCCGGAAACCGTACTGCCTCCACACGAGATTACTCGTTGGAGTAACAGTCGGATGAAAACCGGGTCCGGCTCGGATTCGAATCTGCGACATTAATTGCTCATAGACTTCTCCTCTTCATTGCCTAATATCAACAGACCCTGTGATCAAAGAGGACTTCCCGGATGGTCACCCATCCGGTACTACTCTTTTTGTGGCTCACTTAACCATGTAAGCATTCACCACTAGACCACAAGGTAGTTGATTGCCCTTATTAGTTATTGGGTTAAGTCTATATATAGAAACAAACTTCCTAATTTGTATAACAAGATCATTTTATTAACATTTAACCAATGTAACTTTTAAATTCGTTCAATTATTACTACTAGAAATTTGTTCACCTTCTACATGTTAAGCAAGTACATTAGGTTTATTTGACATTTTTATTTTATTTTTATGCTTATATTTTAGCTTATTTGGTCATTTAACCAATGTAACAAAAATCTTTTCAATTATTAACATTTTTCTATCAAGATTTATATATATATATATATATATATATATATATATATATATATATATATATATATATATAACAAAAGAAACGATTTGAAAACGTAAATCTGTTGAAAAAACGGGTATTTGAAGTTTTTGGCAATTTATCGAACTTAGTTTAAGGTTTTATCGAACTTGCAGTTTAGGGTTTATCGAAATTGGAAACAAGGGTTTAACAAACTTAGAAACAAGGTTTTATCGAAACTTCCCTTGCTTGTATAAGTCTGTGGAATACTTCGACAAAGGGGAAATCTTCTAGCTTGTATAAGTTAGATAGATACTTATCGAACTTGGTTTGAGTTATCAAACTTTGTTTGAGTCATCGAACTTTGTTTGAGTTATCGAACTTTCATCGAAGTTTGCACAGTGTTATCGAACTTTCATCAAGTTATCGAACTTCCACCAAGTTATCCAACTTTCACCAAGTTATCGAACTTTCATCAAGAACTGTGTTACCGAATTTGCTCCTAAAGTTGACTTTTTTTTGACTTTTTACGACAAAACTTCAAACGGCCATAACTTTTGAACCGTAACTCCGTTTTCAGCGAAATACCTGTCAAAACGTCCAGAACAACCTGAATATTGTGAGGTTACCCCACTATGTTGAGTAACGAAAATTTTGAAGCCTGAAATCACTCCGGAAAGAAGTTATCGACGTTTTTAAGATTTCAGATCAAATTTTCACTACAACAACTTGTATTAACCTACAACAAACACAACTCCTACATCGTTGAACCGATCCAATATCAACTTTATCACACATACCTTCATCAATGGCAACTCAGCAAGACATTCATGCAGCCGGTGCTGAAAACCGTCGTCCTATGCTTGAAAAAGGTGGGTACCTTCAATGGACAGGTCGCATGATTCGTTACATCAAAACCAAGCCTGGTGGAAAACTCATGCTCCAATCCATCAATGAAGGACCCTTCAAGCCGCGACAAATTCAAGACCCTAGAGATCCAAATGGAACACCTCCTATTCTACCACACTTTCATGAACAAACAAAAGTAGTACAAAGTACACTTATGATTTAACATATGTAGTAAAGGCATACAGTGTTTAACTAAATACTGTATATATACATATGTTGGCGTATATGGCCGAATGACCCATGCCGAACGGCAGACACGAAACAATTGTTGAAAGATACTAACTATTGTCGAAAGGCACTGCTGAAAGGCACATTAGCAGGAATAGGAAGGAACACCCCTTTTCCAAGTACCATCCTTTACCCAATGGATCAATGTAAGGATAATACTACTACACCCTTCTTGAATTTCACGGGATTGTGTTGTGCATGTTCTGGCACCTAGTGCCTAAACTAGGTGTAGCTCGGCGATGCTCTTTTCCAAAGTACCACAGGTACCGAGATTGGAGTACTATAAATACCCCAAATAATTGTTTTACTGTGTGTTTACTCCACATTTATTATTACGCCTTTCGACACATATACTTATTCTCACGTCGGAGCTTGGTCATGGGATAAAACCCAAGGCGAGGCTAACACGTGCTTCTTCCTTGTATAGGTGACTGAAGGACAAGTTCTCATACTGTCCGAAGGAACCATCTCTTTGTTTTTAGTAAGGTACGAACTTTTACTTCAACAACATACATTTACTATATAGGAGGGAGATAAAGTTTTCTCCCCTCTAAAAAGTGTAGAAAGAGTCTCCCCTCTTGGCAAGTGTCTCTTCCATCCCCTTTTTTTTCCTCTCATTTTTCTTTTTAACCTACGATCCATCAAGTATGATGAACATCCATGTATGATAAACATCAAGATATGTTGAATATCAAAATATGATGGACATCAAAATATAATGAATATTAATATATTCATACCATGATTGATATACATTCAAATCCAGATTGATGAACATCAAGATATGATAAACCATGACTGTTGAGCATTTAGATCATAATTGATGAATATTAAGATATGATAAACCTCATGTCTGATGAACATTCAGACCATAATTGATAAACATTTATTGATAGACATTCAAACCATGATTGATAAACATTTATTGATAGACATTCAAACCATGATTGATGAACATTCGATGAACTTATGGCCAGAGTATTGTTAAACATTTTATATTGATGAACTTAGATCGATAAAGATGGGAAAAAAAAAAAAAAATACTTGTGAACATATTAGCAAACAAAAAAAACTACAAAATATTTTGTATTAACGAACATTAAAACATTCTTTTTATTGAACATTACTTGATGACCCTAATAATTTTGTTGAGCTATTCAAGAAAGCAACTTACAGACACATAAAAAACCAAATCACAACATTCACATTCCCAAATAACATCTTCAAACTCGATTTCTTCACTACAAAACAATCCAAATCTTACATAGTCAATCCCCATACACTCTTATTAACCCTTGCATATGGTAACTCATCTATCTAAACATTCAGTGATGAACACCTACAGACTCAAAAAAATCATTGTAACATGTGCGTTAAAAATTTGTACAACGGATATATGTTCAATTCCTTTTTTGAAATATTAGAATATAAACATTTAAAAAATATATAAAAAGATATAAAATTGATGTTACCTGATGTTAATTTAAAGTTGTTAACTAATAATTGCAATAGTAATTTTGTTTTGACTTAAATTCAATAAAACCTTATTTTTGATAAACTTTAAATTTTTGAAAATTGTTAGTAATTAGTAGCGATTGAACGGGTTTATGATGCAAGTAAATAGAATTCAGAACTTAGTTTTATGATTATGAATGATTTGAAAATTGAATTTGGGATGGAAAAAAAAGTTATGATTGATATGTAATTTAAGGAAAGAAAAGTGTTGCGGTAAAAATGAGAAGAAAAAGATGGGTTGAGAAGGGAAAAAAAAGTAATGCAAAAAACACTTGTCATCATATACCTTTCTAAATTTTGTAAAAAGTGATTTTTTCTACCACTTTCTACATGATCGCAACTTTTACGGATATTAGGGTTTGAACATCAAAGCATGCTATACAAAGACTTAACATGGGAATTTATGTACGAAATAAATGTTTTTAAAGCACTGCACATGATGATGTCCCACAAACACTTTTTTTTGTTGGGTTTATTAAATTATTACATTGGTTAAAAACCAAACTAGCAAAAGAAATGATGGTTTTAGCAAGCATGTACCTTTCGAATAAGGCTAATTATATACTCCAAAGAAGGTCAAAGAAAAAGTCCTATAAAAGTCAACACCACTTGTGTGGCTTCTAAAGTGCATGACCACTTGTGTTGCTTGGAAAGTGCATGACATAGAGTTATTTTCTTTACGCTTTGTATCTAAGATTTCGATAGGTGCCCATTATTATATCCAACTATAGCTTAAGGCTATGGACAGTCGTGACCCGGGTCATTCTCTGCCACATCAGCATTTTCTCTCCGGTGATCAGACATGACCAAGTGCCACAGTTGATGACCGATTTATTTTATATATATATATATATATATATATATATATATATATATATATATATATATATATATATATTTTTTTTTTCTTTTTTTTGAATTCAAATATTTTAAACAACAAATTTAAAATTCATTAAAAATAAAAATTCATTGTTGTGGACTTTGAAATTGTTGGGAGAAGTCTTTACGAGACATTGTTGTGGAATGTGGAATTGTTGGGAAAGATATCTGTGTGTGAATTGTGTGTATGAGAAACAAAAGAGTGTGGGTATATACAGGGAAAGACATCTCGCTCGTACTGTAGTATTTAATTTGAATTTGAAGCAGAGTGTGGGTAATATTTTGTGTTGTTTGTATTCTATTTTATGTTAAAAAAAAAAAAAAAAAAAAAAAAAAAAAAAAAAAAAAAAAAAACTCGGTCAAGACCGATTGTTGGATATTTGCTTCCTCGACCGATATTTGATTCCAAGCCCACACTGGGCTCGACCGAAAATAAAGTCGGTCGACCAATGCATGTGACCGATCAATTCAAGCCACACTGTGGCCAGCCTAATGGTTGGGTTTCAAATCTTAAACTATTAACAACTTGTCCTAGATAATAGACATGCATAACACACGGGTTTTCCAGCTCGTTACAATGAATCATATAAATTAGGTCTTGCACTTCAAGGGAGAGACACATGTGTGTTGCGATGTTCCAATAATAAAAACATCCTTTATTTTTTACTGTATATGAAAATCAATCTAAAGTCATTGCTCTTTACTCGTTAAGTTTTTAGAACCATATTTGGTAACCTGATACGTAACCTCTGGTAACCTCACCAGTAAACTTATGCACTATACAAAAATGAAAAATCATGAAATCTGGTAATCACTAACCTTATGATATCTGGCAGCATGTGTTTTAAATCTACTGTCTTTTGGGCTTTTTTCGGCTTCAGGTGTTCTTTTGCATCTCCATCTTGGAGATTATGTAGGGTGCGTTTAGTTAGGGGAAAACAAAGAAAATAGAGAACACGTTCAAATAAGCGTTTTTCAACAAAATATTTTGTAAAACACAAAATCCCCTATTTCCTAATTTAACAAGGAAAATTACAAAACAAAATTAAGTTGATTTCCTTGTTTTCCTTTGTAACCCTCAACCCTCCCTCCCCTTCTTCAAAATAGAAAATACAAACATCAACTAAACGCGTTTTTTATATTTTCAAATGTTTTGTAGAGATAAATTTTCCTTTCAAATTTTTATAAAACTAGAGATAAAAAACTAAGAGAATTTTTTCTCCAACTAAATGCATCTGTAACTTGTTCGTTTTAGCATTCTTTGGCTTTGTGCCATATAAAATCTCAAAACATTGGAACCATAAATTGTCATCCATAAATATGATAATATGGCTAAGGCAAACTAGCCTATGGAGTTCAATTATGCTATTGCGGAGATGCGATCATTTACAAAGTAAAGAAAATTAAAAAGTTTAGAAAGCCACTCACAATGTGACAAGTGTCCACCACCAACTCCCTCCCGTTTTTCTTATTAAATTCGGTTAAGGGGCATTTTGGTCATTTTAACCCCTTTTTTTATTCCACACAAAAACTTCAAACGTAAATAACTTTCAAACGATAAACTTTTATGAAAAACCGATTTCACCATAATTTTTTAAATTTAATTCTCTTTAATTTGGTATGCATTATGATCTATGAAACGCAACTTTTTTTCAACTTTTTAAGTGAGTGTTGATTTTCTTGAAATTTTCGGCATTTTTTCTGCTCTAATTTTGCAAAACTTAAAACACGAAAGTTGTAGCTTTTTGGCCATTCTTTACCCATAAATTTGAATCACTCAAATCCGATATGATATGAGTGAGATATCGCACGTTAAAGATGAACAATAACTGATGAACGTTATCAAAAATAACTGATGAACATTATCAAAAAATAACTGATGAACGTTATAAAAAATAACTGATGAACAATATCAAAAATAACTGATGAACGTTATTTTTTTGAAAACTGCTGAACATTATAAAAGATAACTGATGAACGTAATAAAAAATAACTGATGAACAATATAAAAAATAACCGATGAACGTTATTTTTTCGAAAACTGCTGAACATTATAAAAAATAACTGATGAACGTTATAAAAAATAACTGATGAACAATATAAAAAATAACTGATGAACGTTATTTTTTTGAAAAAAATAACTGATGAACGTTATTTTTTCGAAAGCTGCTGAACATTATAAAAATTAACTGATGAACTTTATCAACTGATGAACAATATTAAAAATAACTGATGAACGTTATTTTTTCAAAAACTGCTGAACATTATAAAAAATAACTAATGAACGTTATCAAAAATAACTGATAAACAATATAAAAAATAATTGATGAACTGATAAACATTATGTTTTTATTAGAAAAATTGATGAACTGATGAAAAATACTAACTTGAACTAATGAACATTATAAAAAATAACTGGTGAACAAAATTAACCGATGACCAAAACTAACTAATGAACTGATGAATATTATCAAAACTAAGCGGATCAAATACAAAGTTGTACAATCACTTTTTAACAAAAAATCACTCCTTTTTATAACAAAAAACCTCTCACAGACTTTTCATCAAACACCTTATATATATATATATATATATATATATATATATATATATATATATATATATATATATATATATATATATATATATATATATATATATATATATATATATATATATATATATATATATATAAAATAAAAAAAAAATAAAATAAAAAAAAATCCCTTAAATGCGTTACTAATTACATCACTAAATCAACTCTCTAACATTCATAAGCTCAACACTTCATACGCGAATATTAAATACCAATTGCATACAATAATACACAAATATTAAATGTCAAACTACTTTTTTTTTTTTTTTTTTTTTTTTTTATTATTATTATTATTATTATTTTTAATATTTTCTTCATGTACACAGCCGACCAACTAATAATCCTTCCATGTACCCTCTTTATCTTTCTTCATATTCTTATTTCCGGTAAAACCATTTTTTGATCTAAATCCATTTAAGAGCATCCACTAATAACTGATGAACTTATAATAATATAATAGCTAAAATAAACAAACTGATGAACCTATGATAACATAATAGCTAAAAGTCAATAACTGATGAACAAAAAAAACATAAGCTAACTGATGAACCTATGATAACATAATAGCTAAAAGTCAATAACTGATGAACCAAAAAAAAAAAAAAAAAAAAAAAAAAAAAAAAAAACTAATGTTCATCAATTGAAAAAACATAAGCTAACCGATGAACCTATGATAACACAAATAAACTAACTGATGAACCTACGATAACATAACCTATGAACAAAAAAAATATAACGAAAAATGCATTAACTAATGAATATCTGGAGAAAAAAAAGGGGGGAAGAAAAAAGAAAAAAGAAAGAAAAACAATAGTACTAACCTGTTTTGGAACAATTACGTATGATGAACCTATAACCTATAACACAAATAAACTAAAAAAGCATAAACTAACTGATGAACCTATAACCTATGATAACACAAATAAACTAACTGATTAACCTATGATTAAATAATAGCTAAAATAAATAGACTGATGAACCTATGATAACATAATAGCTAAAAGTCAATAACTGATGAACAAAAAAAAAACATAAGCTAACTAATGAAACAAAAAAAGCATAAGCTAACTAATGAACCTTTCATAATATAATAGCTAAAAGTCACTTATTTAGAACATCTTATTTAACTCACTTTTAAGTCACTTATTTAGAACATCTTATTTAACTCACTTTTAACTAGATAAAACAATTTGAATAAGCACTTTTACACAGTAAACACAATAAGCAAAAATACAATTGTAATAAGCAATCCCAAATACTTTACCATCATTAGAAGAATAGTGAACAATAGCAAAAACTAAACCCTATACTGTATGTTTTCCACCTAAATTTGAGCTTATAAAATTTCTCATATCCAAAAAAGCATTCAATTTTCAGAGCATACTTTACATATTGACTCTTACAAACATTTAAAAAAGAAACCAAACTCTTAAAACCCAACAAAAGGCAGACTTGGCTGCTAAACTGCAACGATCATACCAGTTTGAAAAACCATCATTACTATTCTCATTATTCGACGATGAATCCAAACATGAACATCAAACACATTAACAAAAAGTCAATCAGTTGACTTCACTAAAGTCAACCTTCTTTACATCTGAACTATTCTATTCCTAATATCAACTTCAGAAAAGATACTAAACTCATAAAACTCAACAGTCTAAACACTAACTAATTGGCTCACGTACATATCCAGTGAATTAATATTCCTTCATAAACCCGACCACCTAAAAATGACGACATCGAAAAATGAGATCATACCCGTTTCAAATACATTTCCGATAACTGATAGATCTGTATTTATCTCAACTTATCCAAACACAGCCCCAATGGTTTCCCCGAAAGGTCTTCAATTTCGAATGAGGAATTATAGATTTGGAATTTGGAGAAGATTTGATAGACCCTGTATTTTTTTTTTTACTTCTCATCGAGTCTATTTTGATGTCAGCTGACAAATGAAAAAGAAGATAAGAATACAATGATGTCTCCTTTTGCCATCAAACTTTCATATTATTACAAGTTTGCCACTCTTTTGTTAACAACCATTGATTCATTTTCTTTGAGATCTTACGGATGAAAATACTTTTTATACTTTGTAGAAATTAACCACTTTTCATTCCCACACCATTGCGGGAATTGTGCGCCTTAAAAAAAATAGTGACTTTCAATACCTCGTTCCATTTTTTGGTCTATTTTCTATATTACTCATTAGAATAAAAAACAAAAACCAGATCGACCGTTCATTAGTAAATGAGTCAACTTTGCACCCTAACTAAAAACATATGCTATTACTATAAGACTTGAACACACATGTACACCAAGTACATAAAGCTCAAATAGAGATAAATCCCAACAGATGCATACAAATTAAGATTCTCGAATATCTAATTAGCCCGAAATCACAGGGCAAGTTACAAAGGATTCGAGACATTGCAAGAAATGAATTTCATTTCCAAGCACAAGGCTTGTGTTACAATTCAGGACATGTCAACAAAGATTTATGACTTTTATAAGCCAAAGACATGTGCATATTACATATCATGTGGTTTCAGCACAACTCGGAAAACCCTTATTATGTTGGAATGATGAATAACTCATTTTGATACTAGGTTATCAATAGCGAAAAAGTAACTACCTACAAAAATAAATGATGCAACTCCACTGCGAGCCACTCGTAACCAAATGCCACGAAAAAGTATATTTCTATCTCGGGGATGGATACCTGTGTATCTCTCGAACCTCTTTCCTGGCAAAGTCCACCTGAGAAACTTCCTCTCCATGGTAATATACTGCATTTAAACATCAAACATTTATTGGACTAGATAGGTGTATACCATGTGATAGCACAAAAGCAAGAAACTCAGACGGAACTTGACAAGTTTAATTGGAGGGGCCAAACTGTAACATGTTTGTTTTAGGGGGGGCCGATTTACATTTTCATATAACACTCATACTAATAATGCCTACCACCACAATGTGTAAGGGTTAAAAATGTTCTTGTGGCTAAAAGTTTTGGGGGGCTACCACCCATCGCCGTCCTCGCTAAGTTCCGTCCCTAATTAGAAACTTATGTTTTAATTACGTTTAATTGCAACACGTAACCTAGAAGTGAAATAGGGTAACGATCAAGATTTCTAGTCTATATTTGAAAGCAGAGTAAATATCTTGGTGTTGCCGCAATTCAACATACCAATACTAATAAATTTTACGTTCTTCTAGTGTCGATTTGCTTGGATGGAATGGAAAAGTCTTATTTTTTTCGAAATTAATTTTTTTACAAAAAATTACTTTTTTTTTCGAAATTAATTTTTTTTAGAAAAATAATTTTTTTTAGAAAAATTAATTTTTTTTTCGAAATTAATTTTTTTAGAAAAATTAATTTTTTTACAAAAATTACTTCTTTTTTTCTAAATTAATTTTTTTAGAAAACTTTTTTTTAAACTTTTTTTCAAACTTTTTTTTTATACTTTTTTTTATACCGGTAAACACGCTAAATCGGACTAATAACCCTGAAATATGTTAAATTATATTGCAAATATGTTTGGAATGTGTTACTATGTCTTGCATGTTCAAGGGTTTGAAAACAAAGCAAAAACGGTGATTTTCGGATGAGTTTCGATGACGTTTTCACGTTTAACGAGGTTCAGACGAAGTCGAAAAAACTTCCCCGAGCACACCATTGGAAAGAGCACGAAAAAACGAGTCCAACGGTACTTTCATATATTTTTGAACCGGTCCAAAACTCGCTTAAATGACAGGTCAAATTAGAGATAAATGGTCTTATGAACAAATGGGTGTTATATAATTAATATTGCATTTATATATTGAAGTCACACTCCAGCGCAGCTGGAAGTGTGCTTCACTCTCACACGAGAGGTCCTGGGTTCGAATCCCAGCTGAGGTTAACTTTGTGTATTTTATACATGCCACGTGGCACCACCTCAGTGGTCCACGTGGCAAACCCTGATCCGACCCGACCCGGCTTGACCCTGATCCGACCCGACCCGGCTTGACCCTGATCCGACCCGACCCGACCCGATGCCATGTGGCACCACTCAGGTTGTGACACGTGTCACCCGTTGCCCCTTGACCAACAAGGACGATTTATGCAAATAACTTAACGGCCGTTAAGGACTGCCGTTGCAATTTGGTCGCAACCACAAGGATGATTTATGTAAATAAATCTAACGGAAACCCCGTTAGTTGTTACAATAGGAAAATTAAGAAAGTGCGTTGCTACAATAGGAAAAAAAAAGTTCATAGTATACAAAAGGAAAAGGTGGAAAGTTCGATATATTTTTAGACAATTTTCCCTATCATTTATTTTCTAGTTAATTTTTAAACAAAGATGTATATAATTAAAGTGTGTATAGACTTTTGTGTTACTGAAGATCACTTAATTTTGTTCCATTCCATTGTTAATTTTCATTCGTTCCATGATCGAATGAAAAAAATGCATTTTGGGCCTTGGCAATGGAATGAAAATCAACCAAACAGTAAAACATGCGTTACTATGTGTTTTTTTTACAACATTTACTCCATTCTCCATTTTAAAATTACAGGTTACATCTTTTTATCCGAGATACAGGGCCCGTATCACAAGTTTTTATGTTCTTAAGCATAATAAGCAGGACCTACATATCAAATACGTTGAACAACCTCAACAGGACCGTCAAGTTTTAGACTAATAAGGTCAATTACTTTCATTGGGCTCTACAAAATATTGTTCACATAAGTCACCGTTGTTGTAGTCTCCACACATAACCACTTTTTTTTAGTGATTTTAATCAGTGGCACACCTAAACGATGCTGGATGAAATGGCTGCAGACTCTGTGGGGTAGGATCCATAATTCATGCTTATTTTGATAACTTTTATGAAGAGAATCGTACCTTAGGCAGCACAAGACACTGTGATCGACATTTGGCAGTGTCAAAAGAATGGGATGCGGCTGCAGCAACTGACCCTGAGATCCCAGCTGCCAGACTAACAGCTAAAGGGTGTAATGGCCCAACATCCTCATCCGAGCTGTAATCAGCAAACAAAGATTAAAGTATACCGCCTGTTATACTCTGTCCTGTGAACCAGTCATTAGGTTCAACAGCATGATTTAAGTATATATTGAAACAAGGGAAAATCATCTGAAAAGGCATCATACTTGCCACCTTATTCTTTTGTTGGCATCAAACTTTTTTTTTATTGTGGGCACATACTCCCTTAATCACCTCTATTGTAACTATTTTAAGGGAGATGTATGACGTGGCACTACTTAATCACAATAATTACGTTATATCCCCTTTTTTTATAACTTTGGGTGTCTTTTGACAATGTTTGATAGTTAGAGGTTGTGTTTTATATTATGTTTCAATAAAACCCAATTCCCTCTAACACAGTTATACGTTTCCCTCTTCCCCAATATTTTTGTTTTCCCTAAACGGTCGGCATAACTAACCCTAATTCCACAGACGCAGTAATTGACCCACATTTGATGTGCGTTTTCATAATTCAGGTACATTTACTTTGATTTCGTTGCTTATACTATGTTTTTATCAATATAATTACCCTAATTAGGCTAATTTTCACAAACCCTAATTTTTCGTATTTTGTGATTTTTGTAACAGCATGATACCTGGGACCAATTTACATCAATTTGATGTACACAATGATGGGTTCTTTGCACATTCACCTTTAAGGTATAAGGATGGGGTGATTCTGAATATGGCTGTTCCAAGGATGACCTACGAAATATTTGCTCAGTTTGTGGAAGAAAAAGTTGGTAACTACTTCCAAGGTTTGTATTACAAAGTTCCAAATATTGATTTAGAGAAAGGCTTAGTTAGAGTAACAAATGATAAGGAAATAGCATACATGTTTGATGTTGCTGACTTGTTTGGTAGGCTAGAGCTCTATTTAGTTCACTTAGATATGGATCTGTCAGAGTATCTAGGTAATGCAGATACCTCTTCTATGGATGAAACTGTATCTAAGGAAAAAGGCACACCCAAAAAAAGGTATTGCAATGAGTTTTCTGTGGATGAGTTGATTCATTGGGCTGAGATGGAGGTCCAGGTTGAGGGTTCATCTTCTTGCCATCCTAGAAACTCAGAGGGTGAGAGTAGTAGGACTAGGGTGAATGTTGATAAGGGCAAAGGGAAGGTTACAGAGGATGCAATAGATGGTGATGAGAGTAGCAGGACTAGGGTGAATGTTGATAAGGGCAAAGGGAAGGTTACAGAGGATGCAACAGATGGTGATGATGATTCTGAATATGATAGTGACTTTGATAGTGACTATAATTCAGATAAGTCAGTTGACTATCTTAGTCCTGGTGAGGAGGAGTTGATTGAACTAAGGAAGAGAATGAAAGCTAGTAGAGGGAAGGAAGCTGAGGGTATTCCAGAAATGAATGATGACACTATACCTACTGATGACACCATACCTACTAGTAACCATGGAACAGAAACACTGGTACAACATGATTTGTTCATGAATAAGCTGATGAGAAGGCTACAAGCTACTGATGAGAATGGAGCATATCAAGATCCTTTTGTTTGTGTGGAGAAAAGTGTGGACAGGTATCCGGTGTATGATGAGGCTACCCACTGGAGACTTAGGCATCCAAAGGTATGCTTCTATAATATGAAATTGTGATATTGTTTATAAATGATTGTTCTTTTTGAAATGCAGGTTGGTGAAAAGTATCCGACTGTTGCAAAGTTTAAGGAGGGACTCACCTTCTATGCATTAGCTAATGGCTTTTCAATTTGGTATGAGAGGAGCAACAATAAGAAGGTTGTGGCTAAATGTGGATATAGACCACCAAGGATCACAGACCCTGACAAAGGTAAACAGAGGAAGCAAAAAAGGTATCCTACTGTAAGTACCTCTGAGTTACCTTCCTGTCCATGGAGATGTTATGCTAGGTGGATGAGAAAAGAAAAAACTTTCCAAATACAGACATTAGTTGATGAACATAAATGTGTTAGGAATTTTGAATTTGGGTCATTGGTAAACTATAAGTGGATAGGATCTGTGTTTGGTGAAAAGATTAGGGATAACCCTGATATTAGGTTGACTGCTATAGCTGACCTAGTTATGAGGAAGTATAAATGCAAGGTAACCCTTAATAAATGTAGAAATGCAAAAAGGTTTGCTTTGACAGCATATGAAAAATCAGTTGATGAGCATTATGCATTGTTGAGATCATATGGAAGGGCAATATTAGATACCAATCCTGGGTCCACTATGAAGTTAGGTGTGATTGTAAATCCAGATCAGAAAACCTACTTTGATAGGTTTTATGTGTGTTTTGCTGGATTAGCAGATGGTTGGAGGGCCGGTTGTAGGAAAGTTATTGCCTTAGATGGTGAACTCATGAGTGATTCCACAGCACCCGCTGCTAGCCCTGCCATCAGAGCCTCTGAGACGTACACATAATTGTCTTTACGACCATCTGCATAGAAGGAATTCATTGCTATGATCAAAATTCTACAATATTCACAAGTATAAGATGTCATCAAAAAACAATAAGAAGTCACTAAACTAACCAATAAGTATAATGCCAAAAAGATGAACAGTCCACCTTTATAGAAAGCCGTCAATAATTCATAGGTGCCAAAGCGTGCTCCCACGCCGAATATTCTCGCTAAAGCCAACCACCCAAAACCATTGTACAACCCTGCAACAAATTAAAAGACAGACCATGTAACAGGTAATCACTTAAATTAAAATGCTCTATGAATGTTAAAAAGAGGATTAGATTCGTATTTGATGGCTGTCAAGTGCCAAGCATAAAGCTCGAACAGAAGGAAATACAAATGAACTGAACTACTGGTTTATGCTTATTATGCTCATTTCATAACTTTGGGCACTACTTTATTTGCAAACTATCAATTTAGTTATAAAATCCTCAATTTAAAAATTTTTAAGAGTTTATATGGCGCACAGAACATATAAACAAAGATAAACACAAAAAAGTCATGAACTTATTACACTCGTTTCATAATATTGGGCAGTACTTCCCAACACTGAAGATCGATTACTGAAAACCTCAAATTAGGCACGCACACGTCTAACTGATCAAAACCTCTACAGTTCACTTTGTCGTTCGTCAGACCACATCATGTTGATCAATATTAAAGTGTAAGCTACCATTTTAACGAAGCCTTAAATTCAAGAAGCCTGTGTTACAGAATTCAACTCTAAGCTAGATGTGCCAAAATATATGTAGTTATACATACGAACTACTAATGCACTTGATAATCGTAGGGTTGATTGACTAGTATAGCAGTCTAGTTTCACTTTGTTCCTAATTTGGTACCAAACCATTTACAGTACATTTTTGTCATATGGGTTACTAAACTAACATTTCGCCGTTCACAAGTCACTACCCATCTTACCAGTTACTGATTCAACATGCATATGCAAAATCAACCCCAATAAGTTGGGTTACCTGATTAGCATACAAAAACTATATTTCGTAGCTTAGCGACCAAATTCAAAATCCTGGATGCCAAGTGACCCAAATATCCAGTTTACATAATAACCCGATTAACATAAAAATCCATCAAACTCAGAACAGAAATTTCCAAACATATGGTTATAAGTGGGTATTTGAGATTGCCTGTCCAAAAGTGTTTATCTGCTATTATGCTTAAATATGAGTATGTACCAACGAAACCATCTCCAAGGTGGTAAGGTGTTCCAAAAGTCTCATAAGAAACCACGGTTCAAACCTCGTTGGGTGAATATCTGGGGATAGCCAGGGAAAAGTCTGGAAACGGCCATGGGAATACCGGTTTGGCAGTGCACATCAAAGCCAAAAAAGCTCATTTTAGGATAAAGTTGGTTCGGGTTTTTACACACATATGTAGCCTAAACACCCACTATTTCAACAACTGCTTATTATCTCTATATAGTAAATTGCGTGGTCGGTGGTATTCTTTATTATTTTTTTTTATAGTAAAATATTCGACGTCTTGGCCTGGCTCAGTAGTCCACTAAAGGCCCATTATTAGTCCGGATATGGTCACCGCCTCTCATGATATATCTCGAAGATAGCTACAACAAACCGCCATTTGCACCGCCTCACTCTCCAGACGTTACCATCTCACCAAAAACAGATCAAACCATTCAGATCAAAGTTTACAGATACTGTTTTCGATCAGACCATTTACATCAAACCAATAACGATGTTCAAAGGTTTGTGGGATTTGATTGTTTTAAATTTTCTTTTCCGCCAATTAACTTTTGCGTTATTTTTATATTATTCAAAATGAAACCTTAAATTTGTTTTTGGGTTTTTACAGGAATTGAATGGCTGAAAGTCGGAAATGGTTGGGTGGATTATTAGTTGGGATTCTTTAATTTTTCGAGTAAGTTTTTATGTTTGTTTCTTTGTGGTTTTCGGATTTTTATTATTATTATTATTGTTATTATTATTATTATTATTATTTTTTTTTTTATTATAATAAGATTTTCATTAAACACGATAAATTTTACATAAAGTTGGATGGGAGTCTAGACACAAGTTGTGCTCCCACTCCTTTCTGAATACAAAAGCAAACTCTATGAAAGATAAAAACACCACTTTTAGCATTATTTGAGTGACTATTGGCAATAGACTTAATACGTGAAAGTGTGTTCAAAGCCTCCGCATCGAATTCCCCGAACGTAGAAAAAGCAAAAGGTACGAATTTGTATCCATTGTCCTCACATTTGGATGCATACTTTCTATTTTTCTTCTCCACAGCATTGTGCAAGGCTACCCCAGGAGCCCATGAAGTCGCCCCACTACCAGCAAATGGAGAGATGCTAGTCACATCCAAGCATACATCTTTACCTTGAAGCCAATTAAATAATAACAAGTCTGCAGGCCGTAGCTCCTTCCCATCCTCCGAAAGGAACCCCATAGGAGCCTCCTTGCGCACCATGATCCCAACTTTAGAGCAAATATCCACAAGGATGTCACGCACCAGATTATGCCTGAACTTCACACCCACTTCACTGGAACAGTGGACCGCATGATCCCCCCATATGTCCATACGATGCACATTACAACTCGGGCAGAGGCTACCTTCAGAGAACATAGGTACGGTGAGCCTATAACACAACACAGAACGGAATTGACGATGGTTCATCCTCTGTCCCAATCCGTCAATAGGGATGGTGTAAAGGAAATCCTGTGCATGTGGGGCGCGTATACAACTGAGAACAGCGACCTGTCTTGGACTTAGCGAGTACTTAGAAACAAGGTCTTTCTCGATAACACCAAAGTAACACTTTGCCAAGGTTTTCATCATTTGGGGGGCAGAAGTGTCATTGGTGACAGCGAGAGCGTCAATGTTACAAGCAACGTTGAAAGTATCAAGGGCATATTGAAGAGAAGGGCCATAGGAGACATTACCGGATTTAGCCAATATCTTGGCTTGTAGATCACTCGTTTGCAAATGAGAGGCGAGAAAAGCATAGTGGATAATGTCACCTGCTGAAAGGACACCAAGACCACCCAACTTGATTGGAAGGGTGGCAAGCCGCCACTGCCAATCACCAAACCCCGGCCCTGATGCGGTAACAATCTTCTCCAATGAAGTACGTAACGACTGATCAAACTGAACCTGGGCCTCCTGTAAATACAAAGGGGAACATGTCCTCAAAGCATAAGATAATTTTACAACCCCGGCACAACTGCGAAGAAGAAGGAGCTCACACTAGGGATCATGAAGTTTGTGGATTGCCTCCATTAGGGTGATGGTTTTAGAAACCCTTTTCAAAGCCAATTCCCGACAAAAACTATCATCCAAACTGACTGAACCCCCAAGAAGCTTGACACCATTGATAGGGCGAGAGATATTTGTAGGAAAAACACCCTCAACCCTACTACGAGGATCCTCCACAGGCCAGAAGAGTTCAATTTTATCAACATTCAAGAACAAACCACGAGCCGGACCATCCGTCTTGATGATGTCGAGTGCCTTGGCAACCATGAGGGTATCTCCAACGATAGTACCGTCATCAAGATACCAAGCCTGAAGGGTAAGCTCACAAGACTGATTAATAGACTGAACCAAAGGGTGCAAAGCTAGGGCAAACAACAAAGGACCTAACAGATCCCCTTGTTGAACCCCTTGACAGGACCAAAGGATAGAGTCATCATAATAAAGCCTAGCAGGACGAGCATAACAAAACTCCACCCAAGGGGCAATGGATGGACACCGCGCCCTGGCTTCCTGAAGTAATACGCTCCTATCGACAAGATTGAAAGCATTCTTAAAATCCACCAAAAGCATAGAGAGCCCAACCTCGTTACCCTTAGACTCAACAAGCCTATTTACAGAATGAAGAACAGCCTCACAGCCACCAGGAACACCAACACCAAATATTATTATTATTATTTTGTTTTTGTTTTCATGATGTTTTAAAATTGTGTTGTTTATTATTTAAAAAAAAAAGTGATCAAAAATTGTTTCAGTGTGGTTAGAGGGGGAAATACAAGGGATTACACTCATACACTTCTTACGGGTTTAAAAGCAGGGTCGTAATATAATCTGAAGTTACCATCTAATAGTTTATTCCTAACATAGTTTTTTTAAGAAAAAATTTTACCTCTTGGGAATCATGTGTGTATCTGAGATTATGGGGTCTCGGTGTTTGAATGAACTAATGAAATGGGTCATTGAAAATCTGATCGTAACGTGGCAGCACAATGCCTGTACGACATAGTATAAACGGTTACTATGCAACTTCATTTTTTGGCGGCCCAACAGAGCCTACATAGTATAAACAGTTAGTATGCAACATCATTTTATGTATAGGGGTTAGAAGCCGTTAAACAACTATAAATCCAGTCTAACCATAAGCCACAAAAGAATTTTAGAATTGTGAGCAGGTCAGGTAAAAGAAATTAAACCGTTTATTTCATTGGGACAGGGAAACGTGGCATTAGTAGCAGGAAGAGATTCAGGTATTGGAAGGTCAGTTTTTAACCACTTTGCTAAGGAAGGTGCGACTTAGGGAAGTGGCTTGGTGCGGATGGTGCTGATGACAGTCGAATATGTTTTTAACGATATGCTAGACAGGTATTGTGTTTGTTAGATTTTATTTCAATTTTGTTGTTGATTTTTTTTCCACTTCACTTGACGTTACTGATTTGCTTATTTGGTGTTGTCCAGGCGAACGGGAAGAGGATATTGCTGCTGTAGGTTTTGTTGTTGATCAGACTAAGGTATTTGTTTATGTTGTAAGTTAAGGGATATTTGAGTTTTACTTTCTTATTGTTATGTTTTCGATCAAGTAAAAAAAGAGAAAATTAAAAATAGTGGGTTTAAGAAAATTCATGTTCACTGATTATTCCTATAAGGAAAACAGTGTCGTGAAGCCTACTCCAGCTAAACAAGGCTGTGACCAATTTGCACTTATTATTATTGTTCGTTTAGGATCCCGGCGCGTTGGGATTTCTGTGTCAAATGTACAGTTCTATTTGTATGAAGCAGAACAATATTTGGTCTGTATTTTCATTGTGTTATGCCGCGTGCTTATTACGAACAAAAGCTAAGAGATTTTATATTTTTTTTGGTTTTTCAGATTAGTTTCTTATTGTTAGTGTAGGTTTAGGAGTGGTTACACCTTAGATCAATGACACGTGGAGTTGAAGACCTTCAGGCTGATGTTGATTTGGAAGATGAAGAAGAGGAGACGGTTACATTATAATTAATTCATTTATTTTTAGATGTTTTTTTATATATTATAGTTAATTTATTTATTTTCTTTATACAGTATGCTGATTGTTTGTAATGGTCACTTGGTTGATTGCGGAAACTGCGAAGTCTTACGGAGATGTGAGACACTTGCTGATATCCAACCTGGTAAGATTGTCGCCGTTAAGTTTGTTGCCTTTTCTGTTCGAGAATTGAGAATTCATGTTTTTTTAATGTAATAAAATGATATTGCAGAGACGTTTGCTGTTGTATGTGGAGCTGCAGAAAGGAAGCTTGGTATGCATCACTTTGGTGTCCATGTGTCCCTCTTCCTTAGTAAGTCGTGTTTGTTGTTACTGAAGTGTGCCAAGGCGAGTTGGATAAACTTGGATGCAGTAACGTGTGTCATGAAATATCAAACTTGGTTGATTAACTGATTATATTTTGGTCTTGCAATTGCTAGAGTATTGGTGGTGCAGTGCTTACGGATGGGTCTATTGCTGAGATGAACACTGGAGAGGGGAAACCAACGGTTTCAATATTCGCTGCCTATCTAAATGCAGTGACAGGAGAGGATGTTCAGGGTATGTGTATCACTATGGTGATAAAAATTGTGAAGTATTCAGGGATCGTGGAGGAAATAAGGTTGGTTTATTTTTTCTAAAAATTGTTACGAAATCTTATAAATAATCGACGGTTGAATATCATTAAAGAAGGTATATTATCATAATGGTGATTTAATAATCTTTGGCACATGCATTATTTTGTTTCTGTTTTGTTCATATGATAGCCAAAACACGCTCACCACCTGTGATTTCATCCCTTAAAACTCATCGGCTCTTCAAAATTTATTCGCAGGTGATGAAGAAGATAAGGAATGATAAATTGAGGAGCAGTGGAGAGAATTAAAAGTTGTCAATCGAAAGTAGTTGCCAACAAGTTTGGATGTGCGTTCGTTGGTTTACCTTTTGAAGTTACAATGCGGTGTTTGGATTAGCTTATGGCCTTCTGGAAAAGCCAATAAGGTGCTTTTGAGTTTATGGCTTATTTGCTTATGTTGATAAGCTATTGTTTATTATATTTTACCTATACTGCCAACAAATACTGCTAACATAGTCTTCATGTTTTCCTTTATTTGCAGACAAGAACGGTTCATCACCGAAATTGTTGCTGCAACATCTGAACCGTGTGAGATCCATTAGGTCTTCAGAACTTGCGTTACATACAGGTATCAGGTTTGAATCTATTTTCTTCCTTAAATATTACAAACGTGTTGGGTTCCAGTATTGCACATACATACAGAGTCCGCATACAAGATATAACTAACCTTTTGGTAGTTTAACTTATATTAATTTTTAACAGGTTGTTGTTGCAATAGGTATAAATGAAGGCCTACCAAAAAGTTGTAGCAGTTCGCAATGGAGTAATGGACGGACGCGGTTGACGGCACAAGGTAAGTAAAATTATTCATTCCTGTGTAATCGCCCATAGGACGTGGCAATAACCTAATCTAAACACCCCTTTACTGATCTTTGAGTGTCATCTGTTTAGTTCTTGAATAGTTGTTGCTTTTGTGCAGGCGGATACGAATGAAGAAGACCAAACTGCCCAAATGGAAGTGTCTCGGTATGTTGTAATTAGAGTGCTTACGGTTTTTATTATATGCAATTTGGCGTCGCGGACTGAAACTCCATCAACAACTGCTGCGCAGCAACAGTAACACCAGAAATGTCAGCTACACAAACCCGCACCTTACAGCCTCCGCACCAGTGGCTGCACGAACAGGTTCACGCAACATTTCCCGATTACTGTTTTAGTTTTACAGTGGATCCTTCCTTTTTGCAGATTATTGTTTTCCCGTTTATGGTTTTTGTTTTACAGTGGATCATCCTTTTTTTGCAGATAATGATATGGAACTTAGTTTGAGTTTGCTGCATAGGAATCACACTCATGAAAGATAAGTAGCCTGACTACCTATAATAGCAACTTCTTTGCAACGAATATACAAATATTCATGCCACTCGGCTTCAAACATGCCCACATAATCGAAGCGACACTATGGGATGACATAACTAAATCATTTAACAAAGAGGCTGTCATGGATTTACGTCCACTTGTTATTGTCAACATGACTTCAATGAAAGATAGTCATTATCAAGGTTTGTGCACTCTATATTAGCTATTTCTTTACCAAAAAAATATACATTCTTAGTCATTTTGTACTAATTAATGCATTCGTTCTAAAAGAGACGTGCAACTATCAGGAACTCCATGCACACTTATATACATGAATCCTGAGATTAACGAGGCTCAAGCTATGGCTTTTGAGTAAAACCATTTACATACAGAGTTATGAACATAAAACCATTTGTACTGAATCAATTATATTTGACATGTTCCTCGCCAACAGGAATGAAGTTAGAGTTGGAAAGTTCAATGGGCAAGTTGATTTTTTTCTATAACGGGTCAAATGAGAAAAATATACTATAATTAGTTTAAAAGGAAACATTTTTTACGCGTTTCTTTAGCTAACCTTTTTCGGATACCCATTTTATCCCAAAGCCTGGTCAATTCTTCGCAAAAGCATTTATCTGCGACTGCTATGAGCATGCATGATTATTTGCAGGTAATTTAGTGTCTTATATATGTACATTCAATTGTGTCAGGAAGTTGGTTTTCTCTATCTGAGGGACAATCTTGCTGGAAACAGTAGACAATTGATGGAAATATGGACATGTGTGATTCAATTACGTGAAAAGACAACTTCGACGAGATCTTGCCATTTCACTAACGCTTGTAGAAAGGCTATATTTTTTGATGTCCTCTTGCTGCAAATTCATTCATCATATAGCAGCAGAGGATTTCATTGTTTTGCTTTAATGTATTTAAGTTGTATAATAAGTAGAGGTCGGGTTCGGATATATTAACTTTGTAAAGTTAGAAAACACCCCCGAATAACCTGATAATTTGCGAACTCAGATATATTAATCGGGTGTTTGGATATACATTTTGGAACGATATTAATGGGGTGTTTGTTTAAGCCTATTTATGGGCTTAGGAGCTTATTTATTTTAGCTTATTCATGAGGGTATGTTTGGTGAATTGGGTTTGAACTAGAGTTGGGGTTGGGGCTAAGGTTGGAGCTTATATTATATGTTGTAAGTTGGAGCTTATAAATTTATAAAGTTGTTTGGTGAATTAGTTATAATTGAAGCTTATTAATGTAAAATTGCATAAAAATAGCTGAAATTGAATTCAGATATATTCCAGCTTTTGCGTGACAATCCACTATATTGTGAAGGGTATATAAGTAATTTGACTAACTGTAAGCCCTCAAAAGCTCATTTCTACTAACTTGGGCTTATGGCTTATAAAAGCTTTCATAAATATATGTGACAAACAAAACGTATTTTATAAGTTAGCTTATTTTTAAAGCTCAAGCCTGTATAAGCCTCATGCCAAACATAATCTCATTAAACTCATGTTTTCTTGCTTATTTTGAAACTTTTAGGCATATATAAGCACATAGATGAAACATAAGCCGAAACAAAATAAGCTTATAAGCCACAAATAAACTAAAACAAACACGCCCTACGCATATCAATTTTCTTGGAAAAAGTTTAATATAGATATCATATTTGTCATAAATCTAATAAACCAATACTAACCATTCATTTTTTTTTATCAAAACAAAAAATATAAATTTTCCCCCTTTTTATAAAAATTAAATATCTCGCAAACCGTTAATCGTTACGCGAAAAAAATCATACCATCGCGACGAGAATTAATTATCTTTCTATAGATATGCATTATTATATACTTTCGACGAATTTTTTTTTTTCAAAATTTCTGCCCAGAAAAATCACACGTAATTTGTAAAAATCACATGTGATTTGTAAAAATCACATGTGATTTGATTTTTACGAATCACATATGATTTTTACAAATCACATGTGATTTTTACAAATCACATGTGATTTTTACAAATCATATGTGATTTTTCTGGGCGAAAATTAAAAAAAAATAAAATAAAAAGTTCGTCGAAAGTATAGAGAAATACATATCTATAGATAGATAATTTAATTCTCGTCGCGATGGTGTATTTTTTGTAGCTTGAAGATTTATCGTTTGCAAGATATATTGTTTTAAAAAAAAGTGTGAAAAATGGTTTTTTATTAATTTCGATGAAAAATGTATGGCTACGATTGGTTATTTTGATTTATGACAAATATGAAATATATATTGATCTCAACTCCTATTTTCTTACGTTTCCAAATTAGGTTTTATTTAAAATTCCATGAATTATAGCTCCACCTATCTATTTTCTATTTTTTCCAAGTTAGGTTTTACTTATAAGTAAATATGACATATCATCATTACGCAGTTTAATACGAGTAATTCGTTTTTTTAATGAAAACGTGTGTACGAGTGAACTTATATATAGGACGGATAAAGTAACTAAGTTTTAGTGTTTGGAGAAATAAATCTTTAATATCATGTTGTTACATTTTATAGAGATTTGAGTCACCAGAATCGTCAATTGTCGATGGTATTTGAATATACTGCTTTTAACTTGATTGTTTGTATACGTTTACAAGTTATGATTGCAGTATTTGTTTGCGCTTAGAGTTACATTTTAGAAATTTAATAACAATTGTACTTCACTTTGTATTTGTAGATGGATTTAATGGTTATGTAGTTCTCTTGTCCCATAATCATCCACAGACAAAATTTTTTGTAGTTTATGAAGCGGGAGATGATTTGTGCACCATTTTTTTTGTTGCTATACACCACTAAATCATACCAGTGATGCACACAGTACAACACCGCTACGCTTAATTTAGTGGTGTATGACAAAAAAAATGGTGTACAAATCACCTCCCTTATGAAAATCTCACAAACTCATGTTTTGTTAAATAAAATGACAATTTTGCCCTTATTAGTTATTGGGTTAAGTCTATATATAGAAACAAACTTCCTAATTTGTATAACAAGATCATTTTATTAACATTTAACCAATGTAACTTTTAAATTCGTTCAATTATTACTACTAGAAATTTGTTCACCTTCTACATGTTAAGCAAGTACATTAGGTTTATTTGACATTTTTATTTTATTTTTATGCTTATATTTTAGCTTATTTGGTCATTTAACCAATGTAACAAAAATCTTTTCAATTATTAACATTTTTCTATCAAGATTTTTTTTATATATATTTTTATTTTATTTTTTAACAAAAGAAACGATTTGAAAACGTAAATCTGTTGAAAAAACGGGTATTTGAAGTTTTTGGCAATTTATCGAACTTAGTTTAAGGTTTTATCGAACTTGCAGTTTAGGGTTTATCGAAATTGGAAACAAGGGTTTATCGAACTTAGAAACAAGGGTTAATCGAACTTTCAACGAACTTAGGTCTTATCGAACTTGCATCCAAGGGTTTATCGAACTTCATCAACGGGAAACTTTCTTCATGATTCGTGGATTACTCGGTACTTCCCTTGCTTGTATAAGTCTGTGGAATACTTCGACAAAGGGGAAATCTTCTAGCTTGTATAAGTTAGATAGATACTTATCGAACTTGGTTTGAGTTATCAAACTTTGTTTGAGTCATCGAACTTTGTTTGAGTTATCGAACTTTCATCGAAGTTTGCACAGTGTTATCGAACTTTCATCAAGTTATCGAACTTCCACCAAGTTATCCAACTTTCACCAAGTTATCGAACTTTCATCAAGAACTGTGTTACCGAATTTGCTCCTAAAGTTGACTTTTTTTTGACTTTTTACGACAAAACTTCAAACGGCCATAACTTTTGAACCGTAACTCCGTTTTCAGCGAAATACATGTCAAAACGTCCGGAACAGCCTGAATATTGTGAAATTACCCCACTTTGGTTGGTAATGAAAATTTTGAAGCCTGAAATCGCTCCAGAAAGAAGTTATCGATGTTTTTAAGATTGCAGACCAAATTTTCAGTTCAACAACTTGTATTAACCTACAACAAACGCAACTCCTACATCGTTGAACCGATCCAAGATCAACTTTATCACACATACCTTCATCAATGGCCACTCAGCAAGATATTCATGCAGCCGGTGCTAAAAACCGTTGTCCTATGTTTGAAAAGGGTGGGTATCTTCAATGGACAAGTCGTAGGATTTGTTACATCAAAACCAAGCCTAGTGGAAAACTCATGCTCCAATCCATCAAGGAAGGACCCTTCAAGCCGCGACAAATTCAAGACCCTGGAGATGCAAATGGAACACCTCCTGTTCTACCACACTTTCCTAAACAAACAGAAGCAGAATACACAGATGATGATAAGAAGCAGATAGAAGCTGATTATATGGCAATGCACTTAATCCAACTAGGATTACCACAAGAGATCTTCGCTGCGGTCGGCAGCTGTGAAACTGCATATGACATGTGGGAACGAGTTAGAAGGTTATGTCATGGAACAGAAATTGGGCAACAAGACATAGAAAACAAACTACTAACTGAATGGAAGAAGTTTACATCCACTCCAGGAGAATCCATTGAATCCTACTATACTAGGTTTTGCACCTTGATGAATGAATTAACCAGAAACAAGTTGACACCAAGGACAATCGCGAGCAACATCAAATTCATCAACAACCTTCAAGAAGAATGGGGACGATATGTCACAATTTTCAACCAAACAAAGGATTTACATAAGGTGAATTATGATTAGCTCTACGATTTTCTGAAGCAAAATCAAGCTGAGGCTAATGAAGTTAGGAAAGAAAGATTGGCAAAGAATCATGATCCTCTCGCATTCATTGCTAACACACCAACACCTTTACCAGTGTACACACCACATCAACCATCATCATCTTCCACCCACAACTACATGCAACAACAATACATTCCACAACAACAAACTACTGTCATCCCACAACAACAGTTCTACCCACAACAACAAGTTATTCCACAACAACAATACCAACAATTCCAAGAACCCGAGTTCACTGAAAATGATGAATCTACTGCTGCTTTGACACAAGCATTTGCTTATTTGACAAAGGCATTCCAAGGATGCTATTCTACACCAACAAACAACAACTAAAGAATTTCATCGAACACTCGCAACAGGCAGATTGCTCAGCCGAGTTTCAATATCGGTCAAGGAGGACAAATGGTTAGAGTTATTGGGAATCAGCAGGGATATGCTACTGGATTTCACATGGGTAATCAGAATATGCAGAATGCAGGAAATTAGTTGGGTTAGTTTGTTGGAAATACGAGGGGTTAGAATGTTAGGAATCAACTAGTGGGTAATCAGATTGGGAATGTTGCAGCTCCAGTTGTCGGGACTTATGGAAATATGAACCAGGGTAATCCGATAAAGTGTTTCAACTGTCAGGGTGTAGGTCATATTGCAAGGAACTGTCCTACTAAGACGAAAAAGAAAGATCCAGCGTATCTGCAGAAAAGATTGCTGTTAGCACAAAAGGAAGAAGCAGGGTTTCAGTTGAGTGCTGAGGAAAATGATTTTATGGCTCTTATGGATGACATGGAAGAACGTGAGGAAATTAATGCGAACTGCATCTTTATGGCAAATCTTCAGGAGGCTAAGTACGACATGGATTCTGACACACCTCCTGTTTATGACACCAATGCACTTTCTGAGGTACCAATAATCAATCCATGCTATGATAATGTCATATTCGATATGTCTCCTCATAAGGTACAGCATTCTGAGACTCCAGCACCCACTTATGATACATACCTGGAAGAGCCAAGTAGTAGCAATATTAATTCAGCAACTCCAGATATGAATCTGAGTGGAGGCTCAGTTACACAGAATACTGAGACTGATGAGGAAACACATGCTCTCTTTGAATCATTATTGAATAATTGTAGCATTGAAATTGAGAAAGTAAAAAAGGTCAATCGCGATGTTAAGGCCGTGAATGAGAAAATGACCGCTGAGTTTGAGAGGTATAAGGAAAATGAAAAAGCTTTTGAGTTCAATAAAAAACGAGAGTCAGAATTAGAAACTAGTTATCAAAATTCTGTTTTAAGATAAAAACAATTGCAAATCAAGTATGACACACTTGATGTTAATTTACATATGAAAATAAAATCCTTAAACACGGAAATTTCTGATTTAAAAAATCAACTTTCTAAACAACAATCAACTTGTTCTGCTCTTGAAAAAGAAAAGAAACAGTTAAAAGCAGATTTTTCAAAACGTGAAAACGATCTTCATGATGAAATCATTAAGAAACAAGAAATAATAAAAAAGTTGGAAGATTTGCTTGTGAAAATGGGTCACTCAAGTCAAACGATTCATATGCTAATTAAAGACCCAAATCCGTATTTACATACAATGAAGAAACTGGCTCTTGGTTGCGAAAACCCTTATACTCTCAAGAAAGCTCAGCAAGAACAGAATGTTTTGTACAATGGAAATGTTATATATGCTAAACATGATCTCCCGCTGTTCGGGATTTTGAGGAAACACAAGAACTTGCTGAAGAGAGTCGAACTAAAATGAAACAAAAGAACTCAGAAATAAAATCGATTGATTACAATAAACTTAGCAAACTTTCTGGATTTACTTTTGTCCAACAAAAAAAAACACCAATTTTTCCAAAAAACCAGTTGTTACAAAACAGGTTGCAAAACACAAAGTTGTCTAAAAAACTCTCTCAAACATGGAACAAATGTCTTCAAACAATCCTTTTAATACAAGTGCTACTAGAGGATTTCTAGATGATGTTAAAACGAGAATTGAAACTCTTCAAAGAATTATTGCGTCCAAAACGAATATCAGTATTAACAACTGGAATTCAAGTTTTCATTTAGAGATGAAAAAGGTGTTTGAAACAGAAATTATTATTCCACTGAATAACATCAATGCGAGAGTAATTCATTTTGAACAAGCATTTTTAAAAGAAACAGCCGACTTTGTCAAGGACCACAAATCCCTGGTAAAGGAATCTAATGAAAATCTTGAAAAAATCAAAATTTTGGAAAACCTAAATGACTCTCTCTTCGAAGCAGTTATGTCTACCGATATTATGTCCATTATTTTACAAACATATTCTGTTGAAGACCATGAAAGACTCCAGTTTGAGACCTCCACAATTGTTTCAAAATATGAAAATGCTCTTGTCAAACTTAAAAAAGAAAACGTGTCATATTTTAAACAACTTGGTCGAAAAACAAAGGAATGCAAGTATGACAAACTGCCTACAAGGACATGAAAGAGCAAAATGATCTTTTGAGAGCTCAGCTGGAAAGTCAAAAAGGAAAGGGTGTGGATACTAAGTTTGCAAAACCATCGACTTCGGAGAAACCTAATCTTTCTAAACCGATTGACAAACCTAAAATGTCAATTTCTCAGTTTGCTCCAAAAGTCGATGAGAAAAATGATTTGACAAAACCAGTCACTCCACAACCCTTTCCCAAGCAAAAAGGAAAATAAAATATTGTTGATAAAGGAAAAGCGGTTGTCGAAAAACCAAAAGTGATAGCACCTGGCCTTTATGGGATTAGTCCCACTATTTTGTCTGCCTCCACATCTAAACCAATAGAGTCTCGCCAGTCTCTAAGAGTAGATGCATGAATAAAGCTGAAGAAGTAGAAGAACACCCTAGGCATTTACCGCTTTGTAATAAGAGACATATTTCATCTGAATGTAATTTCAAACGTACTGATTTTAATGCATAGAATGACTCTGTTTGTTTAATGTGCAAGAAACAATTATTTAATGATGTTCATGATGATTATGTTTCTAAAAATGTGAATGATAAACCTGTACAGAAGCACGTTCCTAAAGGGACCATTGCTAATATAATAGGAAGACTAGTTGCTCGATCTAGGTCACACCGTAGTGATAAGACGCCTAGTACTTACCTTAAGAATGGTATATGGAAACCAACGGGTAGAGTGTTCATACTCCAGAATTGTATATGGAATGTTGTTCAAATTGAACCAGTAGAAACTTTCTATGAGTGTGATCAGGATTTTACCCCTAACCCCAAGGAACCAACATCAAAATGGTTTCCAAAAACAAAATCTTCTGTTCTTCGCAGGTTATCAAAATATGTCTTTGGATCGTCGACTCGGGTTGCTCCAAGCACATGACCGGGAATCTGAAGCTGCTGATCAATTTCGTCTGGAAATTCATGGGAACTGTACGCTTTGGAAATGATCATGTAGCAGCTATTCTGGGTTATGGAGATCTTCAATTTAGGAAATTTGATCACTCGAGTTTACTACGTCGAAGGGTTGGGACACAACTTGTTTTCAGTTGGGCAGTTTTGTGATGTAGATTTAGAGGTTGCATTTAGGATGAATACATGCTTCATTCGAAATTTGGAATGCGCCGACCTCTTAAATGGGAATCGCGGCACCAACTTGTATGCTATCGACATCAACCAAATGGCCTCTTCATCACCAATTTGTCTTATGACAAGAGCATCTGGAACTAAGTTCTGGCTGTGGCATAGAAGATTATCCCATCTCAATTTCGACACCATCAACAAATTAGCCAAAGACAACATCGTCATCGGTCTCCCTATGTTCAAATACCCCAAGGAACACCTATGTCCATCTTGCGAGCTAGGCAAAAGCAAAAGGGCATCATATAAACCTAAAACCGTACCCAGTTCGGAAGCTAAGTTACATATGTTGCACATGGACTTATGTGGCCCAATGAGAGTTGAAAGCATAAACGGGAAGAGGTATATTCTTATTATCGTCGATGACTATTCAAGATATACTTGGGTAAAGTTTCTGAGGTCAAAAGACGAAGCACCAGGCATCATCATCACCTTTCTGAAGCGTATTCAAGTCCTACTACAAGATCCAGTAAGGACTGTAAGAACAGACAACGACACAGAATTTACTAATCAGGAGTTAAGAACTTATTTTGAAGATGTTGGAATCACACATCAGACATCAGTTGTCAGAACTCCACATCATAATGGGGTAGTTGAAAGAAGAAATCGAACTCTTGTGGAAGCTACTCGCACAATGCTCATTTATTCTAGTGCACTGTTATTTTTATGGGCTGATGCTGTAGCCACTTCTTGTTTCACTCAGAACCTGATATCTCTTACCTTCACGTGTTTGGTGCTTTGTGCTATCCGACGAACGACAGAGAAGATCTAGGGAAGCTGAAAGCTAAGGGTATTATTGGAATCTTCATTAGATACTCAGACAACTCGAGGGCGTTTAGGTGTATAATAGAAGAACTAAAAGGATAATGGAGACGATGAATGTGAAGTTTGATGAGATTTCACAGATGGCTTTTGAGAGACTCGCTCTAGAACCCAATCTTAACCCGATGGCATCTAATCAACACGGTTTAGGTCCCGCACCAAACCCCGTAGACTTCTACTCGTACCTCATGTAGCTCAATCAACAACCACTGAAAAACCTTCAGAACAAGAACTGGATAATTTCTTAGAGTTAATGTTTGATGAATACTATTGTGGATCTTCGATAATTGCATCACAACAAGATTCCGCTACACCCGCTCAAAATCATCAACCACCACCACCAACACAAGATGCATCAACAACAATCGAAGCTGACGCACCAACTCCCTCAACCTCATCTACATCTACTCCAGAAACTCCAGTACTTGAAATTGTTATACCAAGCGTTGATGAGCAGAACCAAAACACAACATTTCAAGAAGAACCAACACAGAACCAAAACGATGTTGTGTTAGACGAAGAAGTATTCGAAAACCCGTTTCCAACGGACTCTGTTGAATCATCTTCAAGGTTACAAGAACCATCTAACATGCATACGTTAAACCCAAGGTACCCTTCTACACTCCAATGGATTAAAGACCATCAAATTGAACAAGTTATTGGTGAACCTTCAAGGCCAGTTCAGACGAGAAGACAACTCACCACAGACCCCAAAATGTGCATTTACATTTGCTCAATCAGCCTCAAAGAACCAAAGAACATTCGGGAAGCAATGGCAGAAAATGCATGGATAGAAGCGATGTAGGAAGAACTTCTCCAATACCAGTTACATGAGAGTTGGGAACTAGTTCCAAGACCAATTGACAAACTTGTTATTGATCTCAAATGGTTATGGAAGAACAAAAAGGATGAAGAAATGACTGTAATTCGCAACAAAGCTCGTCTCGTGGCTAAAGGATTCAGACAGGAAGAAGGGATAGATTTCGAAGAATCATTCGCGCCAGTAGCAAGACTTGAAGCAGTCAGGATTTTCTTAGCCTATGCAGCTCACAAGAACATCACAGTATATCAGATGGACATCAAGACTGTGTTCTTGTTGACAAGAAAATACAAAGATGACATTTTGATTGTTCAGATTTATGTGGACGACATTATCTTTGGGTCCACTAATCCGAATCATTCAAAACATTTTGAAAATCTCATGAAAAGCAAATTTGAAATGTCCATGATGGGGGAACTAAAATTCTTTCTTGGTTTACAAATACATCAATCCCCTCGTGGTATCTTCATTAATCAAGCTAAATATACAATTGAGATTTTGAAAAAACATGTATGGAAAAATTGTGATTCTGTTGGTACACCAATGGTCACATCACCAAAAATCGGTGCTGATTTATTTGGGAAACCCATCGATCCGAAGAAATATCAGAGCATGATTGGTTCTCTGCTAGTCGACCAGATATTCATTTTGTTGTTTGCTTATTAGCACGGTTTCAGGCAAGGCCTACCGAACTTCACCTCCAAAAGGTCAAACGGATCTTTCGGTACCTACGAAGAACCATTAACATGGGACTTTGGTATCCGAAGGATTCCGAGTTTAAACTAATAGCATTTTCAGATGCCGATCATGCAGGTTGTCAAGTTACAGCAAAAAGTACATCAGGTGGAGCATGATTTTTGGGTGAAAAACTAGAAAGCTGGTCATCAAAGAAACAAGATTGTACTGCATTATAAACCACAGAAGCCGAGTATGTGTCTCTATCTACGTGTTGTGCCCAAGTTCTATGGATGAGGACATAACTCACAGATTATGGCTTTACTTTCGACAAAATACCTTTGTATTGTGACTCAAAAAGTGCCATAGCCATCTCGTGCAATCCAGTACAACACTCGAAGACCAAGCATATTAGAGTCCGATATCACTTCATCAAAGAACACATAGAAGAGGGTACTGTTGAATTATTTTTCGTAAAGACGGAATACCAACTCGCCGATCTATTTACTAAAGCCCTTCCAAAAGAAAGGTTTGATGATTTAGTTCGACGAATTGGCATGTGAAGCCTAATCCCTGAGGAGTTAGAACGTCTTCTCGAATCTTCTTGAAAATGTTTTCAAAATCGCTTCGCTGTAAATATTTTTTGAAAAACCAAATAGAAAATTTGAAAAACCAACAAAAACAAAATACAAAAATAGAAAATTTCAAAAATCCAAAAACATAAGAAAATTTTCAAAAATACAAAAACAATATAAAACGAAAAATCCAAAAATATTCTTCTCACGACATGTCTCTCGTATAATCGATATTCTGTACATTTTTAGAAATGTCATTCAACAATAATACAGACATGTACAGATGCTTGAGCGAGAGTTCTCTATAGTGTTTTTCAAAACATGTCGTTTCTCAAAAGTTTCTTCGCTATGGCTTTCGTATACTTCTGTACGAAACCCGAGCTTAAATGATGTCTTCTAAGTATTTTAGCTTATAATTCGCTTTTACAAAAAGGCTTGTGTACAGCTTAGTACATAACTCGTTTCTCAAAACGAAGTATTGAGTATTTTTCAAGATCTTTCAACAGAGTTTTCAAAATCTTTCAAAATTATTATGTGCTCAAGATAACTCCCTACAAACCATTACTAGAATTTTGAACGAATGTTTGAAAATATGCTTTCGTTAAAGGGGAGTATAAAAATCTAAATCAAAATGTTTCGATTTCATACAAAAACAAATCCGTCTATCTCTCGAAAAAATTTTCTTTTAATCAGTTGATATCAAAAATATCACGGATATGCTATTTTTGAGGGAGAGACACTGGTACAGATTTCACCTATCGTCACACTGGAAATGCGTGACTATATGCATATAGTCCCACACGTTTTTTTGGGTGTGTGTGACAAAAATTCGCGCCACCGTAGGTATCATATGGTCACGTTGTTTAGTTTGTGGCCATTTTCATCGAAAAAGAGTGACCAAAACCCGAATATGTGTGACTAATTAGGCACAAGTTTTGTTGGATTCATCAGTATGTGTGACTATTTCCCATCCTATGGCCACACGAAAATATAATAAATGTGACGTTTGTGATGATTTAGTCACACATCGTATGTTGTTTTTTTCGAGTTAATCACATACAATTTAAAAAAACAGTGGCCAAAAGTGTTAATAAGTGTGACCATATGCTGTTTAAAGTGAAGAAATGTGTACTATTGATCATCCAATGGTCACATGAATTCTTAGTTTGTGTGGCCTTTTGTAATATTTAGTCACACAAAGCATGTTTGCTTTGGGTATTTAGTCACATACAATTAAGCATAAAGTGGCCAAAAGTGTTAATAAGTGTGACCATATGCTGTTTTAAGTGAAGAAATGTGTATTTTGTGTGACTATTGATCATCCAATGGTCACATGAATTCTTAGTTTGTGTGGCCTTTTGTAATATTTAGTCACACAAAGCATGTTTGTTTTGGGTATTTAGTCACATACAATTAAGCATAAAGTGGCCAAAAGTGTTAATAAGTGTGACCATATGCTGTTTTAAGTGAAGAAATGTATATTTTGTGTGACTATTGATCATCCAATGGTCACATGAATTCTTAGTTTATGTGGCCTTTTGTAATATTTAGTCACACAAAGCATGTTTGTTTTGGGTATTTAGTCACATACAATTAAGCATAAAGTGGCCAAAAGTGTTAATAAGTGTGACCATATGTTGTTTTAAGTGAAGAAATGTGTATTTTGTGTGACTATTGATCATCCAATGGCCACATGAATTTTATGTTTGTGTGGCCTTTTGTAATATTTAGTCACACAAAGCATGTTTGTTTTGGTTATTTAGTCACATACAATTAAGCATTAAGTGGCCAAAAGTGTTGATAAGTGTGACCATATGCTGTTTAAAGTGAAGAAATTTGTATTTTGTGTGACTATTGATCATCCAATGGCCACTTGAATTTTATGTTTGTGTGGCCTTTTATAATATTTAGTCACACAAAGCATGCTTGTTTTGGGTATTTAGTCACATACAATTAAGCATAAAATGGCCAAAGTTGTTAATAAGTGTGACCATATGCTGTTTAAAGTGAAGAAATGTGTATTTTGCGTGACTATTGTTCATCCAATGGTCACATGAATTTTTATTTTGTGTGGCCTTTGGTACTATTTAGTCACACATCGAATTAAACAAAGAGTGACCAATAATGTTGGAGCAGAGTTGCTACTGCTAGCAGTACTAAGGTAGTCCTGCTGAAGCAGAGTTACTGCTGCTAGTACTATGCTAGTGCTGCTGGAATGAGTATATATATTATATATAAAACAATATTAAAAACCACAAGAAATTTCAAATTGAATTAAACTCGAATGTATATAACTGGACAGAATATACAATTGTAATGTCGTACTTAATTAATCAAATATCTAAAGACTTTTGAACCTTCACCCCCTTAGCAGTTTGCCTTAAGTCGTTAGCAGATATATATTGTTTTCTTCGATGGTGCCTGTGGTACACATTTAGTCACATGGTTTGTTGGTGTAACCTGTAGTAAACAAAAGACGCTTCTATCAAACATTGAATTACATATGAATAATTATATATGTAGGTTGAAAAAACACATGTACGTACCACCTCTTCAAAAATAACTTGATCCTTTGGCCATGCAACGAAACTACCTTCAACATTCTTAACTATTTTTAACCCATTATTTGCTACGTCCGGTACGCATGCTGCATCAACTAACGATTCATCAATCGACACTTTGTAGCAATCACTTGGGAGTGGTCGGTTATGCAGCACTTGCTTTCCATGAGACTGGTATAGGGTACCCAAAGCAACAATATTTGTTTGCTTTATAATCCACAGTTTGCACTTAAGGTCTACAAAAAAAGAATTTTTTTTGTATATATCAAAATTATTTAAAAAAAAGAATAACAAGAAACATGTTGAAATACAAACTGTTGGGGGAGTGCTTGTGTTAAGGAGGACACCTCTTTTTGCGATTGGGAATCCCGGGGACCCGTTTCCCTCGCTTTTTTTTGCTTTTGGGTTATTGGGGCCGACATTTTAGCAAATTCCTAAATGTATATAAAAACACTTACATTATTTAAACAAAAGAGTAACAAGAAACATGTTGAAATACATACTGTTGGGAGTGGTTTGTTGGGGACGACACATTTTGTAGCGATTGGGAATCTGGAGACCCGTTTCGTGTTACTTAAGGTTATCTTAGGGCCCGACAGTTTTAGCAGCAGGTTTTCCTATAAAAGTTATATAAAACACGGTACTTTTGTTTATCATTATGTAAAATTAAAAAAAAAATTTTTAATTTTATTAAAAAAAAAAAAAAAATTTTCCCCCCCCCCCCCTTTTCCGGGCCCCCCCCTTTCCCCCCCCCTTTTCCCCCCCCCCTTTTTAAAAAAAAAGGGGGGGGCCCCAAAAATTTTCCCCTTACCCCCAAAAATTTTTTTTTTCCCCCCCCAAAAAAACCCCCAAAAACCCCCCCCCCCCCCCAAAAACCCCCCAAAAACCCCCCTTTTAAAAATTTCCAACCAAAAAAAAAATTTTTTTTTTTCCGGGAAAAAAAAAATTTTTTAAATTTTTTTTTTTTCCCCCAAATTTTTTTTTCCCCCTTTTTTTTTTCCCCCCCCCAAAAAAAAACCCTTTCCCCTTTTTTTAAAGAAAGGAAATTTTTTTTTTTTAAAACCCCCCCCCCCCCAAAAAAAAATTTTTTTTTTTTTTTTGGGGGGGGTTTCCCCCCCCCCTTTCAAAAAAAAATTTTTTAAAAACCAACCAAAAAATTTTTTTGCCCCTTTAAAAAAAAAAACGTTTTTAAAAATTTTTTTTTAAAAAATTTTTTGGAAAAATTTTTCCCCCCCCGGGGAAATTCCCCAAAAGGGGGGGCCCCCCCCAACCCCAATTTTTTTTCCCCCCCCCTTAAACCACTAAAAAAAATTTTTTTTTTTTTTTCCCCCCCCCCCCCCCAAAAAAAATTTTTTTTTTTTTTTTAATTTTTAAAAAAGGGTTAAAAAAAAATTTCCCCCGGTTTTAAAAAATTTTTCCCCAAAAAAAAAAAATTTTAAAAAAATTTTTTTCCCCTTTTTTTCCCCCAAAAAACCCCAATAAAAAAAATTTTAACCCCCAATTTTTTTTTAAAATACAAACCCCCTTTTAAAAAGGGGGGGGTTTTTGGGGGGGTTTTTTTGGGGAAAAAAACCTTTTTAAAGGGGAAAAAAAAAAAATTTGGAGTTTTTCCCTTCTTTAAAAAAACCACAAAAAAAAAACCCCCTTTTTTTTTTTTTTTTTTTTAAATTGGGGGAACCAAAAAGGGGAAAAAAAAAAACCCCCCCAAAAAAAATTTCCCCTTTTTAAAAAGAACCCGGGGGAAAAATTTTTTTTTTAAAAAAAAAAAAAAAAATTTTAAAATTTTTATTTTTTTTTTTAAAAAAAAAACCTTGGGGGCCCCCTTTTTTTGGTTTAAAAAAAAAAAAAGGGGGGGAAAAAAAAAAAAGGGAAAGGTTTTAAAACCTTTTTTTAAAAAAAATTTTTTCCAAAAAATTCAATTTTTTTTTTTGGGGGAAAAAAACAAAAAAAAAATTTTTAAAAAAAACCAAAAACCCCCGGGAAAAAACCCCAAAAAAAAAAAACCCCCCCTTTTTTTTTCCCCCTTTTTTAAAAAAAAAATTTTTTGGAAAAATTTTTTGGAAAAAATTTAAAAATTTTTTTTTAAAAAAAAAAAACCCCCAAATTTTTTTAAAACCTTAAAATTTTTAAAAAACCCCCCCGGGGGTTTTCCCAACCTAAACGGGGGGGGAATTTTTAAACCCCCCCTTTTTAAAAAGGGGCCCCCCCTTTCCCCCAAAAGGTTTCCCGGGAAAAAAAAAACCCCCCCCCCCAAATTTTAAACCCCCTTTTCCCCCCAAATTTTTGGGTTTTTTAAATTTTTAAAACCCCCCCTTTTTAAAAAATTTTTTTGGGTTTTTTTCCCCCCCCCCAAATTTTTAAAAGGCCCCCAAAAAAAAAATTTTTTCCCCCAATATTTTTTCCCCCGGAATTTGAAATTTGAAAACCCTTTTTTAATTTGGGGTTTAAAATTTTGGTTTAAAAAAAAAAAAATTTTTAAAAATTTAAAATTTTTTTTAAAAAATTTTTTAAAAAAAAAACCCAAATTTTTTTTTAAAAAATTTTTGGGAAAAAAAATTTTAAAAAAAAATTTTTTAAAAAAAGGAAAAAAAACCCCCCTTTTTAAAAAATTTTTTTTTAATTTACTTTAATTTTTCCTTTTTTTTAAAAAAATTAAAAAAATTTTTTTTAAAAAAAAAAAAGGGGGGTTTTTTTTTTTTAAAAAACAAAAAAATTTTTTTAAAAAATTTTTTTGGGGTTTTTTTTTTTTTTAAACCCCCCCCCCCAAAAAAAAACCCCCAAAAAGGGGTTTTTAAAAAATTTTTTTTAAAACAAAAATTTTTTAAAAAAAATTTTTTTCCCCCCCCCGGGGAAAAAATTTTAAAAAATTTTTTTTGGGTTTTTTTTAAAAAAACCCCCCCCCCCCAAAAAAAAAGGGCCCCCGGGGCCCCAAAAATTTTTTTTTTTTTTTTCCCCCAAAAAAAAAAAAAAATTTTTTTTAAATTTTAAAAAAAAAAATTTTTTTTTTCCCCCAAAAAAAATTAAATTCCAAAAAAAAAAAAAACCCCCCCCAAAAATTTAAAAAAAAAAAAAACCCCCAAAAAAAATTAAAAAAAAAAATTTTTTTTTTTTTAAAAAAAAAAAATTTTTTTTTAAAACCAAAAAAAAAAAAAAAAAAAAAACCCCCCAAATTTTCCCAAAAAAACCCAAAAAAAAAAAAACCCCCCCCCTTTTTTTCCCTTCCCCCCCTTTTTTTAAAAAAATTTAAATTTTTTTTTGGCCAAAAAAAAATTTTTCCCCCTTTTTCAAATTTTTAAAAAAATTTTAAAAAATTTTTAAAAAATTTTTTAAAACCCCCCCAATTTTTTTTTTTCCCCGGGGAAAAAAAAAATTTTTAAAAATTAAAAAAAATTTTAAAATTTAATTAAAAAAACGGGGTTTTTTTTTTAAAAAAAAAACCTTAAAAAAAAAAACCCCCCGCAAAAAAAAAATTTTTTTTCCCTTTTTTTTTTAAAAAAAAACCGGGGGTTTTTCCCCCAAAAAAAAATTTTTTAAAAAAAAAAAAAAAAAAATTTTAAAAGGATTTTAAAATTGTTTTAAAAAAACCCCTTTTAAAAAAAGGTTTTTTTTTTTTAAAAAAACCCCCAAAAAACCCCCCAAAAAAAAATTTTAAAAACCAAAAAAATTTTTCTTTTAAAAAATCTTAAAAAAAAATTTTTTTCCCCCCCAAAAAATTTTTAAAAAAATTTTTTAAAAAAAAAAAAAAAAAAAAAAAAAAAAAACCCCCCCCCCCCCTTTCCCCCCCTTTTTTTTTACCCCCCTTTTTGGGGCCCAAAATTTGGGTTTTTTTTTAAAAAAAAAAAAAAAAAAAAAAATTTTTTAAAAAAAAAAAATTAAAAAATTTTTTTTTCCCCCCTTTTCGGAAACCCCTTTAAGAAAAAAAACCAAAAAATTTTTGGGGGGGGTTTTTTTAATTTTTTTTTTCCCTTTTTTTTTTTTTAAAATTTTTTTTTTTTTTTTTTTAAAATTTTTTTTTTTTAAAAAATTTTTTTCCCTTTTTTTTCCTTGGTTTTTAAAACCCCTTTAACCCTTTTTTTTTTCCCCCCCTTTTTTTTAAACCCCAAAAATTTTTTTTTAAAAAATTTTTTTTTTTTTCCCCAAAAAAATTTTCCCCCCCCCAAAAAAACCCAAAAAAAAATTTTTTTTTTTTAAAAAAAACCCCCCCCCCCTTTTTTAAAAAAATTTTTTTTTTTTTAAAAATTTTTTTTTTTTTTTAAAAATTTTTTTTTTTGGTTTTTTTTTTCCAAATTTTTTTAAAATTTTTTCCCCTTTTTTTTTTTTTTTTTTTTCCCCCTTTTTTTTTTTTTCCCTTTTTTTTCCCTTTTTTTTTTAAAAAAAAAATTTAAAAAAGGGGGTTTCCCCCCCAAAAAATTTTCAAAATTTTTTTTTTTAACAGTTTTTTTGGGAAAAAAAACCCCCCCCCCTTTTTTTTTTCTTTTCCCCCCCCCAAAAAATTTTTTCCCCCCCCCCCCCCCCCAAAATAACCCCCGGGGCCCCCCTTTTTTTTTTTGGGCCCTTTTTTTTTTTAAAAAAAATTTTAATTTTTTCCCAAAACCCATTTTTTTTCCCCCCCTTTTTTTTTTTAAAAAAAAAAAAAAAAAAAAATTTTTTTAAAAAAATTTTTTTTTTTTTCCCTTTTTAATTTTTTTTCCCCCCCCCCCTTTTTTTTAAACCCCTTTTAAACCCCCCCCCTTTTTCCCTTCTTTTTTTTTTTTTTAAAAAAAAAAAAAAAATTTTTTCCCCTTTTTTTTTTTTTTTTTCCCCCCTTTTTTTTTTTTTTCCCAAAAATTTTTTTTTTTTTGGGGCCCTTCAAAATGTAAAAAAAAAAACCCCCCCGGGGAGTGGGGGGGGAAGCCCCAAAAAAAATTTTTGGTTTGGGGGGGGAAAAAGTTTTTTAAAAAAAAAAAAATTTTTTTTTTTTTTTCCCCCCCCCAAACCTTCAAAAATTTTAAAAAAAAAAAATTTTTTTTTTGGGTTTGGGGGGTTTTTTAAAAGGGGGGTTTTTTAAAAGGGGTTTTTTGGGGGGGGTTTTTGGGGGGGGCCCAAAAAAATTTTCATTTTAAAACCAAAATTTTTTTTTTCCCCCCTTTTGGAACCCTTTTGGAAAATTTTGGAAAAAAATTTTAAAACCCCAAAAAAAATTTAAAAATGTTTTTTTTTGGGGTAACCCAAATTTTGGGGGGGAAAAAAATTTTTTGAAAAAATTTTAAAAAAAGGGGGGGCCCCAAAAAAAAAAAAAATTTTTTTTTTGGGGGGGGGGGGGCCCTTTTTAAAATCCATTGTCAAACGAGGACCGCTTGTCTATGAGCATGGCCCTTGGACAATTATGATTTATTTTATCAAAGGGCCAGCCCCCCCACAGCATCAAACGGGTTCAAAAAATCAGGCCCCAGCTACCTCTTGAAAAAATCTTTCGAAGAAAACTCCAAAAACTTAAAAAATTTTTTTGGAAAACTTAATGGGTTCGGCTGTTTTAAAAAAAACCCCAAAAAGAGCGTCATTTTGAATCATGGGAAAAGTTACTTGCCCTAGAGCGAGCGCACACAATCGTTTCTTATTTAATCAGGCGTGCAAGCTCGATGACGAGAAGATGACGAGGAGGGGAAATATTTTCCCTTTTAGCGATTCAAATTTTTTTAGCTCCCCCAGTCTATGGGAATCACATCATTTTTTCCCTTTTTTTTAAAACCCAGGACCTCGAAAAAGGGGGGTGAGGATCTTAGCAAATGTCCTTAAAAGGAAACGGGAAAGGGAAAAAAAAAAAAGTCCCAGGGGGTGAGGGAAACCTTATCCCAATCCCAAAGTGAGTCTGAGGGTTAAAAAAACGGACAGTGAAAATGATTGTTTTTTTCGTAGTGATCATTCTTTGACATAATGATGATTTTTCCGGGGACCCTTTTCTAACCCTCTTTTTTATGAATTTTTTCGGGATTTCCCCTTTTCCCCTTTTCAAAAAAAAGATTATTTTTTCCCCTTTTGAGATGAATCCCTTTCTTATGAGGAAGTACAAAATGAAAGTCTCATAGTCCATTCAAAACTCCCCTTTTTTAATTTGGGGGGGGGGTGAAAAGGGGGGGCTTTTTTATCCCAAAAAAAATCCTTTTCTTTTATGGAAGAGTTAAAAAAAAACGATGAAAGGGCAAGGGAATTTTAAATTTAAAATTTAAAAACTTTTGGGAAAGACCTCAAAAATTTCCCAATTCCCATTTCATAAGGGGCCAAAATTTTTCCTTTCCCCATATAATTTAATTTCCTTATTGGGTAACCAAAAAAAATTAACCCTTTACAAATGCGTTCGAGTTTTTCTGCCTTTTCCCCCTTTGTCAAAAAGGAAAATTGTCCTTTCCTTTTACTCGTTCGGATTTAAGGAAAGTTTTTTATCCCGGCATTCCAAATTTTCATTTTTTTGAGGGGTTTTATCCATCCCGGGGTGAAACTTTTTAAGAAAATTTTAATGTTGGGTTCCCAAACCCCTTTAATTTAAAAATCCGATGGAGATGGTTTCTTCCCCCATCTTTCCCCATGAACCAAAGAATTCGGGGTCCCAGTCAAGCTGCAAATCGGTTAATAAAAACAGTAGAAAAAATGGTTTTCCCCATGTCTCACCCAAGGGTGGGGGGGAGGCCCCCCATGTTGTAAATATTCCCTTAATTTTAATTAAAAAAAAAAAAAAAAAAAAAAGGGGGGGTAATTTTAAAAACCTTTTTTTCGTTTTAAAATGTTGGTTTAACAGCCGGGGTACTTTGAATATTGAGGGCAATATTGGTTCTAAATGTGGGGGGGGGGGGTAAAAGGGAATTTGATCAAAAGTACTTAAAAAAGTTCCCCCAAATTTTGGCCAAAAAATTTTTAATTTTTTCCATTAAAAACGCAATAAATGGTTTTCAGTCCACCAATTTTTAACCCCCAAAAAGGACTGGGGGTAATCCGGGGGCAAACGGCTCTGGGGAAAAATGTCCAAATCCTTTTAAAGGTTTTTTAAATTTTCCCCAAAAAATTTTATGGTATTCCCCCCCCCAAAAACCTTTTTTAAGTTAAAATTTTGGGTATCCAGAAGCAAAATTTTTTTGGGGAAAGACAAAAAAAATTTCCCTTGAAAAACTGATGGTTTGCCCCAAAAAAATTTGGTTATTAATTTTCCAAAAAGTATATACAAAAAAAAATTTGGGTACTCCAAAAAGAAATTTTGGCCCCTTTTGGAAAAGGGGGACAAAACCCCTTAAATTTTTTTAAAAAAAGTTTTCTGGGGGGCTAGAAAAGTTTAGTGGGGGGGAAATTGAGATGTGTAAATACTAACATTTTTTCCCATAAAAAAAACAAAAAATGAAAAAAAAACCCCCAAAAAAAATTTTGGGATAACCTTTTTTTTGTTTTTAAAAAATTTTTTGGCAGGTACGAAAATAAAAAAAAAGAAAAAAGAAACAAAAAAGACAAGAATGGCACGGGGTTTGGGAAAAGGGGAGCAAAAATTGCAAGCGATCTTTAAATTTAAATTTGGGGGGAAAACGAGGAAAAAGGAAAAAAATTTTTAAAAAATTATTTATTTAAAAGGGCCATTGAATTAAAAAATTAAAAAAACCCCATGGGGCCCAAAAAGGGGTTTAATTCATAAAAAAAATTTTTAAAAAAGGAAGGAAAAAAAAAAGAAGCCCCCAAAGGGGTGAAATAAAAAAATAAAAAACCAAAAATTAAAAATTTTAAAATTCCCCCTTTTAAAAAGATTGTGGGCCCCCCAAAAATTTATACCCTTTTTTTGAAAGAAAAAAAAATGAAAAAAAAAGAAGAAGAAAGAAGTTAGATGGGGAAAAACTAAAAAATTTTTAAAAATTTTTAAAAGCGCGTTCCCCTTTTGCAAAAACCCCACTTTAAAACCCCCATCTTCCATAAACCCGAATAAAAAAAAAAAATTTCCACGGGGCCTGTCATAAAAGGGAAAAACCGCCTCAAATTCTACTATAAATACGCATCCCCCGGGGGTTTTTTTTTTTTTAATATAGTTAGTATTTTATTTTTATTAGCAGATTAATTTTTAGTTAATCGTTTTTTTTTGCTTATTTTTAAAATTTCTTTTCATTTTAAAAGCTTTCAGGCTTTTTTACTTTTTGACAAAATTGTAAAAAACCCCTTTTTTCCCGTACCAATTTCAATCTTTTTATATTTAAAATTTTGTTTTAAACGCCCTTTAAAATTTTTAGTCATTTAAATATTGTCCCTCTAGCTAAAATTTAAACCAAAAAAAGATGAAAAACTTGTTAACCCGGGGTTTTTTCCCCAAAAAACCCTTTTACACCTTTTAAGTTTAGAGCATTAAAAAAATTTGTTTGTCTGGGTTTTTTTTTAGTTTTTTTTTTTTAGTAATTATTCTATTTTTAATACTAGTCCGGGTTATTCTAGTTTTAATACAGTTTTCCCAAACTATTTATTTTAATACTAGTCCTTTTAAAAATTTTGCTTTATATATTTTTGTTTATTTATTTTCTTTTTTTTTAAAGTAATGATTTTTATGTTGTTATTAGCATATATTTTTATGAAAAGTAGTTTTTTTATAAGTTTATTTAGGGAAAACGGGGGTTTCAACTTTATTAAAAATTTTTTTTTCAAAACCGCCCTTTTTTTTATATTTTACCTGTTTTAGCGTAAAAACAAAAAACTTTTTTCTATTTAATTTCCCCCCATCACAAATTCGTTTGATTTCAGAAATTTTACCCCCCCTTTTTTGGGGCTTAACCCCCGGGGGGAAAAACTTTAAACCCCCTTTTAAAATTTTTAGTGCCTTTAAAAGGGGTTTTACCTTTTTGAACCTTTTTCCCCTTGGCAATATTATTTGGGCCGTTTTTGGGGGCGATCAGCAGGAAAAAATTTTAAAAATTCATCTCCCTTTGGTTTTTAAAATCATCTTTTGGGGTTTTTGCCGCTTTGTTACCCCCTTTCCCTTTTCCCCCCCTTTTGTCCCGGGGGGGGGGGGGGGGGGGGGTTTTTCCCCTTCAACTCTTTTTTTTGGGAAACTAATAAACATCAAATAATCCCCCTGAAATTTTTAAAACCCAAAAAAAACAAAATATAGGATGTTTTCAAAAGTACTTTAAAAAAAAGATAATCGAAAATATAGGGTTTTAAAAAGGGGCCCAAAGGGGAAAAATTGGGGGGAATGTAAACAATTCATTTCCCTACTGATCGCCCCCTTTTTAAATTGGGGAAAACAAACATTGTGAAATTTTTAAACCTTTTCCTTTGACATAAGCATATCCACCTCGTCTTTTTTTTGAAAAAAATTTTGGGGGAAAGCGCCATTTTTTCCTTTTTTCAGTTTTTTCCCCCCAAAAAACAAAATCAAAAGGGGTTTTTGCGGAATGTTTCCCAAAATGAAAATAATAAAAACAATACCCCTTTAAATTTAAAAATGACAAATTTAAAAACCCCTTTTGCTTCGGGCGTGTTTTAACATCTCGGGCCCAGTCTTCTGATTTCATTATTGTTTTATACAAGTCGGGACTTCATTCATTTTTGGAAAAGGTTTTTATTTGGTTGGGCAAAATGTTTTTAAAATTTTATTTCCCCCTGTAATTCCCCTTTCATTTTACCCAAAACGAATCATTACATTTTTTTTATTTGCCCAAAAAAAAAAAAATTTCTAAAAAAATTAACACAAGTTGTTAAAAAATTCACATAAGGAACTAACTCCCTATAAAAACTTTTTTAGTCGGGGGGTTAAAAAAATAGTAAAATGTCCCCAAAATTTCATCCCAAATTTTTTCTCTTGGGTTCTTTATTCCCCCCTTTTTCCTGTTAAAAACTTCACCCCCATTGCTCACGACCAAAACTCCTAAAAAAACCACAAAAAAAACTGCCCCTTTTTCCCCCTTTTCCCTAAAAGAATGCAAAAAAGGGGTTCCCCTTGACTTTATTGCACCAGGTTTGTCATGCTTCGCGCGAAACTTTACTAGCCTGGTTGAGCCCCTCTTACTATACTCGGGTTTTTGGGGTTTGGGTTTACGGGCTCATCTATATCTTTTCATCAAAGCCCTTTTCGGATTCATTTTTAAAAAGGGGCGTTATCATCATTACAAATGATAGGGGGGAAAAAAAATTTTGGGTTATCAACAATGGGTTCAGTTTCCATGACTTTTGGGACAAAAAAAAAGGGTAAAAAAAAATGAATGGCTTAGCTGGAGAGAATGGTGAGAAAATTTTTTGTTTTTTTTTTTTTTTTTGCAGTCTTTTTTTTAAAGGGGAAAAAAAGGGGCTAACCCCAAAAGAATATAATCTTGTGTTTCAAAAAATTTCGATCCAAAAATTTGTCTCCGTTGTAATTTGAAAAATTTAAAAATTGAAATATTTGAAAATTTTCCCCTTTAAAAACCCGTTAATTAAAGCAATTTAAAATTGAAAAAAAAAATTTTTTTGGGCCCCAAAAATTTTTTAGGAGTACTATCTTAATAATCAAAAAAAGTATCATACTGGAAAAAATCACATCAACAGAAAAAAAACTCCCCCTTAAAAACCCAAAAAACTTACATTTAAATTTCTATTATTTTACCCTTACTTTAAATTTCATTTTCAAAACAAAAATTTTCAAATTTTTTTTTTTTGTTATTTGGTTTCATTTTTTGCGTGCTTTTGTTTGCCAAAAAAAGTGGTGTTGATTGGGGGTTTTTTTATTTTTGTGTTTTTTTAAAAGGGGGGTAAAGGGATTAAATTTTGGGGGTTTAATTTTTAATTTGTGGTTTTTTTTAAAATATAGTGACGGGCAGTTTTTTTTAAAAAAAAAAAAAAAAAAAAAAAAAAAAAAAAAAAACCAAGGTGAAAAAGTGGCGGGTGAAATCCGGTTTTTTCCGGGAAATGGGGGGGGCAAAGGGTTTTTGGGTTGGGGGGGGGTTTTTTTAAATATACCCATAACCAAACCCTTTTATAATATACCCATAACCCCCCCCAATCCCCCCGGGGTACCCATTAAAATTATCCATCTTTTTCAGGTTTTTCCCCGGGGGGGTATCATTATCCGTAGTTTGGTTTAATTTTAAAGGGGGGAAAATGGCGGGGGATTAAGTTTTAAAATCACGCTAAATCCACCGAAAAAAAAAAGGGAAAAAACTAACCACCCCCAACAATAACCATTTTAAAAAATTTTAAAAAAATTTCCACGCCCTTTTTAAAACACTCCCCCTTTAAAATTTAAAATGAGCTTTAGTTATACCAAGATTTTAACGAATGAGCCGAATGATAGGGGTTTTATACGAATTTTAAAAAAATGAGCCGAGATGATATGGTTGTAATATACGAGATTTTAACGAATGACCGGGGAAAAAGGGGTTGGTTTTCCCGGGTGTTTAACGAATGACCCCAGATGAAGGGGTTTTACACGAAAAGTTTAAAAGAATGGCCCCAGAAGTATGGTTTAACGAGATTTTTTAACGAATGACTGGATGATATGGTTTTGGAATGACCGAATGATAGGGGGTTTTATAAGATGTTTAACAAAAGACCGAAGATAGGTTAACACGAGATTTAACAAAAGACCCAGATGAATGGGTTGGGATACGAGATTTTAAAAAGAAAAGCCAGAGATAATTTTTGGGGTTTATAGGGATTTTTAAACAATGACCAGATAATATGGTTGTATACGAGATGTTTAACAAGACCCCGGAAAGAAGGGTTTAAAACACGAGATTTTTAACGAATGACCAGGGTGTATGGGGTTTTATACGAATTTTTAAAAAAGGCCGGGGATTTAAATTTTTTTGTTTCAGAAAAACCACCCAACAAACTCCCGAAAAATTTTTTGCCCCCCCGTTTCACATTTTTTAAAAGAGTTTAATTTCTAGGGCCAACCCGATATTGGGGTTTTTGGGGCAAAATCACGGGGAACTTTCGACCTTTGGATCGCACGATTTTGCACTGTACATTAAAACGGTTATCTCACCTGAAAATTTTTAATAAAATTTTAGTTCTTTTTTTTGGGGTTTTTGCGTAATGGGTGAGGAAAACCCTTTTTTCACCTCTGCAGTTAATTTGTTAGCCACAGTGTTTGGTTAAAAAATTTGTGATACTTTTGAAGAGTTTTTTTAAAATTTTTTTTGAAAAACAAGTGTTTGAAAGGGTTTTTATAGTGGAAAACCCTTTTTAAAAAAAAACCTTGGGGGCTTTTTTTAAAAAAACAGGGGTTGAAAGAAAAAATAAAACCACAAAAATTTTTTAAAATTTTAAACGTAAAGTAACAGTACAACATATTAATAACGAGCGGGGGTTTTTAAAATTTTAAATTTAAAAAATTTAAATTAAACTAAAAGGGGGGGGATATATTTTAAAAAATTTTTAAAATTTAATTAAAAAATTTAATTAATTTAAAAATTTTAAAAAAAAAAGTACAAATACAAAAAACTTTAAAAAAAAAATAGAAATACATTAAACAGAAATAAAAAAAAATTTAAAAAGTCAAAAAAAACTATTTTAAAAATAAAAAGATTGATTAACATAAAAAAACAAAACATTAACATAAACCAAAGGGGCGTTTAAAAAAAAACTATCATCTGAATTGGGTAACCATTTTCAGAGGGGTTAAAAGGGGAAAAAAAAACCCAAATCCCCCCCTTTGGGGCCACGTTTTCATCCTCCCGGGGTTTGGCCCCTCCAAACGGGTCAGCTTCCTCTTCTCTTTCAATGCTTCCATTTCCAGGGGGGACCCTTTCATATCTGTTTCCCCCTTGCCAAAAATTTTTCCTCAGTAAACCCAAACTTTTTTGGGGGGTGGGGTTGGGGAAAAATTTTTTTTTTTTTTCGGGTGATTTTCCCCCGGGAAAAATTTTTTTGGGTTTGGGAAAACCCGGGAAAAAGATTGCTCGGGGGGAGTAGGAAATTTTTTTCTTTTTCGCTGGGTGGGCAAAAAATTTTTGGGGGCCAAAATCCTTTTGGCGGGGGGTTTTTGGGGAAAAATTGTTCCCAAAAAACCCCCTTTTTTGTCGAGGGGGGTTTGGGGAAAATTGTTGCCCGAAATCTTTTCGGGAAAGGGACTTTTTAATTTTTTAAAATGCTTGTATTTTGATATTTAAATTTGGAATGTTTTCTGTGTGTTTGTGCTTCAAGCTTTGGTATTTATGGGGTACAAATCACATTTTATTAACGTGACTTTGTTTTTTAATTTTTGGGGCAAAACCTGCTTAACGCAGCGTTAAATGTTTACTTTATCTTACTTTTGAATTTGAATTTGAATTTGAATTTGTTAACGAAGTTATTTTTGGAAGGGGGCCAAAATTTATCCCCATTTTCTAAAAACAATCTACCACAAACACATTCAGCTGCGATAGATTTAAAGCATTATTTTACTTTAAAATTTTTACTAAAAAATCAACCCCCCCAAAAAAAAAATCAATTAGTCATTAAAGTTAGCACAAAAAATTACTTTAAAAAACTTAAATTTTAAAAATAAAATTTTACCCTAATAAAAAGTCTTTTATCCCCCCAACACCAAAACACTTCTAGTCAACACACATAAAAAACCCCCAAAAAAAACAAAAACCCCAAACCCGATCAATATTATCCATCTTTTTTACTTTTCGCCTCTCGAGGGTTTCCCCTTCCCGAAAAAATTTTTGGGGAAACCCCGTTGTAACCTCTCTAGCTACCATTTTTTCAACCACATAGAAAACCTTTCATAATCAACCGTACCATATAAAAATCCTTTGATATTTTCATTAAAAAAAAAATTTTTCAATTGGGGGCCCTCCCCCTTTTTAAACTCCTTTTTTTCCCAAAAAAAAACAACCCCCGGGGATGATTCCCCCCCCCACCAAGCCTAAAAAAATAAAAAAAAAATTTGGCATACCCCAAAAAATTTTTGGGAGAAATGTAAAAAAGGGGCCTTTTGGGTGTTAAAAACGCATTGTTAAAAAAATTCCCCAACAAGCTTTTTAAAAAAAAGTTTTTTTAAAAAAAGGGGAAAAAAAAGATTTTGAGGTCATTGGGAGCACAGAAAAAAAATTGAGGAGGGGAACAAAAAAAAGAAGAAGAAAGAAAAAAAATATTTGATTTTTACAGAATTTTGAACCAGAAAATATGTGTTTAATGTATTTTTTCTTTATTTTTTCCCCCTATTAATGTAAACTTTTTTTTTTTTGGGGTTTAATAATTTTGGTTATATTACAGTTTTGATTTAAAAAATTTTATTATTATTGAAACCTAGGTAAAAAATTTTACTGCTAGCGAAACGTTTTAAATGCGGGGTACCCTTTTTTTAGCGGGGGTTTTGGGGAGTGCGGGGTATTTTAAATTTTTTTTTATTTAAAAAGGGTAAAACCCCCCCAATTCTGACACAATACATTCACGCAACATTAACCCTCTTTTTCCACCCAAAAATCGAATTTTAATCGCCCAAATTGAAAAAAACCCCCAAACAAATCAAAATTGGGGCCCTAATTTTCCCCCGGGAACCCCTCAAAATAAGTTCCCTTTTTTAAAAAAATCCAATAGTCTTAATTTTACAAATTCTTTGATTTCCTTAATCAACTATATTTTTTTTTTTTTAACAGAAAACCACTATTTATTTCCCCAAAACATTATCCAGTTTTTTTCCCTTCCTGGGTAAAAACTTTTGGGGGGGAAACACCCCCCTCCCCTTGTTAAGGGGCAGGATTACTTTACAGAGGCTTTTTTCAAGAGATTTTCTCCTAGATATACAAGGGATTTAAAATTTTTCCAAAACTACAATTTTAAAAAAAATTTTTTGCACGAGGGCTGGGAGAGATATACAGATGTTTTTTAAAGCCCAAAAAAGGGGAAATTTTTTCCCCCTCGGGGGAAAAATTTTTAAATTTTCATACGTTTAGTGTGTCAACCCAAAACCAGGGCATGGAAAAAATTTAGCATAATTTAGCTTCTGCATAATTTTTTTGGGAAAAAAATACTCAAAGTTTTTTAATTTCCAAAAAATTTTTAAATAATAGGGTTTAAAAATTTTTGGGGATAGTTCTTTGGCAAAAATTTTCTATACCAAAGGGGTTTTTGCAACCCCTTTTTGGAAAACCCAAATTTAAAAAAAAAAAAAAAGAAAAAAAAATGTTTCCCCACCCCCTGCCTTAAAAAAAAATTTTTGGGCTAATATAGGGGGTTTAAAAGGGTTTTTTCAGGGAGAGTGCCCCCTTTTTGTTTCCAACAATGTTGGCACCCCCCCCAAACCCCCAATTTTGGGTAAAGTTCACAACCCCACGGGTACCCAAAAAAACCCCCACAAAAACAACAACAACCTATAAATTAGGACTAACACCAAAACACGACCCCCCATAGTGGTTCATACCAACTGTCGCAGTGGGGATGTCACGGGGGGGGGGGAGAGGACATTTGGGGAAAGGGCGGCCTTACTGTGTCTAGCTTACCCACACACAACAGTGGAACATTTTTAAAAACCCCCAACCCAAAAGACAACTTAAAAGAAAAAATTTTCCCTTTGGGAACTGATTCGGAAAAAGGGCCCCCAGCACATGGAAAAAAGGGGGGGGTTTTGGGATTTTTCATCCTAGGGGGAGGCTGAACTTAATTTTTCCATTTGATCCACCTCTCGGGAGGTAACACAACCGAAGGGGGTGAAATAGCGCAACTTTTAAATGAATTGAAGGATCCTTGCCAAGCTGTCTGCAAAAAAGGGGTGTCTGCAAAAAAATCTTCTTCCCAAGATTGAGTAAAAAAAAGCTCAAGGGGGGAAAAAAAATTTTTGAAGAGAAGGTTGGGTATTTAAAAGGAAAAAAAAGGGGATAAAAAATTTCCCCCAAACAAAAAGTTAAATCTTCTGAATTTTCTAGGATGCTCCCAAACGGGGGGGGAAATTTTAAGGGGAAATTTTTTTCAGGGGAGGAAAAGGGGGGGAAAATAGGTGAAAGAGTGACCAAGGGAATTTTATTGCGAAAACCCAAAGGGGGAATTTAAAAGGGGTGATGGATGGGTTTTTTTGGGGGCAAGGTTACAACGTTAAATAGTGAGCCACCTTTTCCTGAGGGGCCCCCAGTTATTCCTGCTAGGGGCCCAAATTTTTCCCCGCTAGGGCCCCTTATTCCTGTAGGGATAAGGTTATTTCTCATACGGGGAAAAATTTGGGGATTGCTGCTATTGATGTTATGCCTGAGACTAAATTATTCCGCTTTGGGAAAGGTTACGCTACTCAAGGGATAAATTTTTTAACTAGGCTCAAATTTTAAAAAAAAGGGGGTTTGGAAAGGAAAAACAAAAAAAAAATTTTTTAAGTTTGGGGTCACCTAGTAACAAAAAAAAACCCCAACCAATGTTAAAATAAGAATTGACAAAAAAAATGGCTGCTTGATGCTCAAGAAGCTGCCAGATTTTTTCAGACAAGGATTTTGAAAGAAAAATTACCCCCCAAAAAAAAATCAATTTTAAAGCTTCAGGTTTGGGGGAAAGGGCTCAGTTGAAGGGGGATTGGATTTGGGCAAAAATGTAAAAAAAGAAAAAAAAAAAAGGATAAGTACTCAAAATTAAAAAAACCAGGATGCTGAAAAAAAATTTTTTGATGCAAAAAAGAAGAAGTTTGCAGCACAAAGATATGCAGCTAAGAAAAACCCAAGCCACCCACTCAAAAACAAGAAGAGATCCATGTGCAGGTATTTTTTATTTTTTTTTTTTATTTTTTTTTTTTTTGGGCAAAGGTAAATTTTTTTTTAAAATCAACAGAAAAACCCAAATTCATCATAAAACATCTACCCGTGAAATATTTGAAAAAAGGGGCCCAAGTTGGAAACTAAGGGAAAGAAATTCTTGGATGAAAAAAAGCATTTAAGAATTTTAAGCAATTGCCAAGAGAAACAATGAACTCTTCTTGAATGACAGTTCAAAGAGAGCAGGTGAAAAATTGGGGAAAATTAAAACAGTAAAAAGAAAAAAAACAAAAATGGCAACTTTGCCCAAAAACAAATGAACTCACCGAAAAACAGTTGACTCTGAAGGGGAAAAAAATGGGGTCACAACCTTTAACTGTCAAACATCCCCTTTTGATTATAAGTTGGGTCTCAGGGGGGAAAAAAATTTTTTTAAAAGTTTTAAAAGGGTATGTTTTCTTCAGAAGGTTTGTAAGCTTTTTCACATGGGTTTTTGATTTTGAAGCCCAGATATGATGCTCATGGGGAAAATTTCCAAACAAAAAATTTTGGAATAAGACACCAGGAAAAAAGCTTTTAAAAAAAAGAAGTCTGGGGGAAAATTTAATAAGTTTTAACTAAAACATGAAATGAAGTTGGGGAAGACAACGCACATACTGTTAAAGAATGGGAAAAAATTTTTTAAAAGGTTGGAGACATGCTTTAACGTGGGAAAAGGGTTTGGGGACTACTTTCTTGTAGAAAAAATTACCCTTTTTAAAATTTCCTAAGACATTCTAAATCAGGGGGTTTTCGTGGGAAGAAAAAAACCCAAAAATTTACTTAATTATGATAACAAGGGGGTTTTGAAAAGCCAGAAAAAAAATTAAAAAAAAAAAAAAAATTAATTAAAAACTTTCAGAATGAAGTTTGACTTTTTAAACCCGTATAGTTATTACTGTTTAAAGGATAAAAAAGGTAGTTATTACTGCTAGAATGTAAAATTATTTCTGCCCAGAAGTTTTAGTCGAAAAAAATATGCTTTCATAAATGCCCACAATCGGGGCCCCCAAAAATTGATATTTTTTTAAAATTTTTTTTTTCCCATTTCATAATTACAAAATGTGTGACCTATTATCGAATTGTACACACTTAAAAAATGTGTGACAAAAAAATTTTTTATTCCTATAGTCACATGTTGTGCTACAATTAAATTGGGGACCAACACATTAGGAATTGGGGGGAAACACACATTTAAAAATTAACAACATATTAATTTAATTTACTATTTGTATCAAAATTTTTGGGCACCTTTTAAACAGTTGCCTAGGGTTTTTTAGTGGACCATAATGACATTTTTCACACATCCAAGTGTTACATATATTTGTCATTTTTAAAAACATACGGCTATACTTCAAACAAAAATTTTTATTGCACCCATTTCAATTCAATGTGGCAAAATTTTTTAAAAAAAAACTAGCAGTCCGCTTAAATAAGTGGACAACTTGACATAATTTGGGCCCCACATACACAATTACCGTGTGACCATATAGGGGTTTTGGGGCACCTTTTAATTGGTGACAAATTGTCACATATGTATAATAATGTGACTTGTTTCAACCTTATTTGAAAACCCCACCCCCCCCCAAATTTTTAAAAATATTTAAAAAAAAAAATTTTTTTTACCCGTACTTAAGCACAAAAAAATTCAAATTTTGGGGTGTAGCCTCGGAAAAATTTCCCCAAAGGGGCACACAAGTCGGAAAAAATGTGGCTGTTTTTTTTTTTTTTTGGTCCCTTTTGGGGCACAAAAAAAGGCGACTGTGTGGCTTTTTAAAAAAAACAGTTGACTAAATCCTTTTTTTTCCAGTGAAAGAGGATTAAAATGGGATAAAAAAATTTTTAAAAAAAGGGTTTAACCCCCGAAGGGCGCGACCCCAAAACCAATGAATTGACAATAAAAATATAGAAACTCGAAAAAATTGTTTTTTGTAAGTATGTACCACTTCGGGGGAGATTTTTTTTTAAAAATTGATCGGGGAAAAGGGTAATTTTTTAAAACTATAAAATATTTGAGAAACTTTCTCGAATCAACTTGTCCACTAAAATCGATCAATTCAAAAAGGGGGAATTTCTCCCCAAACATGTGTAAATTTTTTCTCAAAAACAAAAACCCACATGGAAAGGGGGGGTATTTCTGAAAATCAAAACTCTCGAATTTTAAAACAAAATTTTGTTTTAAGTAAAAAAAATTTTTAAGATTTTAAAAAAGGGTTTTTAAAAGGGAATACGATCGACTCTGAACAAACCTAGGGAAAACATGGAGTAAAAAAGGGGATTAGGGGTTTTTTTTCCCCATGCCCCCCAAAGGGCCCGGGGGATCAGCAAAAGGGAAAATTTTCCAAAATAAAAATTAAAATTAAAAGGGCCCTTTGAGGTATGAAAAAAAAATGGAGTAAATTTAGAAAGGAAAAAAAAAAGGGGGGAAAATCTAAAAAAAAAATTGTGAAAGGGTGAAAAAAAATACCCTCCAAAACTTAGGAAAAAAAACCCGGGGGAAAACAAAAAGCTATCGGTTTTCAAAAATTTTATCCCGGGGGTTTGAAAAAAAGATGTCATGGACCAGTGACGCAATCAAAACCCCTTTCCCCAAACCCCACTCAATTTTTTTCCAACAATATTTTGTTTCTTTTTTCATGGGTTTTAAAAACGTAATCTATCGGGCCTCTCACTCCGAGATTTGTTGTTTTTTAAAAGGGGTGGCGGGGTTTTTTTTGGGGCCCCCGCCTCCGCTCAAAAAAACCAAAAAAGAACAAGTTGAGTCTAACCCCAAAAGAATTCACAAAAAAAAATTTGTAGGCACTTTTGATATCTACACTTTATTTTTTCAAAAGAACAAAAGTTTGTTTTTTTTGAGCCCTTTTTCAGATCTTAGCAATTTTTCCCGAACTTTTTTTGGGGGGTTTTCCCCAACATTATCCTTAGTGTTTGAAGGGGAAAACCCCCCGTGTCAACATCAAAACACTGACAGGGGTCACTTCGGTAATTCTTTAGGGGTTACCTTAGTGTTTATGGGGGGTTTCTTCTCAAAGGAAAACTTCTTCGGGAGTGTTTCCTCATATACTTCAGGACTAAAATGAATTGGGGGGATATTTTGAAAAATTTTTGTAGAACCCCTTTTTAGGGTACCAAATTTTTGGAACCCTTTTTGGGGGCCGAGATGTGTTTTCACACTATATGTTAATACCCCCGGGACATTGTAAAAACCCCTAGGGGGGGGGGGGGGGTGTACTTTCCATTTAAAAAATTAAATCTTTTGTATCAAATGACCATCAAGTTTGAGTAAAGAAAGTGAAAAAAAAAAACGGACAAAATAGTGATAGTGGAATTTTCCCAAAAAAAATCATATTACCATAACACAAAAAACACAAAAATAACTACCCCCCAAAAAAGCAATTTTAAAGGGGGACAAACAAAAAAACAATGCAAAAAAAAAAAGGTAAATGCAAAGATAAAAAAAAAAGAATAAAAAAAGGGGAAAAAACAAACCAGGCACGATGATTTAAAAGGGTTTTTTCATGAGCTCCTCATCGCCCTAAACCACTCCTCGGGACCCAACCGAGAGTTACTTCACTGATCAATAACCCCTTTTTGGGGGAGAAAACCATTTCAACGTCCCCTTACAATATTTTCCACACTAAAATAATGCGAGTTCTTCTTCCCGGGACAACAAACCCTTAGTTTTATGGGGCCCCAAAATAATAAACCCTGTGTTTTTGGGGCCCAAACACTAAAACCCCGTCGCTTACTTTATTTTCCAACCTTTTAACTAAATGTCGGAGTACTAATCTAGCTAGTACCAATCTCACTCCGATCTACCCATCTTTACAAAACCACAACTACAAATCCACATATCTACACTCGATCTACTCACGATCTACCCGACACTCCGATTTTAAAACCCAAACTAACCCTTTTTTTCACCGATTACCCATTATCACTACAACCAACTACACAAATCTCTCCAATCCTACAAATCACAATGATCCAACGAACTTGCTAAAAAAATGATTTACAAAATTGATGTATATCAAAGATCAACAAGTATTTAAAGAATGTTAAAGTGCACTACCAAAAACTAAAACTTTGTATCTTTGTGATACGATTGGGTTTTTCTCTTGCACTAATAGAGGAAAAGGGGGATCACTTTTAATGGATGATTGGATCACTCCCCTTTAAAAAAAAAAAAATAACTTTTCGGGTCAAAGGAGAATATATGTATAGGGGGGATTTTAAAAATCAAAAATTTTATAAAAAGGGTGCACAAAAAATGTTTAAGTGAACGGTATTTAAGGCAAAAGAAATCGACCGTTACATGGGAGGGGGGCCCCTAAATGCCCGACGGTAACCCCCCAAAATTTTGTGGTACCCGGGGGGGGGTACCGTTTCCCCGACAGAGACACTCTAAAAATTTTTTTTTGGGGAAATTACCAAAATAGCCAAAAACAAAAGGGGGGTTCCCCCCCTAACCCGAAAATTTCCCAAAATAAAATTTTTTTTCCCAGGGCAACCCGGGGGTTTTTTTGGGGGAAAACCCCCGGATTTCCCTGTATTTTTTTGGCAAAAATCGCCCCCTTTTTTGGGGAACGGGGGCAATTTTTCCCGGGGGAACCGGGGTAGAAAAAACCCCTTTGGGTTTTTTGGGGGGTTTTGTAAAAATTTACCCCCAAATTTTTTTTAGTGGGGAAGGTTTATTTGGGGAATTTGAGTGTTTTGGGGGGGGGGGGGGGGGGGGGAAAAAGTTTTGGTTTGTTTTTTAAAATTATTTCAAATTAAAACATTTTTTTTTAATTTTAAAAAATTTTTTGTAAAATGTAGTTTTGAAAAAAAAATTTTTTTCACATTAAAAAGTAAAATTTTTGAGAAAAAATAATCCTTTGATCTTATCAAGTTGTAGTTTTGTTTTTTTATCCCTTTTAGTGTTTACGTCGGGGGGAAAACTACTTTTTGGGTTGAACCCTACTTGAGATTGAGAGATGTTAATGTAAGTAGGGGCATTTTTGATTATGTTTACAAAAACAAAAAAAACCCCTTTATTTTTAAAAACGAAAAATTTGCACTAACAATCCCCCCCTTTTTTTATGATGAAAAATATGAAAAAACCGTGCACATAGTAAAATGTAAAATTCCCTTTTTCACTTCCTTTCCCCCCTTTTTTCGAAAAAAAAAAGGTAGTTGCCCCGAGCTCTCCCAAAATTTACCTCTACTCCCGCTTATTACAAAACTTTCCTTTTTTTCCCAAAAAAAGCAGTTTGTTTTAAACCCCGGGGAAAATCTTCTATCACCATTTTTAAAAAAGGGTCCATGCTTTATTAAAAAAATCCCTAGCTCCCCTAGTCAATGCTCCCCTATGGTAATTGTTTTTCCCTTTTATTTTTCCCCTTTGTTTCTAGTGAATCCAGGTTTCAAATTCTTAAAAAAGGGTTTTCCTACAAAGGGGGGGCTTCGTGCAACAAATATATAAAAAATGGGAAAAGACGTTATGGGGGTAAAAATACACATAGCAAGACATACAATTAAACTATTTTTAAAAATTTTACCCTAAAAAAAAATGAGTTTAAAAGCATTAAAAGTATGAAAAAAGTTAAAAAAAGTATAAAAATATCCAAAAAGGGATAAAAACCAAGAAGAAACCCCAAAAAAAGTTGAGCGACACAAAAATTGAATGCGTAAGCAATTCAATGACACTAGAGTGTCACAACTTGACCCAAAAACCTTTTTTTTTTTGTTCAATCAATCCACTAACAAGAACGGGTTTGTTCGTTGACTAAAAAAAAATGACTTCTTCCAAGTTTCATTGGGGAAAGGGAAAAAATTTTAACAAAAAACTTTTAACAAAATAATCATCTACCTAAATGATTGGTGTTTTAAAATAGTTTGTGATAAACAAAACCCCCAAGATTACTATTTGAAATCATGCCCTAAATGACTCGATAGAATATACCCCAAAAAAATTTAAAATTTAAAAAAGGAAAATACACCTAATGCGAATGGAAAAATTCCATAAAAAGGGAAGTGTTTTTGGGGGTTTACCTTTTTTAAAAGGTGGGGGAAAAGGGGGTTTAGATTAATATATCTTTGTACGGGCAAGAATGGGTGATATATTTTTAAAAAGGGGGAAAAAAAAAATGTGCATGTATCCAACAGGGTTGGGGGAAAAAACCAACAGGGGGTTTTTGGGAAGAAAATTCTAGATTCTGTTTTGGGTATCCAGTTGGGAGTTTAAAGGGTTTGGTGTAGAAGGTTTTGTGTATTGTGTATTTTTACACATTTTTGGGGGAATATTTTGAGAATTGAAGGTTATTGAACTAACTTCACTATCAAAGTGAAGGGGAGTTTTGAGGTTTGGTTAATGATCGATGGGGTTTAAGGTTCTTAAACTAAATATCACTTTTCAAAAGGGGAAAATTTAGTTATAAAGGTTAAATGTGATAATGAATGATATTTTAAAAAGAGTTTTTTATGTGGGGTTTTAAAGGGGTTTTTTTTAGAACAAATATCTAGGTGGTCACAAAGAGTAGAGGGGTTTTTAAGCTAGAACCCCCTTTTTTGGGTTTTTTGACTGAGGTTTTTTCTAATATGGGACTAAGAGTGATGTTTTAGGGGGAAAAAATTTTAGGGAAAAAGACCCCCCTTTGTGTGTTCTTGAGGGTGTTGGTGAAGGGCTATAATGTATGAAATTTTTTTTTCCCCCCCTTTTAAAAAATGGGCCCCCCGGGGGAAATGTGTTGAAAAAAAAATTTTTAATTTAAAAAGAAAACAAACGTTTCGGAAGCGAAAGATTAGTAACTCATACAATGGGGGGATAGCTAAATAAACTTCACCTTTTAAAAAACGTAACCTTCTCAATCATTGTGAAATTTTTTTTTTGAACATTTTTTATGATGAGGCATGTTATTACGGGAAATTGGTAAGGGTTTTTAAAAAAAAAAGAATTTTTTCAAGGTTTTTGGTCAACTAATCCTAGCGGGTTTTTTACTTCAATTTTGGGAAAAGAGGGGGTGCGGGGGCTTTTATTTTTTAGAATAAGGGTGAAATTGTAGATAAATTGAAAGGGGGATGGGGAAAAAAATAAAACCCCAAACATATGGGTGTTTAGTACCATGTGGGAAAAATTTTTTTTGATTCAATGATTAAAAAAAGGTTTTTTGGGGAAAAAAAAAAGTAAAAAACAAAAGATAGGGAAATCTATTTAATAGGAAAGGTTTTAGTTCAAGACCCACGGTGGGTTTGATGGTTTTCCCGGGCCCCCTTTTAAGTTATTTTTTTTTGATGTATTTTGGGTTGGGTTGGGGTTTTTTTTTTTTGTTTTTTTTTTTTTGGGTTTAAAAATTTTTTTTTTTTTTTTTTTTTTTCCCCTTTTTTTTCCCTTTTTTTTTATTTGGTTTTTTTGGGGTTTTTTGGGTTTGGGTTTTTTTTTTTTTGCCCCTTTTTTCTAAATTTTTTTTTTTTGGCCCTTTTAAATTAAAAATTTTTTAAAAAAATTTAAAAAAAAGGGGTTTGCCCGAAAAACCCCGGGCTTAAAATTTTAAAAATTTTAAAATTTTGCATACCGGGTTTTCCCCTTTTTTAAAAGGGGCCTTTTTCCCTGGGGGAGTTTTTTAAAACCCCAAAAAATTTTAAATTTTTCCCACCCAAAAAAAAATTTCACCAATTTTAAGGGGGTTTTTATTTTTTGGGGGGTTTGTTTTGGGGAATTTTTACCAAAAAAATTTTTTTTGAAAAAAAAATCCAACCGAAAACTATTAACCCCCGTTTTAAAAAGAGAGATACTTTTAAAAATTTATTTTTTTAAAAAAATAGTTTTAAATTTTTTTTTTTGGGGGTGAAAAAAAGGCAAATTGGGGAAAAAATATCAATCTTCGTATAGGCATATTACCCGTTGTTCGGAAGAAAGAGAGTATCAACGTACTCTTGGCGAGATAGGATGATAACTTTGTTTTCTACCCTAAAACTGATGGATAAGTTCGATCCTCATTATCTATGAGGTAAGCTTGACACAAAACACGATGACAAACCTATAGGGATAAAAAGAACTAACGAAAATGAATATACTTGGTCTTAAGAAGTGTATATTCACACGAGGATGAAAGAAACTACTAATCACTTATGTAGTAACTCATGAGTCCTTTGTCACCCGAAGGTTGATGTTAGCTTTTAGCTTTTGGATGAGCGTTTTAACATATGTTGTTAAAAGGCTTGAATATGATGTTTCAGATATGACATTTAACAATTGCGATCGCAAGTTAAAATTACTTGAATATTTTGGATGAAATATTTAAGTTGTCAAACCTACTCCAAGTTCTACTAGGCTTGTATCTAACCTTCCCTTGACAAAAGAGTGTATCACTTGGAAGAAAGCGAAATGATGACCAAGGAATTAGGGCAATTTCGCGACTACTCTAATTTTTAGATTTTGACACTAGTGTAAGACTAAATGACGTCTAAAAGTTTATAGTGATAGGCATACCTAAATCATTATGTGTCAAAACAACATAGTGTGGGGGCACAATTAACAAGCAAATCAGGTAAAATACACATAAGAAATAAATACAAATATCATGCAAAATATGATAATCATTTAGCATTTAAGAGCATGAAGACATTTAATCATATCTTACGAGAACATGTTATCATTTTGAAACACATATGTGGGATGCAAGTAATCTAGGTTCGCTAAGGAGAATCCTAATTACTACTTGTTCAAAATGAAATCCTGATGGGAGACACAGTTCACCGATGTAAACTATCTTTAGTCAAATGTAGGAATGAAAAAATTTAAGTTAGAGAATGAGTATGAGACTATAACTAGTGGTGCTCAATTCAGGCTAAACACGACCATTTTTATGGGTTGTACCACGAACCCAACGTCTCTCCAGGAAGTAATTCAACCGTTAGGTCAAATTGAATTTCTAGTGCGATAGGTTCTCCAGTAATCATTCTCATGTTAGAAAAAGTCAAATTCCTATATTTGCCTATCGAAGTGTAGCAAAGATGATATTAGCTTATTCCACTAATACATGACCTAATATGACTCAACTAACCATCTTTTAAAAGTAGGTTAATGAAGATGACATGTCTTACACAATATCCTAACAAAGGCAAGCACAATGTTTCAATTTTGTGTTTGAGATTTAGAGCTTGTTTGGTTTAGATGGTGCATTTCATGATCTCTTGGACGACATCTTCGTTTGTTGAGTTGTTACATGTTATTTTAACATGATTTGGTTTTATAGACCCAAGAGATGCCTTAATGTGATACAATGTAGAATCTGCTACATCGAGAGTGTTTCAAGAATGCTCCTTTGCATATCTTGAGAAAAGAATCTAGTAAAGGTTACTTACCTCAGTAGATCTTGTGAGTATTATATGATGTATGATTGAAATGTGACATATTGTATCTTTCAACAAATATGCTTTTCTAAAAGGAAACTTATCACTCTTACGAATGCTTAGTAAAACAAGTATTTTAGTGTATGACTAATTTTACTTGTTTATGCAATGACACATGTTGTATTAGGTTATTATTCAAATCTAATATCCTATATTTGTTAGCAAGATGCAATGTATTCTCTTGTAACATAACCATTCATGTTACAAAGAAAATGAGATGCATATGATATAAATTATCCTTTGTCAATCTTTTGATAAGAGAAATACATGTGATTTTCTAAAAGATTGATGACATACATAATAGTTAATAACATATTATGTGTGACACTTTTACTTGACATGTGATTTTGAGTGTTGAGTCGTTCATGAGCAAAGTTTACATATGTTGTTTATTTGCTCGTGTTTGGTTGTTCGGTAATGACACATTTACTAATTGCATTGCAAAGTAAATTACTTGAATATATCGGATGAAACATCCAAGTTGTCAATCCTACTTAGTTGTGTATTTTATGCATCTTTTAAACATATTAGTTTAATGTTTGGAGCACAATCATTGGACAAGAAGACTCAATATGACATATTCAACACAAGTGTGAGTTATGATCCGATGCATATTATTTTCGTCTTGAGAGGACTTCATTATTTTCATAACAACCGAGTGTAATTGAGTATGTAGATTTGTTAGGAAATTAAGCTATAGCAGTTAGAACTGTTGAAGATAGCAGTTAGGACTGTTGAAATTGGAAGTTAGTACTGCTGAAGAAGTTTTGAAGACAAGAGCAGTTCATACTGTTTGAAAAAAGAAGTTAGTACGGTTTATGTTTTTGTAATACGTTTAATAGATAATTATAGAAAAGATATTGTGTATATCTTATACGATTAGAATGATAGTTATCTTGTAAAGGAATCCTTGGTCTATAAAAGGATTGCCTAGGTTAAAGTTTGGTACGACTTATTTTCATAGAGATTCAAGGTTGTAAACCCTAGTGATAGGAGATCACTCGTATTATTGTTCTAATAATATTGAATCGTTGAAGTTGAAGTTCATCATTCTGTGTTCATTCATTGTTACATTCAAACCATACAAAACACAAACATATAAAGTCTTCTAAGTGCTAGCTAGTAAATTCCGCTTGCTAGACTAAGTATAATTCTTAGTATCACATCTAACACAAGGAGTGTGTGTAGATCCGGTCAAGTGGTATCAGAGACAGGTTGCTGATACTTAGATTTAGAAGATCCGAGAAGAACAAAGATGGACATGGAAACAACACCAACCACAACTAACATTGCTGCTAAGCTTCCTATGCTTAAACCTAATGAGTTCGACATGTGGAGACTTCGTATTGAGCAGTTTTTCCAAGTGCAAGACTATGCACTTTGGGAGATCATTGAAGAAGGAAACTCTTTTACACCAGTAACAACAACTCTTGTTGAAGGAAAATCTGAGACTACAGTGCAGACAAAGCCAACCACTAATAAAGAGAAGGCAAGGCACAAGAATGATGTTAAGGCTAGAAGTTTGCTTCTGATGACTATTCCCAATGACCAGTTGTTGAATTTTAGCAAGTTTAAGTGTGCTAAAACCCTTTTTGAAGCTATTGTTGCAAGATATGGTGGGAATGAAGCCACCAAGAAAACCCAGAAGACCCTTCTCAAGCATCAGTTTGAGAACTTTACAGCAACAAGCAATGAGTCGTTGGATCATATGTTCAATAGGCTTCAAAAGCTGGTGAGTCAATTGGCTGTTTTAGGAATTGAGATGCCTCAGGAAGATCTTAACTCCAAATTTCTGAGGAGTCTACCAGCTGAATGGGATATGCATGTGGTTGTATGGAAAAACAAGCCTGATATAGATTCCATGAGCTTAATGGATCTCTATAGCAACTTCAAGATAGTTGAACATGATATTAAGAAGTCTGCTGGATCAAGCTCAAGCTCAAGCTCAGGGAATTTGGCCTTTGTATCAACTCCCAGTTCCTCAAGTCCAGATGAAGAAGTGCAAGTTGCTGGAGCAGTTGGTACTGCTAGTGTAAACCTTGGTACTGCTAGCACCTCAAGCAGTACTAATGGACTTTTGAATGATGATACTTATTGTGCTTTCTTGACTACTCAGCACAATGGAAGTATGTTGACTCATTCAGATCTTCAAGAGATTGATGAAGATGATATTGAAGAGATGGATATCAAGTGGCAGCTCTCTCTTCTCAGTTTGAGAGCTAGGAGATTCTTGAAAAAGACTGGCAAGAAGATTGTCATAAACAGTAATGATGTTGCAGGGTATGAAAAGTCCAAGATTGAGTGTTTCAACTGCCACAAGAAAGGTCATTATTCAAGGGAGTGCAGATTACCAAGCCAACAAGATGGAAAGAGCAGAGGTTATGGAAACAAGTCAAGGGTTGTGGAGGTTACTGATTCAAGCTCGAAAGCCATGGTTGCCATTGATGGCTTAGGATTTGACTGGAGCTACATTGCAGAGGAGGAAGCAGAAGCATCTACAGAGGTTGCTCTCATGGCATTCTCAGATTCTGAGGTACAAGTTTCAAAATGTTCTAAATCTTGTGAAGCTTTAAAAGATCTAGAAACACTTAAGACAAGATATGAGAATCAGAGAAAAGAGTTAGTTGAAACTGCTTTTAGCTTAGCAAATCATAAGAGAGCTTTAGCTGTGTTAGAAGAACAAATTGTTCATTATAAAAGTAATGAGTCTAAGTTTTCTGATGATATGATTATTGTTAAGAGAGACTTAATGTTTAGAGAGAATGAGATTACTGTGTTAAAACATGAGCTAGAACAGGTTAAGAAAGCTAAGGAGAACATTCAGATGAGTGTAGACACACTAGAATACACATAAAAAGGTGTTCAAAAGATAATTGAGTGTCAGATCCTTAATAAAGCTAAGTCAGGCCTAGGTTATAAGTCAGTTCCACCTCCCTATAGAGGAATTCCAACACCCCCAGGCATAGACTTAGAACACACAGGACTCCCTGAATTTCAATTACCTGCGCTTAACTATGGTCCTCAACCCAAGAAGGATGTAGTTGATAAACCTGTGTATGAAAGTGCAAGTGATAAATCACTATTTGAGGACAAGGTATCTTCTGATAGGTCCTCAGCTAAGGACTCAGATGCTCCAACCATTGAGGAATGGACTTCTGATGATGAGGATGATCAGGCTGTGGTTAAGCCTGTTAGTGCTAAAGTGGAGGAACCAAAAGTTCCAAAGATGGTTAAACCTGAGACTGTTAGGCCTAGATCAAATGCCAAACCTTTTAGACCAACAGTTAGGTATGCAGAAATGTATAGAACCACAAACAAGCCAAGAGGTAACCAAAGGAATTGGAATGACCTCAAATCTCACCAATTAGGGGAGGATTTTGTCTGCTATAGGAAAGCTTGTTAATCTTGTGGTAGCTTTGACCATCTTGCATATTATTGTGATAAATGGGTATCTGGATATACAAATCATAGGTTGAGCATAGCAAGACCTCAATCTTTTCTTAGGAATGATAGAATGATACCTAGATCAGTTCTTTTAAGGTCTGGACCTAAAGCAGTTCAAACTGCTAGACTAGCAGTTCAGACTATCAGACCTATGAGAACAATTCACCCAAGGCCACCAGTTCAAAATGCAATAACTGTTTTTAAACCATCATACAAAACTGGTAAAAGAACTTTTTATGAGAAAGCAATGGTGAAAAACCAAGTTTGGAAACCAAAGGTGACAACTATCAAGCCAGCAGTTCCAACTGCTAGCAGAGTAGTTGGTACTGATCTGAATAAAAACACTGCTAAGGGAAATATGGGTACTGGAGTGAATGCATCAGCATGTTGGGTATGGAGACCAATTAAACCCAATGGTGCTAAGATTGTTTTGAAAATAATGAATTATGTCGATGCTAGAGGAAAGCCTAAGTCTGTATTAGCTTGGGCACCACAAGGAAATTAATTTTTCTTGTTTTATGCATTGTTAGTCATATGCTTGTATCTTGTTTCTTTGTTTTTGGACTAACAATTGCAGGATTGGAGGGAAAACACCAAGGGATTATGGATGCTTGATGTTTTGGACTAAATGGTGTTCTGGAGATTAGTATGTGATCTTTGCATACAACAAATGGTAATTGGTTCACCATGTCTAACCCACATAAAAACCAACTAGTCCAGAGCAAACGGTTTCTGGTAAAGACTAATCAAATCCGTTGATGGTTGACAATTTACCAAAAATTGTATGGTTATCAGCTCATCATATCTAAGTGTGAAGAGTTGGCTAGTCCAAAGCAAACGGCTATTGGTAAAGACATATCAAATCCGTTAATAGCTGATAGTTTGCTAAAAACTATGTTTGAGCCATGGTATTTTAAAATTTATTTCAAAAGTTCATACGGCTCAACAAATTTTTTCCAACAGTTGGTACGGTTAGTACAAAGTTAGGACGGCTCAACTAGCCATTGTAAAAATCTGTCAGTAATTAATTTTCTAGCCGTTGGGGTAAAACCGTTATTCTTAAGATACTTATAGGGATTTTTATAGACGATAATTATCTTTTTACCATAAATTTATTTATTCTCTTTCTAAAGATAATTTATCTCATACGCATATTTCGAAAAACCCTAAACAGTACCTATAAACCCCAAGCGACTACATAAAACCTCAATTCCAATTTACACGATCATTGTATTGCTATAATCTTTCATTTTTCATCACTAAGAATGGCTGGATTGGAATTTGTTAAGCGTCACAACCAGGTTGCGTTCTTAGAGAAAACAAAGCAAGGAGATGGGCCAAAGTTTTATGAGATTGTGGACTTTCTCAACCACTCTCACATAAGGTATGCTCTAACTGTTTCTCCTACTCTTTATGTCTCGCACATCACACAGTTCTGGCAGAATTCATCTGTCTTGACAAGTGATGACGGAGACATAGAAATTCATTCTAAAGTAGATGGTGTTAAGTTTGTTGTTACCGAGTCTATAATTAGGAGACATCTTAAATTAAATGACTCAGATGGTATCCACACTATGCTAAATACTGAAATATAGGAAGAACTTACCAAAATGGGGTATGATACATCTGAAAATAAATTAACTTTTCAAAAAGGATGTTTCTCACCTCAATGGAGATTTTTGATACATACCCTTTTAAGTTGTTTAAGTCCTAAAAAGACTGCTTGGGAGCAGTTCAGTAGCAATATTGCTATTGCTCTCATTTGCTTGTCTACAAATAGAGTTTTTAATTTTTCAAAATTTATTTTTGAGGGTATGGCATCAAATGTTGACAGTAAAACAAAGTTTCTAATGTATCCAAGATTTGTTCAAACTCTTTTGAATAAAAAGAAATATTTGCTTACAAAACCAACAGAAACTTTTGCTACGCCTAGCCTTCAATCAAAAGTTTTTCAAAATATGGCTATGGCTAGTAGGCTTTTTCAAGGGGAACCAGTTCCATTGTTTCCTCAAATGCTTCAAACTGAGTTGGGTGAAGGTTCAGCAGTTCCAACTGATCCCCATCACACATCCACTCAAGAACTTGAAACTACCCAACCACCAACCATCACAACTTATAGGAGAAGGTCTAAACCTAGTCAAACTAGGGTTGTGACTAGATCCTTGCCCAAAGATTCACCTCTCCTAGCAGGTCACACAGCTAGAAGTGATGATGGTAGCTCTTCACAAACTGAATTGATGGAAATATGTACCAAGTTAGTTGACAGAGTAAAGACCTTGGAGGAGGAGCTTAAGAAGAACAATGAGGAGCTGAAATCTCATAAAGCAATGTTTTCCAAAGTCTACACCAAGCTAACTAAAAGGGTGAAGAAGCTTGAAGATCAGTTAAAGAAGAAAAGGGCAAAAGTGATATTGGATGATGATTCTTCTGATGATGATGATTCAGATGGTTCAGAAGGGGATGATGAAAATTCTTCCAAACAGGGGAGGAAATTTGGTAAAGACAAGGATAGATCAGGTTCTCAGGGGAGGCATGATAGGCATGATAAAGGCTCAGAACAAGATGAAGGTTTTGGTAATGTTGCAGATATTGGTTCAGGTTCTGGTTATGTTCAAGAAACAGCTGAGACACATAAAGAAGTTCAAACTGTTGAAGCAGTTCAGACTGCTGAGACAGAGCATGTAACAGTTCAGACTGCTAAGACAGAGCATGAAGCAGTTCAAAGGGCAGATAAGGGAAAGAAGCCAATGACATCTGAAGAAGTTGCTGCTGCTCAAGAACTTGAAAGGCTAAAGAAATTAAAACCAAAAACTCAAGATCAGATAGATCATGATGCAGAAGTTGCAAGAAGAATGGTAGAAGAAGATTTGGCTAATGAAGAAGCTAAACAAGCTCAGATAGCTCAAGATGAGGAATTTGCAAGAAAAATGGCTGCTGATGATGTACGAAACATAGTTGAATTCATGGAAAGAACAAGATCTAAAGAGGCAAATCAAGAGGAGTTCAATGAACAGCTACAATATTTGTTGGATTCTGATTTGATTGTAAGAGCTCAAGCTTCAATGGTTCTCAAAGACAAACAGTTGAATGAAGAAGAAAAGACAGAGGAGCTTAAAGAGTTCATACTCAAAAAGAATGGAGTAGCAACATGGGAAGGTCTGATTCAGAGGATAAGAGAAAGGTAGAAGTCAGGATACAAGATAAAGTTGCCAACAAAGAAGGAACAAGTTGAGTCTATGAAATATTATTTGAAGAACTCAGCAAATTACACTATGAATGATTTCAAGGGAAAATCTTATGCTATAATTGAAAGGGAATTCTATGAAACTTATGCTATTCTGAACACTCCAAGAAGAGGTTTCAAAACAGGTAAGAAGAGAGAATCAGAAACTATGGAATCAGATGTTGCAAAGAGACAAAAGTCTGAAGAAGAAGGGTTAACAAATGAGAAGATCAAGAGTATGATGATGATTGTTCCAGAATCTTCTTATATCAAACCTTTACAAGTAAAACATCCAATCATTGACTGGAAGTGTTCACTGATGGAAGAATGAAAGGATGGAAGATAATCAGACTTGGAGATATTTCTGAAAGGTACAAGTTGTTTGAAGATTTACTCAAAGGTTTTGACAGAGAAGATCTTAATCAACTATGGAGCTTAGTGAAAGAGAGATTCAGAGATAAAGATCCTATTGAAGATAAAGATAAAGAATTATGGGTTCAACTGAAGAGAATTTATGAACCAGATGGAGGAGAGTCAATATGGAGATTTCAAGCACAAGTCAAGGATGTCACTTGGAAGTTATTTGGAACGTGTGGAGTACACAGAGTGTCTACCAAGGATGGAATAGAAATCTATATGTTGGTGGAAAAAGACTATCCACTCAGAACATTTGTGTTATTGGCTATGATACAAGGAAGACTCAAGGTTGAAGAAGACTCTGAGATGGCAGACTTATTAGTGACAAAGATTTTCAACCTTGTAGAGCAAAGAAAAGTCAAAGGCTAAAGTGACTGATGGGATAGATGTTTGAAAGAATTTTCAACATTAAGAAGAAGAAGCTTAATTTGAAGAAATTTAGTGATTTGGATAGAAATCATAAGTTTAGGGGAGGATTGTTAGGAAATTAAGCTATAGCAGTTAGAACTGTTGAAGATAGCAATTAGGACTGTTGAAGTTGGAAGTTAGTACTGCTGAAGAAGTTTTGAAGACAAGAGCAGTTCATACTGTTTGAAAGAAGAAGTTAGTACGGTTTATGTTTTTGTAATATGTTTAATAGATAATTATAGAAAAGATATTGTGTATATCTTATACGATTAGAATGATAGTTATCTTGTAAAGGAATCCTTGGTCTATAAAAGGATTGCCTAGGTTAAAGTTTGGTACGACTTATTTTCATAGAGATTCAAGGTTGTAAACCCTAGTGATAGGAGATCACTCGTATTATTGTTCTAATAATATTGAATCGTTGAAGTTGAAGTTCATCATTCTGTGTTCATTCATTGTTACATTCAAACCATACAAAACACAAACATATAAAGTCTTCTAAGTGCTAGCTAGTAAATTCCGCTTGCTAGACTAAGTATAATTCTTAGTATCACATCTAACACAAGGAGTGTGTGTAGATCCGGTCAAGATTCAAGATAATATATTTTGTTATATTTTGATGTTATCTTGAAGCTAGACAAATAATGACTCCAATTTCATGTCCATACTCGAAAACTTGTCAATTAGATTCGATGATGATATCAATCATAATTTGAATAATGAATTTATATGTACTCGAAAACTTTCTTGACACTCACGATCCCTCCTTTTAAAAAGAAAATAAAAATTTAAGGAATGTGTTCCATTTATTTTAATACTAGTTGTCTGTGTGAGATTAATGACATAATAACTTACTACTTCGAGATTGTCATTTATTTTTATGTACGAAAAACTATTTATTATTAAGTATAATATTCTTAGTTTTCGACATATCATGAGTATAAAAATAATTATCTTAACTATTTGTATACAACATACGTAAAATACTAAATGTTTAAAACATTTTTTGTGCGTTAGATCAATGCAAGTTTAATACATTTTTTTTTTTACTTAAATACAAATGTATTAATTTGGTATGTGCTTAAACACATACCTTTTCTTGACCAAAACCGGACCCAAATAGACCAAAAACTAACCAATTATGTCAAATATCTCGTGTTTTTGTGTTTATGATTGTGCAGGGATGGATATTGTAAAAATGGACAAATAACGAGACAAAAAGACAAACCAAGCACGGGATTTGGTGAAGAGTGTCAGAAGCCGAGGCCGGGGAAGCAATTTAGATCAAATTATGCTCAAATGTCAAGTCAAGCCCCTCAAGAACCATGGAATTGTCAAATTAAGCTTTTGGATAATTACTTGTGAAAGATGGCAGAAGTGGTCCCTGAAGTTTTAGAAATTACAAACGTGGTCCTTGAAATTTACCAAAACCTATAATCACTAAATCCTAAATCAGTCCGGATCATTTGTTAACTACCACAAACCCATTACAAATCTTGTCCACTCTTAATAAATCCATTACCTCAGCCCACAACCCAAGCCCAGCTACTAAACCCGAAACCCATACCAAAATCCCGGTCAAACCTATAAACCAGTCAAATAAAAAAAATATAAAAAAACCCACACTCACCCCGCGCCCAATTTACCCCCAAATCCCCAGATTTTTACTGTAGCCGAAGAACCCTAATTTACCCAACTTCACAATTACCACAATTAAGGGCATCAATGGTACTTCACACAAGACCTGAAATGTCAGAGGGAATGTCAGTCACACGGATTGCCAGCATGGACAATTGGAACTCATCGATTGGCTACAACATCTCATCCATCTAATCCAAGGGCTGTAGATTGCTTTGATGACAAGATGATAAATAGAGGGCTGAGATTAGATCAGGAGAGTCCCTAGAAGCTTCTCCAACAGGCTATAAATAGCCCTCTTCTCCCACGATTTGAGGTGTTAGATTTTAGGTATTAAGAGTAGGGTTAATGTAGTATTAGTTTAGCTTATTATAGCTTTTATTCAGCTTATTTTATTTTCAGTTTCAGTTTTCAATAGATTGTACTCAAATTTTATGTTTTAATGAAAGTCAAAGTTTGGTCAAACTGCTTATTAGTTTTTTTTTTAGTTGCTTATTCTGGTATTATCTGCTTAATAGAACTTGATATTGAGATTTGATGTTGGTTTGCTTATTGTTTTTCATTAAATTCTGATTTTCATTTAAAGTAGTTTAAGTCAACAAAAGTCAACTGTCGTGGTAAAATAAGCTGTGGTGCTAATCTGATTCTGGGTATTAATTTGGCTTATTGGATTAAGGCTGGGTTGTGTGTTAGGTCCTGAGTTCTTTCCTTTTCAGCAGAAACCACTTGTGAGTTTCAAATCACCCTTTTATCTTAGTTACTGCTTCATTCATTTCAGCTTATAATGGAGCTTATTTTCTGTTACAGTTAGTTATTTCTAGTTCACTTAGCTTATACCACTTAGATACATCACTAGTATAGTTTAAAATAGCTTAAAAATTAGTCAATCTTAAAAAAAAGTATAGGGAAAGGTTTGTTTGGTTTATAGTCATGCCTGGTGATCTGAGCTTGTTACTGTAGATGTGCATTTAGCTAAGTTTTGATTGAGCATAATTTAGGTTAGATCAGTTGTATTCAATAGGACTTAAGAGTTTTTGATGAGTTTTTGATGTAATTAGCCCATAGGTGCTTTAGAAGAAATTCAACTGCCTCAATAAGTTCTATCTAAGCTAAGGCTTATTTGGTGTTACTTTTTGAGGAATTTAGGTGTGTCACAGTGAGTTTAAGTTTCACACAAGTTATGGTTTAGTTTCATGAAAATTTGCAAAAGTTTTAACCAAAGTTGGCCACTGCTGCATCAGTTCTTTATTTGCAGACTTGCACCTTAATAAGTGTTTTTATCTGTTGTTTGCCTGCTATTTTCTGCTTATTTTCATGATATTAGCATTTGATATTTGGTTTAATCATACTTAGTAATACTGGCTTCTAGGTTCTAGGTTTAGGTTTAACTTTCTAGCTTATTTCAGTAGCTTAATTAGGTCTGCATAACCCCCATAGGATTGCTCAGTTTGCACATTTCACTTTTGTGTCCAACACCTACTGTTCTTGGCCTTATTTAGGATAGCAAATGCACTTAGAAATTGGTCATAATTGGAAGTTAAGTAGTATGTCACATGAGCTTTTAGTAGTAGCTTCTGGTTTTCCCAATTAAGCTCTGGTTAGCTTATAATTAAGCTGCAAAACTGCTTGTTTGGTCACTGCTATTACATTTGATTTGCTACTGTTCTTCTGCTTATTAGGCTTATTCCTTTGGCTTATTTGTTCATTCTGGATTGCTTTATGCTTGATTTAGTACTTTGCTTGATCCCTGAGCTTTTTGTGATATTTGAACATCATTTGCTTATTTTGTGCTTATTTTCATATTGCTTATTGGGCTGTTTTGCTTATTAGAGCTTATTCATGTTCTGAAATTATTTTTCCTTGATTAGTTATTTAATTTTAAAATTACTCAGAATTTTCCAGATTTTTCCAATTTGTTTTAATATTTTTAAATCATTTAAATAGTTTTAATTAGTTTTTTATTCATAAAAATTAAATAAAAAGTCAAAAAAAATATTTTTCTTTTTCCAAAAATTTTCTTTTAATATTTAGAATTTAGGAAAATTATTTTCATAAATTTAGGATTTAGAATTTAAAAATTCACTTTTAATTACATTTTTTAAATTTCGTCGCGTAACGTTTTTAAATTTCAAATTGCATTTTTAGATAGTATGCTTATCTTGATTGTTCCCTTAGCTTAGTTAGTTGTTTTTCATTCTATATTTCATATTCGTAGTGTAAAAACCCAAATCAATCACTCACTTTATACACCATTCACTTCACGAATCGACAACGTAAACAACGACTCAAATTCAACCTTCGTTGGGACACGACCCGGGGAAAACGCATTCGTTGTGTTTTTCCTTGGAAAAATATATACTAAAAACAACAAATCATGAGGATTAATATGTTATTTTATGTTATTTAGACAACCCATGGTCAAATAAGAGAAAAAGATGTAATATTTTAGAGATCATGTTACAGATTTAATGAAAGTGTTAAATATTTTGAGGTGATATAGTTTTTACACTTAAACCTTTGGAAAAATAATTGTGTAAGACAATATCTTTCGATACACATGATCAACCAACTTAGTTTCCATTCCTAAGAAGGTTATTAAAGCATCTTAAAACTTGCAAGATGTCGAAAACACATATGCAAGAAAACTAGTCTATGCCTATATGCAATGCAAAATCAATTAAGCAACTTAGTGCAAGAAGTCTAGTTTAAGTCCTATTGACGCATAAACCGGAAAACTAATAACCAACACATAGTAACAAGGCATGTAAAACGCTTATGATTATAGATATAATTAGCTCAACTAAAGATAACTATAAGCACTCAAAAATATTAACTAACAGTACTAGGATACAAAGAAAAACAAATAACCATTTAGCGTAACACACAAAAATACTTATCGTCATTTTGTGTATTAAGTATAACAATGTATACCTAGCTTGACTTTATTTATTTTCTTTCAAATGAATTTGCTTCCTCCCCATTTTAAAGATTTTTACCAAGTTACTTTGAAAATACATCAATGTTCAAAAGTTGAAACGCCCTTTTTCATTTTGGCAAAAAATTTACGCAAACGGCATAATTAAAAGGATCTTTTGTTACAAATCAAGGACTCTAATATATTTTCACTTAGAAACAATTCATAAATATATTTTTTAAATGAAAATAGACTCAATTATGTTTAAAACGATAGATGGCACAACTCCTATTGACTTACGGTTGATTTTATACGAATTTATGAAAATGACCCAATTCTGAAAACAGACAGACACATGCACGGTACCTTTAAATATCCCACGGTACCATTAAATATAACGGTACCGTCCTATATTTAGTGGTACCGTCCGCTGTTGTTACAGTTCTGTCTCAGACTGAATTTTTGTTTCGACGTAACGAATAGATGTAAAACTTCATGAACTAGATACCGAACATGTAGAATATGTTAAGTAACATTTCCATGTTTAGGACTAAGAAAAACATTTACAAACATATATTTACTAGAGTAAAATGCAGAAATGGTCCCTGTGGTTTGCCCAAATTGCAGATTTAGTCCCTGAGTTTTCGAAAGTGCAGGCGGCCTCCCTGTGGGGAAACCTTGGTTCCGTTTTGGTCCCCAGTTATTAACGACGTTAAATGAATTCTGTTAGAAGTTACACATTTAGCCCTTGTGGCCCATGACTATTGCAGTGTGCATCCTTTTTTTGCAAAAAAACGTCCTTGTGGTCCGTTTTTGTCCCTTTTTGCGTGTTTTCGTCCTTTTTTTTTACCATTTACTCCGATTTTTTACATTATCGTCTATTTTTTGACGTTTTCGTTTGTTTTTTTTACGTTTACGTCCTTTTTTTTTATGTTTTCGTCCGTTTCTTTACATTTTCTTCCGTATTTTTTGTTTTCGTCCATTTTTTTTTTCGTTTTCGTCCATTTTCTTACGTTTTCGTCGGTTATTTTACGTTTTCGCTCGTTTCTTTACGTTTTCATTTGTTATTTTTATGTTTTCGTCATTTTTTTGCGATTTAGTCCGATTTTTTACGTTATCGTATATTTTTTGACGTTTTCGTCGGTTTTTTTTTTACGATTTTATCCCTTTTTTTTACGTTTTCGCCCGTTTCTTTACGTTTTCATCTGTTATTTTTACGTTTTCGTCCATTTTTTTTACGTTTTTGTCCCTTTTTTTTCCGAAAATAATTTTTTTAGAAAAATAAAATATTTTTTCCGAAATTTTTTTTAGAATAAAAAATTTCTAAAAAAAATTTCGGAAAATAAAAAAATAAAATATCTAAAAAAAATTTCGGAAAATAAAAAAAATAAATTTTCTAAAAAATTAATTTCAAAAAAAAATTCTAAAGAAATTAATTTCGAAAAAAAAATTAATTTTCTATAAATATTAATTTTGAAAAAATATTAATTTTTCTAAAAATATTAATTTCGAAAAAAAAAAATTTTTCCTAAAAATTTTAATTTCGAAAAAAAATTTAATTTTTCTAAAAAAAATAATTTCGAAAAAAAATTTAATTTTTCTAAAAAAATTAATTTAGAAAAAAAATTAATTTTCTAAAATAATTAATTTCGAAAAAAAAATTGGACGAAAACGTAAAAAAGTAGACGAAAAACGTCCCTAAAAAAAGGATGAAAACGTAAAAAAATGGATAAAATCGTAAAAAAACTGACGAAAATGTAAGAAACCGGACTAAAACGTAAAGTAATAGATGAAAACGTAAAAAAAGTGACGAAAACGGATGAAAACGTAAAAAAACAAATGAAATCGCAAAAAAAGGACGAAAACATAAAAATAACAAATGAAAACGTAAAGAAACGGGCGAAAACGTAAAATAACAGACGAAAACGTAAAAAAATGGACGAAAATGTAAAAAAGTTGGACGAAAACAAAAAATACGGACGAAAATGTAAAGAAACGGACGAAAACATAAAAAAAGGACGTAAACGTAAAAAAAACAAACGAAAACGTCAAAAAATAGACGATAATGTAAAAAATCGGAGTAAATGGTAAAAAAACGGACGAAAACACGCAAAAACGGACAAAAACGGACCATAAGGACGTTTTTTGCAAAAAAAAGGATGCACACTGCAATAGTCATGGGCCACAAGGGCTAAATGTGTAACTTCTAATGGAATTCATTTAACGTCGTTAATAGCTGGGGACCAAAACGGAACCAAGGTTTCCCCACAGGGAGGCTGCCTGCACTTTCGAAAACTCAGGGACTAAATCTGCAATTTGGGCAAACCACAGGGACCATTTCTGCATTTTACTCAATTTACTATAAAACAAAGAGTTGTCCTAAACAATCCTTTCAAAACTGCATCACTTTACGACTCGTTCAAAAGACATGACCGGACACTTACAAACTATTTTCTTTTATTTGTTTAAGAAAACTTTCAAGCTAGTATGACAAAGTATACTTAACAACAAAACTTGTAAGTATTAAGCACATAAATACTTTTCATATTATATTCCCCATCATGGGTAATTTGATACATGGATCGTACTCAATTTTGAAAACCATTTGTTTTAAAAATTTGAGCGACGTGGCTCTGGTACCAATTGTGAAAACCGTAGAGGGGGCGGGGGGGGGGGGGGGCGGCTGAATACGTTTCCATTTAAAAACTTAAATCTTTTGTATCAAATGACCAATCAAGTTTGACGTAATATGAGAAGTGTCAACAAAAAGTCTTGTGACAAATAGTGATAGTGGAATTCCATAAGTGAATCATATTACCATAACACAAACATAGACACAACATAACTACCACACAATATAAGCAATAAGCCACACAAACATAAAAGCAATGCAAATATAAAACGGTAAATGCAAAGATAAAAAGTAAAGAGATAAGTAAGGAAAGAGCAAACCGGGCACGATGATTTATAGTGGTTCGGTCATGAAGCTCCTCTTCGCCCTACTCCACTCCCCGAGTACCCAACTCGAGAGTTACTTCACTAATCAACAAGCTCCCTTCTTGGCAGAGAAAACCATACAACGTCGCTTACAATATTTTCCGACACTAAGCTAGATGTCGAGTTCTTCTTCGGGTACAACCAAACCCGTTATGTTTTATGGCCCAACATAACAAACCATGTGTTTTGAGGCCTAAACACATAAACCGCGTCGCTAACTTTATTTTCCGACATTAAGCTAAATGTCGAGTACTAATCTAGCTAGTACCAATCTCACTCACGATCTACCCGATCTTCACAAATCACACAAGCTACAAGATCCACATGATCTACACTCGATCTACCCGATCTACTCACGATCTACCCGATCTACCTTATCTTCACACGATCTACCCGATCTACTCACTATCAACACAAGCTACACAAGATCTCTCCGATCTCTACAAGATCACAATGATCCACACAAACTTGCTAAACAAGATGATAGACAACTTGATGTATATCAAGATACAACAAGTACGTAACGAATGTTACGAGTGCACTACACTAACACTATAACACTTTGTATCTTTGTGATACGATGTGTTCTTCTCTTGCACTAATAGAGGAATGAAGGTGATCACTTGAATGGATGATTGGATCACTCTTAAACAAAGATAAACTAACTACATGATCAAAGGAGAGTATATGTGATAGGAGATTTGAACTCAGAAAATTGTGTGTGAAAAAAGATGCACAAAAACTGTGAAGTGGACTGGTATTTATAGGCAAAAGAAATCTGACCATTACAGTGGGCACGGTACCACAAAATGCCCGACGGTACCACTAAATTTAGTGGTACCGTGGTACCGTCCCAGACAGAGATGCTCCAAAATTTGTTTTTGGTGGGGAAGGTTTATTTGGGAAAGTTTGGAGCTGATTTGGGGGGAAAATAGCTGTTGGTGATTTTAAACTTATTTTTCAAATTAAAACACTTCTTTTTAATTTAAAAATATTTTGTAAAATGTATTTTTGAAAAAATATTTTGTCACATTAAAAATGTGAAGTTTAGAGAAAAATATAATCCTTTGATCATTAGTCAAGTTGTAGATTTGTTTGTTCATACCTTGAGTGATTTACGTCGGGATGGAAGTCTACGACTTTGTTGAAGCATAATTGAGATTTCGAGAGATGTTGATGTAAGTATGCATTGATGATTTATGTTTACAAGTAACTTGTGCATTTTACGTTATGCATTACAAGTTACATGTTTGTCATTATTAAAACCGAAGAAACCGTTTAGTTTAAATATCGTAATATTTGCACTAACAACATCTAAACTTGTAAGTGCTGGAAATCCCGCTAAGGAGATTCCTTTCACGAATCGAGTCCTTAGGACGTAGGTCGTTACTTGGATTTATCCAATGTAATGATAACTGTCCCTAAAGGGATTCGGACGGCTGATGTGCCCGACCAAGGTGAATGAAATCAAGACATTCATCAGTAAAACAACCATAGTGGTCTATTATCTAAGAAAATTCCACCGTGATCGATTGGTATTCTCAACTAACATTTTTATGCAGGTACTGATGATAGTCCCGTAGATAAAGACCGTATATCATGAACATCAACATCATCACCTCTACATACTCATACTTATGAATATCATCCTCAACATGCTCAAATCAAGAATGTTAAAAGAAAAAAAGATCAAGTTAAAGACAATGAGTTATATCAAAGTCAAAGAGCTAATCAAGAAGTCAAGAACAAGTTCAAGTATCAAGTGAGGAAGACATAAGTATGAAGTTCAAAGTATTTTCAAGACGCATGAGTATGTTGGAGAAGACGACACGACAAACCATTGAAGATGTTGATCAAAGGCAAGAAAGATCAAGAGACATTAATCCAAGATCACAAAGCATGAAAGAACAAAGAATCAAGACTATTCTATGACGACACACAAAGTTCAAGATCAATAAGACAGAAGACCTAATCACGTGGAGCATCTTTTGAATGACCACCCCTTAGGAGGAGATTGTTAGCATTATAGAAAAGTGATGGTCATTATCGTATTTATAACTTTGTAATGTGTCGTAGAATATGTAATAGAATAGTCAATGGGCTCGTAGATTGGGCTAAGCTAATAGACTAGAAGATAAGATAAACTAGTTCATTTAGTTATGTTGTAATCCATGTCCAATCCACAAACCAAACGAAGCCCATAGGAAAGCCCATTAGGGCGTTTTATGTTTACCATATGAACACCTCAAATGAGTCATTTGAGGTGTGTGCTTGAGTATGTAGTGTGTGTTTTATGAATAAAGCACTTTAGTTTCTTTCTCTACTTTCTCTCTCTAAGTTCCATACACTACTCTCTCTTGTACCACCATTAGTGCTTAATATTACGTGATATTAGTTGATAATATATGGTCCTACAATAAACTAAAAAAGTGAGTTTCAATCGGGTGAAATTGCTATTTGGGTAAAAAAAAAAAAAAAAAAAAAAAAAAAAAAAAAAAAAAAACGAGTAAAATATGTCTACAGTAGTTGGAAAATGAGAAAAATGACGTGGAAATGTTTTTAGTGATATCGATATCTGGTAAATAACAAGAAGTCGTTACCTATATTTGTAGAATTTGAAAAGTTTGTTTCTATTATATAGACTTAACCTTTAATTTTTCATGCTTCGAAATAATTTAGTATTTATAGCATGCCAACTCACAACTTCAGATTGGTCAAAGTTGTTTATTGCTACGAGTGATTACCGGCGAAAATTTTTGTCGAAATTTCCCACTAACAAAACTAATGGTGTGTTTTGTTAGTAAATGGGATTGTAATTGAAGTTAGATTTGGATTTGGTTGGATAGAAATACAAGAGAGAAATATATGATTATTAAAATCTTTATTTGTTTTATAATTAATGTTGATATATGATTAGACTTTGAATAATGTTTTAGAATTAAACTAAAAATAGGATGTGAGGAGAAAAGATTAAGGGCCCTGGGCCCATACGTTTTGATGAAACCACTCATTTTGAACGGATTCTAAAAACTCATACCAGTTAGAATTGAAAATATAAACTAGACTAAACAAACAATGTATATGACAATGACACCTAATCACCTTAAAGATAACACACTTTAAAAACTTTTAAATCACCACTTACTAAAATAGAGAAATGATTGTCACACATAAAAGTAATGACTAATTTTGTGTCTAAACATGTGTGGCAACAATTTATTTGTTGTATCAACCGGATTCAGTTCTTCAAAATCTAATAAGGTACTGACACATAATTTAGGCACAAAATTAATTATGTCTTTTAAGTCTCCTAATTTTTTTCCATTAAGATAATAGCTTTCTATCAAGCTCCAACATTTTAACATGAATATACTATAAATTTATTTTAATCCAAATCTCTCACCACAATTCTCAAAAATATTTTATCCCTCCTAGATTTTGTTCATTCATATCCCCTCTTCAATAAATAATTTTTTCAATAAATTTAGTCAATTGCACTCTTTTGTTTTCATGCTAAATGGATCTTTTAACAGATTCATCTCCTATGAGGAACACTACCAATGACGAATGTCATGCTATATACAAATCTCTATTGCAACAAAGTTTAAATGGAAAAATGAAAAGTGGTTCCATAAGTAACGTCGCAAGACAATGTGGTGTATCAAACCGGCATGAAAGCCGCATTGATTGGCACGAAGCTAAACATCAAGTCGATCAAATAATCAACGGTTGATTTATCTTTGAAGATGCCAAAGGTTGTTGGACGAAAAAAGATAGAAATTGATATGAATTTTAGTTTCGGAGATTTCACAACGCCGACGAACCAATATTTGGTCTCTTGCAAAATCAATGAGTGTTTTAAAATCAACTATGCATAGACGAATGAAAGATGGTAAACTGACCACACTAGTGACATCTATCCGGATCTCACTTGTGAGAATGCAAGAGCGAGTTTAGCTTTTTGTTTATCGATGATTAATCGTTCATTGTCGAGTTTGAGTCCCAACTTTTATGATGTGTTTAATAATGTTGCCCACATTGATGAAAAATAGTTTTACATGTCTGAAACATCAAAACGTTGCTACTTAGTTCCTGGTGAAGATGAACTTTTAAGAACATGTGAAAGCAAAACAATTATCACAAAAGTCATGTTTTTAGCCGCGGTTGAAGGACCAAGGTTTTTATGCCTTCGGCAATGAAGTTTTTGATGGAAAGATTGGAATTTTCCCGCTTGTAACATTAAAACTCACTAAACGTTTAAGTAAGAACCGCGTTGTGAGAACTTTAGAGACAAAACCTGTATTATCGGTAACTAAAGATATGACAAGGTCATGGTCGATAGAGAAAATTCTACTAGCTGTAAAAGCTAAATGGCCACGAGATCATACGGGTCGAGTTTTTATCCAACAAGATAACGGAAAAACATAATCTTATTATGTCTTGAAATATAAAACTTGAATGATTTATAATAGACTAGCAGATAGCCCGCACTGTACGACAACATTAGAGAAGGAGAAAGAAATAGTGGTTGTTAGTGATAGACAAATCTTTGGCACACTCCCAGACCAAGGTTAGACTAGCTCTTGGAGGGTAGATCTTGCACTGAGTACTTCGTGTGAACTGCTAAGAGAAAGGTAGCACCGTTAGTCTTACCGCGGAAGAGGGGTTCCGCGGTTAGCCTCGGGTGTGAGAGTAAGTATATTGATTGAGAAAGATAGTTTAAGTGCGGACTATGTGTAGTAAATGCAGTTAGGTGAGCAGTAATAAATGAGTTGGGGTATTTATACTACCCGTATTTACTGTAGTTGAGTTGATCTGTGCCTTATCGGTTAGTGTCAGGGTCAACTTGCGCCGTCTCTGCGGACGTGTGTCAGAGCAGAGTCCACTTGTGCCGTCAGAGTAGGGTCCACTTGTGCCTTATCTGTCAGATCAAGTGGGGGAGTCCACTTGCGTATTTGCCGCGACAGAGTATATGCTCTGCCCCGGTCTGGGGAGTCTGAGGCATGTGCTTGTCTTGGTTTGGCAAGACTCTGTTCTATAGTGCGAACTGACTCTGCCGCGGTTCAAGTTATGGGGATGTCCGGACCAGCCTACTGGGTCCGGAGGTACTATACCTGATCAAGTCCCCCCAGTCTAGTATACTTGTTTTGTTGAAGAGCAAGTGTTCTAGACTTTATATTTGCGTTCCGCGGCCTTTAGAGGTCGCGACTTTATGGAGGCTGTTGTAGTCTCCGTGGTTGGTTTTAGGATGTGTCCCATGTTGCTGACTGGACATTCCACTTTCCACGTAGTTGGTGGTGACAGGCTGTCATGGGGAACAGCGAAACGTTTTTACCCACGCAATTGCTGACTGATGCGACGTTTTCGGCGGCTGACCGTTCATTTTCTGCGATCATCTTGACAGTTCATCTGGCTAGATCTGTGACCGTCCAATAAGTATCCGGGGACGTGTCAGTTTTGTGGCCTTTCGATTGAAGTGATAGCACGTGCGTGTGTGGCTATAAATACTAAGATTTACACCACTTTTAAACTTTTTACACACAGTTAAAACTTTTCCTTCTCTCTAGAAAACAAGAATTCCTCCCGCCTTTGCTCCTCTTGTTCCTTTATTTCCGGACTTTAGTTTTTTCAGGTTAGACCTCTTTCATACTTGTTCTTCATTTAGCATTTAGAATGGCGCATATAAGTACGGTAACCTCCAAACTCTCTCAGGAAGATGTAAACAAATTTTGTGATAAATATAAGATCCCAGGTCATCTTTTACCTATAGCGCCCGGACCTAGGGATACTATTAGGGATGCTCCAGAAGGAATGATAGGTGTGTATACTAGGTTTTTTGAGTTCGGTAACTTTAGGATTCCCCTTTCATTGTTTTTGCTCCGTGTATTGGAGTATTTCCAGATTCATTTATCGCAGCTATCAGTGTTACGGCTTATAGGGTTAGTCACTTTGAGATACTTTGCCGCGTCCATGGTGGTGTTCCTACTATAGATTTGTTTAGGAAATTCTATTATGCGGGTGTTAACAATGGTTGGATGACGTTAGAGAAGAGGAAAGACCCAAAATCTTTAGTTGTCCCCGTCTGTTATACTAGCGCCCTAGATTCGGTCAAGAACTGGAAGGACCATTTCTTTTTTATTAAGAAGACCATTTTCCCCTTGGATATTCCATGGTATGAGGGAACGTCTGTAGACCGCGACCCTCCTCCTTCTGATGAGGGTGTGGATCTAGAGTTGTTGCGGCTCCTTGACACTAATAGGGCTCCGTTTAAAAAATATCCGAAGGATTTTCTGAACGTCATAGGTTTGAGCCAAACTTGGGATGACGATAGTGCCCGTCTGACTTTTCTACGGCCGGATGAAACGGGTGGGTTGAATAGACTCGCTTTTATCTCCGTTTTCTATTTGTGTGCTTCCGCGTCTAATTTTATTTGCTTTGCTTTGCAGAGATGGACTTGTTTTCTTATATCCAACAGCCTGACGTATTCAAGGTGAAGGTCGGGGAACGCACCTTGGAAAAAGATGAGAAGTCTTTAAGGGCTGAGACCGCTGGGCGTGTTCTTCAACCGCGCGAGGGTGTGGTAAAGGTGGTCCAACATACTGTGCATGATGAGATTGCTGCGGCTAAGGAGGGTAAGAAAGCCGGAAAGAAGAGGGTGGTTATTGATGTGCCCGAGCCGCCAAAAAAGAAGAAGAAACTGGTCCGCGAGAGTGCTGCGGCTGGATCTGGTATGAGCTGCTTACAATATCCTTGTGTTTTGTTTTTTTTTTTTTTTTTTTTTTTTTTTTTTTTTTTTTTTTTTTTATGTATATCCGTACTTACACGTTTTTGTTTTTCAGGTGATCCTTCCGCGGAAGGTCCTGCTACTGTTGATCTTGAAGATGAGTCAGGGTCTGGCTTGAACCGTTCCGGTCCTCATACGGATGAGGGGATTATGAAGAATGCAACTTTTCTCTCTTCTTCTTCCCACACACCTACTCAAGAGCGGTCTGAGGGGAATTCTGAGACTCCTCAAACGGATATTAACGAGTCCCAGAATGTGGAGTCCAAAATGCCAACTTTTGAGGTATTTGATTCGGGTCATCAGGATAAACCGTCCGGACATGCTGAGGGTTTGATTGCTTCGTCCAGTCAAGCGATCAGTGAGGAAGAGGATGCGAGCAGTTCTGATGAGTTTGAGAAGTCCGTATCTGTTGAGACCACGGACACATCTTCCACTTATGTCCCCAAATGGTTGTCTACCAATGGCTTCAAGATGGACGATCCCTGGGTCTGCCGCAGTATTGTTGACAATGTTGCAACTCCGGTCTTCGCATCTGATATGAGGGACATGTCCAATGAGGATCTGATGAATGAGTTCAATCGGCTGTCTACCCGTCAGATCTATGTTAATTCTGAGGTGCGACTAAGGTTAGAAAACGCTCTGTACCAAAATGGTAGGTTGATGAAGCAGCTGGAGGGGAAGAAGAGGATGATTGCTAATTTGAGGGCTAAGTTGTCCGAGCTGGAGGGTGAGAATGCCGGGGTTATGGATCTCCGCGGCCGAGTGTCTACTCTAGAGTCGGCCGTGGATGCTAAGGATAAGGATTTGGAGAAGCTCCGTGCTGACGTTGAAAGGTTATCTCCGGCGGAGACCATGGTTCAGTCTTTGATTGATAAGAATGCGGGTTTGGCTTCAGAGGTTATAGAGCTTCGTGGTGAGAAGGAGGTGCTGAATGAAAAAGTGTCCGGCCTGGAAGTCCTTTGCGGCACCCTTGAGCAGCAGTTTAAGACTCAGACGGAAAAAATTGTTGAGGAGAGTATGAGCTCCGCCCATGCCACTTTTGAAAATCATCTTGCGGAGATGGATAGAAGGCTGGTTGCTATTAATGAAGAGTTTGACACGGAGCTCTTTCCTCAGACTTTGAGGGCTGTTGAAGGCCGCCGCTGGGTTATCGGCCACGGATTCAGGTATGTCATTGAAAAATTCAAAGAGTCCGAGGTTTTGAAGCTCAGACTTGGTGGTTGTATTACCGCGGCCATCAAGGACGGTATACGTCAGGGGCTGGAGGCCGGGATTGTACATGGGTCGCAAGGCATTACACTTGACAAGATAGAGGCCTATGACCCGGAGGCCAAGCAACGCTATGATGAGTCTGTGGTCAGGTTGGCTAAAGTGCCTTTCCCCTTGTTGAACTCCTTGGAGGCGTGTCGGGATGCCCCACTTGAGTATTTGATGCGTGGTTTTGCGACCTTACAACAGGTTTTACCTCTCTAGGGATCTCAAGAGGCTTGCAATCCCCACCAGGCAGTGTACCTAACCGATGTAGTATAGTGAAGTGGCAAGTACCGGGGGATTGATCGTTCTCTAGGGGAATAGTGTCGTTAGGATTGAAAAACTACTCTAATAGGTCTAAGGGTGAGGGAAGATTCTTTTTGTATTTTTTATAATTTTATGAAAGCAAGTAAAATCTCGGGTTTGAAGGAGTGGGCGGAATTAGTTGCTAGTCAACTAACCCAAATAACTACAAATGCAAATAAAATAAAATAACTGAAAATGAAAAGGTTGTGAAACTTATATGGGGAGAAATGTGTTTACTTAGATTTCCTTACTCCCTAACTATCTTTTACCGGTTGATTAGTGTGTATTAATTGCGTGGATGACAGGTGTATTCCTTAATACCAATCGTGGGGTGGCGTACGTACTTCCCCAACTCTACAAGCTCCTACTTCACTCCTATGTCGAGCCGGCTAAGAAGCTCCTAACATGGGATCACTAGAATTCGCTCATGCATTAAATACAACCATAAAAACCTTAGTACGCATTGGTTCATGTTTCTTAAGACGTTCAAGGAAGTTACCGTATAGGAGGTTAGCCAGTTTTCTTAAGCCTAACATCGATAAACAATCATCCAATACAATTAATAACACACTAATAACCAATAATCAATAGTTAGGTTTCATTAGATCTAAGCAAACACAAGATAAATCTAGCCTAGCATGTTAATTAAAAGACAAGAACAAGATATAATCAAACAACACATAGACATATTGATTGATTAAATGATTACTTATCTTCAATTAAACATGGGAGATCCAAGGGTATAAAACCCTTAAAAATGGCAGAAATTCGTCTAGGGTTTCTCCTCACAAAGTTGCACACTAATGACAAAAAATTGCAAAACTATATATAGAGTTTAGGGGCTGACGGCGTCACGTTGTAGATCTTGACGCCGTCACCTCGCCGTGTCTAGGGTTCCCGGATGGCCTTCCTGACGCCGTCCCTCTTTAGTCCTCCAAAATCCGCTCTGGCTTATCAAGGCTTGACGACCTTCTTGACGCCATCCCCCTTTAATCTTCCAAAATTTCTCTGGCTTATCAAGGGCTGACGGCGTCACAATAGAGCTTGACGCCGTCACATGTACTTTCCAGCATATTTTTGAGACTTTGTCGTTTTCTTCACTTTTATGCTCCAAAAACGTCCAAAATGCTTTCTTTTCCAGATTTCTTCTCCAAAGTACCTAAAATGACAAAAGGAACGATTTAGGGCAATATTTGATCAAATAAATACGATTTAGGGCTTAAATGACCCCCTAAAAGCGGTACACTTTTCGCTTCATCAAATACCCTTACACTTGAGATTTGCTTGTCCTCAAGCAAATGCGCTTTTATTCTAATCAAAATACAAGTTAGGGGTCATTTAATGCTAATATAAAAGTAATTACAACAAATAGTCGTTCCACTTTAATCATAATAAGCACGGAGATTACAAACTAGCACCTCACAAGTAGTGTTTAGATACTCACATCTCTCAGGTGTCATAAAAGTATATCTCATAAATGAAAACGGATAATATCTCTCACTACCTGTCATAGCAAATAGATTACCATAGGCTTGGGAAAGGATCAAAAACCTTCTCCACTAGGCGTAAGCACCTAAGATAAACTATCAAAGAGGGCTTTTAAACGGGTTATAACGTTAGGTGTAGGGATATGATAAACACGGTTTTGTTGGATAAGGGATATTTTACTGGTGGCGAGTTAAAGATCTTGATTAATTACATGTACAATATGGCGTTGCTAAGCCAAGACTAGACTCGACTTAAGCTAAAAACAAAATAACAAAAACATAAAATAAACATAAAATGAAACGGGATGGTAGTCCGTATGTCCTACCATCCAAAATAATACATCATAGGGGCGTTGCATTCCCCTTACACTTGAACTTTTACATAACTTTACAAATAACTATTCTAATGACTCGAATTAAGATAATCGAAACACTTGGAGTACTTTTAAAATATTTAGCACATATGGGGGTAATAATGTTGTTCTTCCCCATTACTCCATTACACTAGTACTTTACCCATGAGTCCCAATCGTCCCAAAACAATATGTACAAGGATATGACTCGACTTAGCAACCATGTAATCAATTAGATAATTAACTTGGGGTTTAAACAAATGTTGTCACAATAATGCACTAAAAATGAGTGCATACAAGGTAGGCTAAGGCGATTTGGGTGTACATTTAAGTGGGGTGTAACAAATTCTTCCTTTAAGTAGAATGCTTAAAGGTCAAAACGAAAAGATAGGCTCTGAGGGGTGTACTAGGGGTATCGTGTACTAAAAATGAGTACAACGCAAAGGGTGTGGGAGAATTACTTGACTAATGTAGCCAACGTAATTATAACAAAAACACAGGTGTAAAACAATGGGTTAATCCTAATGCCTCTTATCATGTAGTAAATCTAACTACACGAATGTAGTCTCACTTGTGGCCTCGGAATGGTCCTAACGCAAGTTCTAGAATCTAAGTGCTACTGGTACACACATCATAGCATAAATGCTTTTCCTACCAATTCTAGGGGTGAACCTCACATATTTGGGGGTGGAAAATTTTTTAGTGGTACGGTTTTTATGCTAGTCATATAACTCCTATCCGTGAGACGCTCATTAAGATCAAAGTTTCACTCCTATATGTTGTAAAAAATTTTAAATTTGGCACTAAAATTGCCCTAACAGGTATTTCTCTCAGTTTTATTACACATCTACCATCAAACAAACGAAAAATCAAGCGTAATAGCATTCTCTAAAGTATCGTACTTTACCCCCCCCCTTACACTTAAGATGAACATTGTCCCCAATGTTCAAATAACAAGATGTAAAAGTAAATAAGGTAAAAGAATGAAATCAAATACTCCCCTGATTCGTTTGGTGGATAAAGAGGTAACATGGTTAGATCTTCTTCCAAGAGAATGTAGAAGCTTCAAGACTAAAGCATCGCCAAAAGCTTGATTCCACAAACATCTCCTTGTCCAAAATAACCTGTTAAACCTGAGAAAACAAACACGAAAACCTGCATAACATCGGCGGGATAAATTCTATATAAGGATATAATGCTTGTGGAATGATTATTTTGCAGATTCCTGGAGTTTATAAGTTAGAGATTTAATAAAAACTTTTTATGACAACAAAACTTTCAAAAATTTCAGAAAATTAAAACCTGACGCCGTCAGGTTGTAAGGCCTGATGCCGTCAGAAATGATCTGACAGATTTTTCATGTTAAGTTTCCGAAAAATTTCTGGAAAAACCTATACCTTACTTCCTGGAATTCCTGCAAAATATCATTATGACTCGATACAAGCATTTGACTCAAACTATTACTAATATGTACGTTAATTTAATATTATTACGATTCATGTTCATTCTTGTTCTTGTAAACCGATTTGGATTTCCCTTACACTTATCTTTTGCAAAATACCTTTATATGTAGTTAAGACGAAGTTAAAAACAAGATAAAACATTTTCACAATTTAGTTCCGAACATGAATCAATAATAATAAAAATTAAACATACATACGGAAGCAAATAAAATCAAACAAACAAATAAATAAACACACAAAGCAAATAAAGCTTGGGTTGCCTCCCAAGAAGCGCTTTTCTTTATTAACGAGTCTTGTAGCTAGACTCAAAGTCAACGTACATTACGTTTTTCCGTTTTGCTTCTCAATTGCCCCTCTAATCATCCTAACAACCTCCATATCAACTTTGTATTTAGGTCCTAGGTTCAAGCAATCTTTATAATAAAGGCTTCTCTTATTCCAAACATAGTCCATGCCTTTCTCTTTATCCTCATCATTGATGTCCTCAATCGCACCAATGTTGTCCTTGTCGAATCGAGGCACAAAACGAAATTCATCTACTCGATAAGGCATCCTATATGTGATCCTATCTATGTGATTAGAAAACTGAACCGTGCCTCTCAAACGATCATACTTTAAATTGGATGCTTCAATAAATGGCTTACCTAACACTACGCGAGACAGGCGGCAGTCAACAACACTTGCCAAATCCTCTAAGATCATGAAGTCGGTGGCAAAGGTAAAATTCCCAACAAGGATATGCATGTCCTTAATCCTTCCAACGAAGTTGCAAACTCCACCGGGGCACTTGGGGTCTTTCCTAGGCTCAAGTGGTGTGTTTATGATGTGGCTATAAAGGCTTGAGGACATCACGTTGGTTGGGGATTCACAGTCAATGTAAGCATGCTCAACGTATTGGTACCCAATCATACATGGTATCTTCACATTCCCAGGATCACCCCTCTTAATCTTTGGGTCAATTCTAACTAAAGGTGGTCGAGGGTTATCAATTAGGTTGTTATAGTAAGCAATCTCTTCCTTAGTGGGGTATTCATTGAAATAATCATCCAACCTAGGATCTACCTTCTCTTCATCAAGTTTCTCAATCAACTCCTCAACCGTAAGATTATTACGTTCAAAGTAATTATCTGAGTATATGGCGGTTTCTAGGTTGTTAAAGGCATAATCAAGCTCTATATCAATTATTCTATTGAGCTCTCTGAGGCTCTCTGAGCTCACTAATCTCATCCTCAATTTGGCTACGCAACAAAGCCACTTCGCCAGGTGTAAGGGGTGGATTCGCGTTTTCCATAATGGCAAATTGAATAGTCAATGAAAATCTTATACGAACAAAAGCACGAAGAAAATAGATAGACTAAAGAAAACCTAGAAAAATAAAAATCTCACTAGAAAGGAATCTAGTGAGTAGACCTAATAAAATAAAAATTCAACCTAAACAATAACTATTCCCCGACAGCGGCGCCAAAAACTTGATGCGTGGTTTTGCGACCTTACAACAGGTTTTACCTCTCGAGGGATCTCAAGAGGCTTGCAATCCCCACCAGGCAGTGTACCTGACCGATGTAGTATAGTGAAGTGGCAAGTACCGGGGGATTGATCGTTCTCTAGGGGAATAGTGTTGTTAGGATTGAAAAACTACTCTAATAGGTCTAAGGGTGAGGGAAGATTCTTTTTGTATTTTTTATAATTTTATGAAAGCAAGTAAAATCTCGGGTTTGAAGGAGTGGGCGGAATTAGTTGCTAGTCAACTAACCCAAATAACTACAAATGCAAATAAAATAAAATAACTGAAAATGAAAAGGTTGTGAAACTTATATGGGGAGAAATGTGTTTACTTAGATTTCCTTACTCCCTAACTATCTTTTACCGGTTGATTAGTGTGTATTAATTGCGTGGATGACGGGTGTATTCCTTAATACCAATCGTGAGGTGGCGTACGTACTTCCCCAACTCTACAAGCTCCTACTTCACTCCTATGTCGAGCCGGCTAAGAAGCTCCTAACATGGGATCACTAGAATTCGCTCATGCATTAAATACAACCATAAAAACCTTAGTACGCATTGGTTCATGTTTCTTAAGACGTTCAAGCAAGTTACCGTATAGGAGGTTAGCCAGTTTTCTTAAGCCTAACATCGATAAACAATCATCCAATACAATTAATAACACACTAATAACCAATAATCAATAGTTAGGTTTCATTAGATCTAAGCAAACACAAGATAAATCTAGCCTAGCATGTTAATTAAAAGACAAGAACAAGATATAATCAAACAACACATAGACATATTGATTGATTAAGTGATTACTTATCTTCAATTAAACATGGGAGATCCAAGGGTATAAAACCCTTAAAAATGGCAGAAATTCGTCTTAGGGTTTCTCCTCACAAGTTGCACACTAATGACAAAAAATTGCAAAACTATATATAGAGTTTAGGGGCTGACGGCGTCACGTTGTAGATCTTGACGCCGTCACCTCGCCGTGTCTAGGGTTCCCGGATGGCCTTCCTGACGCCGTCCCTCTTTAATCCTCCAAAATCCGCTCTGGCTTATCAAGGCTTGACGACCTTCTTGACGCCGTCCCCCTTTAATCTTCCAAAATTTCTCTGGCTTATCAAGGGCTGACGGCGTCACAATAGAGCTTGACGCCGTCACATGTACTTTCCAGCATATTTTTGAGACTTTGTCGTTTTCTTCACTTTTATGCTCCAAAAACGTCCAAAATGCTTCCTTTTCCAGATTTCTTCTCCAAAGTACCTAAAATGACAAAAGGAACGATTTAGGGCAATATTTGATCAAATAAATACGATTTAGGGCTTAAATGACCCCCTAAAAGCGGTACACTTTTCGCTTCATCAGTATTTAATGGCGAAATTGGTTTTGGAGGAGCATTGTGATCCCAAGTCCGAGGAGCTTACCTTCAAACCTCCGGTTGCATAAGAGACTGTTTTACCTGAGTCTGTGCTCCGTTTTGTTACTCGCCGCCCCAGAGCCATTGCGACTTATAAAGAGTTCAAGAATAAGATGTATGGGGTGGAGTTTGATTATTCTGACAAGGGTCTTGCCGTCGTACTTCCTAACCCCCTTGGTCCCCAGCCTTCCTCCAGTGTTGCTGCAGTGTCTGCCGAGCCCGTGACAGTTGTGACTACGGAAGTTCCTCAAACCGGGGCTACTGCGGAAGTTGCTTTGGCTGGAGATGGTGTTACACATGATGACATGTTTGACTCCTCCATGCTTGACTCCCAGAATCCTGAGAACCCTCAGAATTAGGTATGTGCGGCTGTTGTTCGGGGGATATTTTGACTATATCTGCCCTGCCGCGTCATTGTGAAGCTTTTTAATCCTTATCTTTTTGTGAATGTAATCCGGATGAATGCATCCGCGTATCTTGTAATCGTTGGGCTAATGAATATAACTTAACCAATTTTCATGTGTATTAACACTTGGTTGTTTTTTCATTATGTGTTTGTTTTTGCCGGGGCTCATAAGGCCGGACTTAGTTTACTATCTCTGTGTATCCGTACTTAAGATTTCCGGGGATAGTTTAATATGGTCAATGGGTTTGCAATACCACTTATATGCCTTAGATAATTTGAGGTGCAATGTCCTCATGCCGGGCTTGTGAGGCCGCTTACGCGTCCGGATTTCGTAGTCCGGGTCATACATGCATGCAAATGTGAACATAAAAAATGACAAAGTAAATTTTTGGGAAAAGTTGTGGAGTTGATCAGACCCCACATATCATTAATTATAGGATTAATACATAGTAGATAACTTAGCTTGTAAACACGGGCTCCCGCTATTGCATACAAAAGATGGGCGTGCTTATACTTAATTACAAATAGCATTTCTTGAGGTTCCTGATGTTCCAAGTCTGGGGTATATCCCGACCGTCTTGTCCTCTGAGCTTATATGCTCCTTTCCCCAAAGCTTCCACGACTTCATATGGGCCTTCCCATTTGGGGCCCAGCTTGCCGGTGTCTTCCACAAGGCTTGCATCATTGCTCCGGTAGACAAAATCTCCTGGCTTGAAGCTCGTGCCGCGAACTTTGGCGTTGTAATACTTCTATATTTGTGTTTTGCTTTTGGCCTCTTGGATTGCCGCGACCTCTCTTCTTTCTTCAACTAAATCCAAATTTAGCTGCAGGTCTTCGTCATTTGCTATCGGATCAAACAGAGCGCACCTTAAAGATGGCATTCCGATCTCGACGGGGATGACAGCCTCCGTCCCATATGTCAGGGAGAACGGGGTATCCCCATTGCTGGATTTGATCATAGTTCTGTGTGCCTATAGCACGTGCGGAACTTCTTCCAGCCAGTCCCGACTTCCTTGATCAATCCTTGTTTTGATTCCTTCCCCTAAGCTTCGATTTGCTCTTTCTACCAGTCCATTTGCCTGAGGATGTTTGACCGATGCAAATCGTTGTTTAATGTTGAGCTTTTCACACCAATCCTTGAAAGGGTTGTCCCAGAATTGTTTGGCATTGTCCGCGACTATTTCCCCCGGAAGTCCGAACCTGCATACGATGTTATCCCACACAAACTTTTTGACCTGATTTCCGGTGATTGTTGCGAGAGCCTTGGCTTCTATCCATTTTGTAAAGTAATCTATTGCGACTATCAGGTATTTGATCCTTCCTGGGGCTTCTGGGAATGGGCCGCAGATGTCTATTCCCCATTTGTAGAATGGCCAGGGGGAGGTGATGGGATTTAACTTTTGCTGGGGGTTCCTGGGAACCGGCCGGTGTACCTGGCAGTCTTGACATTTGTTTATGATTTCCCTTGCGTCCCTATGCATTGTGGGCCAGTAGTATCCGGATCTGATTGCCTTGGCCACAATAGACCGCGGTCCTGAGTGCATGCTGCATGAGCCCTCATGGATCTCTCGGATGACGTAGCTTGCCTGTGCCGGACCTACGCATCGCAACCATGGTTCTAGAAAGGACTTGCGGAATAATACCCCATCAATAACGGAGTATTGTCGTGCCTTGATTTTCAATTTTCTAGCCTCTTTCTGATCTGCTGGAAGTACTTCGTCCTTTATGTAGGCTATGAGGGGGTCATCCAAGTCTCCTCTTCCTCCTCTACCACAGCCATCACTTCCTTCTCTTCTATTGATTTCACCTTCAATGTTTCGACAAGAACTTGCTTTGACAAATGAGCGAAACTGGTGGAGGCTATCTTGCTTAGAGCATCTGCTTGTTTGTTCTGGCTGCGCGGCACCTGTCTGATGGAGAATGTGCGGAAACTTTGTATCAAGGCTTTGGCTTTCGCCAAGTACGATGCCATACTTGCTTCCTTGGCTTCGTAGGCCCCATTAATCTGGTTTGCGACCAGCCGGGAATCAACATTCGCGGACAGGTGTTGGACTCCCATTTGCTCAGCTATCCTTAAACCTGCTATTAGTGCTTCGTACTCCGCTTCATTGTTAGATGCATCGAACTCAAATCTTAACGCGTAAGTAAATTCCGCACCTTCAGGGTTTGTGAGAATCAGGCCTGCTCCTGATCCTTCTTGGCAGGATGATCCGTCAGTGTACAAACTCCAGGGTTCAACATATGGATATTCTTCCGCGGTTTCAACGGAGGCCGGAGTCTTTTCTTCTGGGATTTCCGCAATGAAGTCAGCTAGCACCTGTCCCCTTATTGAGGTCCGCGGCCTGAAGCTGATGTCATGTTCTCCCAGCTCAATAGCCCACTTAGCCAATCTCCCATTTTTTCTGTTTTTGCGAGCATTTGTTTGATGGGCTGATCCGTGATGACAATTACTGGATGTGCCTGGAAGTATCTCTTCAATCTCCTGGCCGCGTGGATCAGTGCCAGAACCAACTTTTCCATTGGGGCATAGTTTACTTCCGGGGGTTGCAATGTGCGGCTGATGAAGTAGATGGGTTGCTGGATTGGACCTCTCTCCACCAGCAAGACTGCACTAATGGCTTCCTGTGCCTCGGATAGGTACATTAGCAGTTCCTCCCGTGGTCGCGGAGCCGTCAGGGTGGGAAGGTTGGCTATGTGGTTCTTCATTTCCTTAAATGCTTGCTCTGCTTCCGGTGTCCAATGAAAGTCACTTTTCTTGATGCATTTCTTTAATGTCTTGAAGAACGGCAGGGATTTTTCTGCTGACTTTGATAGGAAACGGTTGAGACTTGCTAATTTCCCATTCAGGCTCTGCACTTCCTTAAGTGTGCGGGGGGAGGGTAACTGAGCAACCACCGCGGATTGATCCGGGCACGCCCCAATTCCATTTTTGTTGATCAGATGGCCTAAAAACATTCCTTCCTCTGCCCCAAAGGTGCACTTTTTTGGGTTTAACTTCATGTTAATTTTCCTCAACGTTTTGAAGGTTTCTTCTACGTCTCTTAACATCTCCGTCTCCGAATGGCTTTTAATGACCAAGTCATCCACATATACTTCTAGATTCCTCCCAATCTGTTTTTTGAAAGCCTTATCCACCAGTCGTTGATAGGTGGCTCAGGCATTCTTCAATCCGAAAGGCATCTTTTTATAACAAAATATTCCTTGGTTTGTGTGAAAGGCGGTTTTTCCTCGTCTTCCGCGGCCATTTGTATTTGGTGATACCCTTTGTATGCGTCCAAGAAGCATTTGAAGGTGTAGCCGCAGAGGGATTCAACTTTGTAGTCAATCTCCGGTAGAGGGTAGCAGTCTTTTGGGCACGCCTTGTTCAAGTCTTTGAAGTCTACACACATTCTCCAAGTTCCGTCGCTTTTCTTGACCAAGACCGGATTTGACACCCAGTCGTGATAATGGACTTCTCGCATTATGTCCGCCTCTACCAACTTTGCCACGTCTTCGTTGATGGCCTTGTTTCTTTCAGGAGCTTGCCCGCGCTTCTTTTGCCTTACTTGCGCGTACCCTTCCCGGATATTAAGCCTATGTTCTGCTGTGTTCCGCGGCACGCCTGTCATATCCGACGGTTGCCAAGCAAAAATGTCCAAGTTATTCTTCAACAAATCACATAGGTTTTTCTTTCCTTGGTTCGTCAGGCTTCCCCCCAGGGTGACTGTTTGGTCCGCGAACTTAGGATGTATCGCAACCTTTACGCCTTCTTTGGCCGGAACTTCTTCGAAACTTTGTTGTGATGAGGGTTCTGCTACCACCTGACATTCCATGGGCGTGATTTTGTCACTATGTATTGTGACTACCCCTCCTTGGGTAGGGAACTTAATCATGCCGTGGGCCGTAGAGGGAATGAGTTTGAGCTGTCTTATCCCCGGTCGGCCTATTATGCCATTGTATTGGGAGGGTGATCTGACAATCATGAAGTTCATCCAAGCACTTGAGGAGTTCTCTTCATCTCCTAAGGTTACCTCCAATAGAATCTGTCCCAAAGGCCATGACAACTCTCCGCTGAATCCGAGCAGGGGGGTCGTAGCAGGGATCATTCTTTTCTTAATTTCCGGGCTCAAGCGATTGAAACAATGTTCGTACAAAACCTCCGAGGCGCTTCCATTGTCCACATACATCCGGTGCACATGGTGTCCGCCTACTTCTGCCTTTATCACCAGCGGATGGTCGTCCCAGTCATCCTCCCTTATAGGAGGGAAAGATATTTCCATGTTGGGGTAGGCGCTAGAGGTTGTTTTTTGCTTCACATTCCGCGGCAAGGCCTGTATCATGAATATGGCCGGGCCCTTATCTTTAGCCGCTGTTTCCTTCTTGCCGCTCTTGGAGGGCCCGCCTTTTTGGCTCCCATTCTTAATCTCTTTCACTAGATGTGCCAGCTCTCCTGATCTGACTGCTTCTTCAATTTGTTTTCTCAATTGGAAACACTCGTCCGTGTAGTGGCCTCTTTCTCTGTGAAAGTCACAGTATTTGTCCTTGTTTTTGGACTCGGCCGGACTTGACATTGGCGGTGGGGCCGTGAACTTGACTGAATCCATTGCGAGAATCTCTTTTGGTGTTTTTGTGAGGGGCGTAAATCTATCGCTCCGCTTCCGGTCTGCCCTGGAGCGTTGTTTGAATTCCGTCTTTCTGTCAAAAGGCTGGCTATTGGTTGCCCGGGATCCTCCTTCGCCGGACTTCCACGAGGAACGGTCCTGTTTTTTCCTAGATAGATTTGCCGCGGCAGTTTCCCCTCGGACGAAAGCAGTGGTAATCTTCCACATCTCGTCCATGGTCTTTGGGATTTTATCATTAAGTCTCCTGATTAACTCTGGGTTGTTAATTCCGTGCATGAACCCTGAGACTCTCATGCATTCCGGGGCACCCTTTACTTGCATGCTTTCTGCCTTAAAACGGTCAACAAATGCCGTTGTTGTTTCCCCTTCTCTTTGTTTGATGTGATGGAGCTCTACCGGATCTTTAGTATACTTCTTTTGTTGGAGAAAGTAGGACAGGAAGTATTTCTTGAGATCCTCAAAGTTGTCAATGCTTTCTGCCGGCAAGTCGTCAAACCACATTCGAGCATGCCCAATGAGGGTGGAGTTAAACATATGACACCATGTGGGCATGGCCCATCGCTCTACTTTGGCCGCGGTGCAGAAGCTTTTCATGTGGTCCTCCGGATCCCCGGTCCCGTCGTAAGTCTTGACATTGTTAGGCATTCTGGTTCTTTTTGGGAATTTGAAACCCCTAATCCTCAATGTGAAGGGATTAGTGTCTTCAACGTCGTAGGGATGATAAAGATCATCTTTTTCCCCTTTGCTCTTTTCAGACTTTGCCTCCCAGTACTCCCCAGCACTGTCCTCACTTTCTACGGGTGTCCTCTTCCGAGGTCGCTCAGGGCCGGAGTATGTGGACCTACTTCCGGTTCCATGTTCCCTGGAACGAGGGATGCGGCTGAGGGTTGGGCTGGGTGACCTTTTCCTGCTGCTTTCTGGGCCCCTTCCCTCATGGGGACGCCCACCTTGTCTATAACGCTGTGCTTCATTTCTGCGCTCTCTTCTAGCACGGCTTTTTGTTCTAAGCCTAGAGAATACGTCTGCCTTCTTCTCTCCTAGGTGTGACTTAACATCCCCCCTCGTTTCTCCCAGACGGGTAAAAATGGTAGATCGGGGGTATTCCATTTCTTTTTCGCCGCCCCTAGGCTCTTTGCCAAGTCTAGAGAAAATGCTTCGGTAGTGAGAGCTTTCAGAGGGCCCTGATCTGTAACTAGGACTGGATTTTCGCCTTTTTTCGCTGTTTCTTTCCCATAGGGATCTTGACTGAGAGTTTTTGGACGGTTCTTGCGGGGAAAGGTTTTCCCGCGACTCATCCTCGAAATCAAGGCGAGTTCTTACTTGATTCAGCTTTTCTGCACGGACCTTCTCGGACATTAGTGGCAGCAATCGGTCGTAGTGTTGATTGCAAAACTCCCTGATTGCTTCATCCGGGAGGGATTCCACATGGTGTTCCTACTCCTTCTCTTTTCCCGTGTCGCGAGTGTTACGCACGGTGGAAGGTTCCAGGGAAGGAGAAGGATTGTTTCCTTGATTGCTCATGGTAGATTTTTCTTCCTTTTGAAACGCAGTTTATGTAACTGGTCCCACGGATGGCGCCAACTTGTTAGTACAAATCTTTGGCACACTCCCAGACCTAGGTTAGACTAGCTCTTGGAGGGTAGATCTTGCACTGAGTACTTCGTGTGAACTGCTAAGAGAAAGGTAGCACCGTTAGTCTTACCGTGGAAGAGGGGTTTCGCAGTTAGCCTCGGGTGTGAGAGTAAGTATATTGATTAAGAAAGATAGTTTAAGTGCGGACTATGTGTAGTAAATGCAGTTAGGTGAGCAGTAATAAATGAGTTGGGGTATTTATACTACCCGTATTTACTGTAGTTGAGTTGACCTGTGCCTTATCGGTTAGTGTCAGGGTCAACTTGCGCCGTCTCTGTGGACGTGTGTCAGAGCAGAGTCCACTTGTGCCATCAGAGTAGGGTCCACTTGTGCCTTATCTGTCAGATCAAGTGGGGGAGTCCACTTGCGTATTTGCCGCAACAGAGTATATGCTCTGCCCCGGTCTGGGGAGTCTGAGGCATGTGCTTGTCTTGGTTTGGTAAGACTCTGTTCTATAGTGCGAACTGACTCTGCCACGGTTCAAGTTATGGGGATGTCCGGACCAGCCTGCTGGGTCCGGAGGTACTATACCTGATCAGTGGTTGGTGGTGATAGACAATAATAATGATGTACGTTAGTTCGTGATAGGAGAAAGCATCAAGAACATAATTTCTTAGTGTTACAAAACTGTTGATTTTTGTAGCATGGTTATGTTATATATGAGTGAATTCGACATCTTGAGTCCATACTTTTTTTCTCACCACTCTTCTGTGAGGAGCCTAACAAACTCTACCATCAACCAGCAAAAACTGTCCATCTTATACTAGTAAAAGCATAACCGACATATTAATGTGATTTACATGTTCCGTAACCTAAACGGCTAAACCTATTCATGATTATATTTCTTTAATTATATATTAATTGTTATCGATAACAATAAGAATTTTGAATGATTTAGTTACTGTTGACGAATCTAAACGTACGTTTATTATCAAGAATTGTTAGGATTAAATCTCTACTACATATAATGCAAAACTGTTTTTTCTTAATGCTTAAGAAACTTAAAAGTAAGTAGTGTTTAATCTTCAAAATATCATTTTAAAACTTAAATTTGAATATTTTGTTTACTTTCCCACATAAAAGCGTTTTTAAAAATAGTTGCTTTAAAAAATGTTGTTTCCAAAACTACCCAATTTTTATCATTTTTTTTACATATCATATAACGACCTAAAATATGGAACGACGTTTGAACTTTTGATATGAATATAATTTAAGTTTGGACTATACGATATGACTAAAACTACAAAATACGAAACCTACATTCTAAGCTATATATTAAATCAACACAACATATTATTCTAAGTAAAATAACACATTAATAAATCAATTTGGACCTATTCTAGCTCTTGTACATTGTGTACACAATTTTCCTTTAATAATGATAAATATACCGAAAATTTAAATTAAAGATTGGAAGTGAATAAGTCTCCATGCTCTCTACAAAACTCGGCAACCATCCCCTTTGTTTTCCTCATTCACGGCTCAATTCTCCTAACCGTATATTTCACTTCTTCTCTCACACAAACCCTAAAATACTTTCATAAGACAGTAACTTCATTTTGACTCTCATCTTTCTCTCAAGAAATAAAGAAGGCACGACGGTATAACAGGTGGTGATCGTTGGTGTAGCATTGGTTCGATCGGGTAGTTTGGTTCGAGGAAGGTTTTTGTTTTTGATTCGAAGGTTCTGCTGTGAATCTAATGTTCTTTGTTCGTCCCTTTAAATCCGACTCAAGGTATATCTATCCCTTTTGTTTTCTGTATTTTCGACATACATATAACATGTATATATATGTAACATGTAATCACGAAACTATGAGATGTATATGTGTCGATCATGGTTGTTTGGCATGTGTGTGCGTGGTGGTATGTATCGATCTGTATCTATTTGTGCCATGTTTTGTGGCTACCTTTGTGTCGTATTCCAGCCCTCATGTCGACCTTCATCACTACCTAAACAAGTCCTAATCATAAACCTTGAATGGTCATTAATGTGGCGTAAAAGATAAGCAAAAACCCTAGGCTAATTTCATGTGAAACGTGTGTGTGCATAAGTATGGTATGTGTGTTGTGATCGTGTGTGTTGAGGGGCTGCATGAGTCTGATTACTTCTCTTTTTGTTGAGCCCTCACAATTCTTTTAACATAATTAAGCAAGCCCTAAAAATCTAATGGTAATTAATGAGGCGCACCATATTAGAAACCCTAGGTTATGTTAACGAGAGACTTATGATTTTATGTAGAGGTTTGTTATGTTTTGGCTCGTTAATCATTCGAGGTCGTGGGCTGTTTGTGTGTTGTTATTAGGAATGAGTACATATGTTAAGGTAATGATAAAACAGGTCTTATGGAATATATAGTCCTTGTGTGCGTTGGTATAAAGTAAACATGTTATATGATGGTTTTAAACGGGTTTTGAAATGGGACTGTTTTGTAATCTGAATATGTGTGCTTGATAACGTGAGTTTCTTAAGCTTCTAATACTGAATTTCTGCATGAAAACCTAGTTTAATGTCATATTTAAGTTTTTCAATTGGTTTGGAGTGAATTGGAATTTTATTGGTCATGCTTTTGAATTTTGTGGGATCATGTGTCAAAGCTGAGTTTTGGGAACGTAAAATCAGTCGATGTTTTTTATTTTTAATTTTCAAACCACCAGGAACCGAGAGCTCTCCTTTTACAGGGGTGATATTTAGGTTATGTGTGACTTCCAGGAAATTTTGTGGATTTTTCTGAAGTGTCTCCATGGGTTAATTAAAGGCAAACTTTCTGTATGTATGTGCAGTTAACTTTCTAAACAGGTCTGGAAAGATGATTTTTAAAACAATACTTGTGCTCGGTAATAAAATCTATAAAAATTTATGAAAGTACTTAACTGATATGGGAATGACTGAGAATTATTTCAGAATTTTTGGAGCTTAATTGGCAGGCCTCAAAAATCATAAGAATGTGATCCAGATTCACTAATATATCCTAATTAAGTGATATATGATTTAGAAGTACCTATAAACCCTAAGTTTGATTAATTATGAATGACACCCTAACTTACTAATTATGGAAACTTGCTAAATATGGAAAGTTACCAATTCGAGAAAGTTACTTAATTCGGGAAACTCACTTAATTCGGAAAGTTACTAATTCGGGGAAGTTACTAAGTATGGAAAGTTACTAAATATGGAAAGTTACTAAATTTGAAAAGTTGCTATAAATAGCAGGAAAACCTAATATATCAATCTGAAAAACAATAAGTACTGAATCATAAATAACTTATGAAATGGTTCTTAAATAATAAGACGATCATTAATTCATGTAGATTCGCTGAAGAAGGAGTAACTACCGACCCTTGTGTTTTCTGATATGGTTTGATTTGCGGTTTGAGGTACAGATATTCTACCTTTTCTCAGTAAAGGTTTCTCATGACTTCTCGATCCTTGAATTTGATTCATTTGCCTTGATATGATTCCGTTTGATATGATCTGTTTGATATGATTCGCTTTGATATGATCATTTGATTTGATATTCATTTAGCTATTCGTTTGATATGATATTCATTTGATATCCTTTGTTATGATATGATTCCGTTCTGTTGATATGATATGTTGGATATGAAATGATTATGGATATGCTATGATATGATATGTTATGTTCAGTGCCCGAGCTAACTAGCCATGAACGTACCATGGCCATGTCATTAATGGCACCAATGGCATGACACCATCTGTGGCGGTGTGATCAGTCCACGGCGTCCCCATTTGATATGATATGATATGTGATCTGGCCATTATGATATGTGTATATACTTGTCATGAACAGGTGTATATGTATGATTTGTTTTGTGGGGGGCGTATGGATGCATCCTAGGTATTTTGTTTCGTTTTGTTAGTGATTGGGCTGTGCGTGCCTTGCACCCCCTCACTTTTGGGAGCTAGCTACTCCATTTGGTATTCTGGAGGTCTCCCCTCCAGGTACACATATGATTTGACGGATATATGAGATTATGTGATTATTTGGTCTATTCGAGTGTCTCATTTAGACACGCTCGTGGGCATTCCTATATGATTCGTTTGATTTCTTATGATTATCTGATCCGTAGTGTCTCTTGATCTCTCACTTCATTGGACTCATTTGATTTATGATATTTGTTCAGTTGATCTTTGAACTCTCATTCTTTTAACAGATGATATTCGTTTCAGCAGGAGCTTATGTTTCCTTTTTCCTATACTTATATATATGTTTTGATTATTCGTTTGTTATATATATCTGTTCACTGGGCTTTTTAAGCTCAGCCGCATTTCTTTTCCTACGGCAGGTTTTAGGTTGGAAGCTAGGTTTGAGTGAAGAATGCATAGGAGCTCTTAGTGGACTACCCTGATGATAAACAGCCATTTGCTTCTGGATTAGATTTGGATTCATTTTCAGTTAGATTAGTTTGGATTTGTATTTGGCTTTGAGACTCATTATGTTTAGATGTTAGTATTTCATTTATTACCTTAGAATATATTTGTAACTATTATGTTTATAAGTCTTCCGCTTGCGTTTGTATGTTCTGATTGACACCATAATGTGGCATTTTGACCCTTGTCGGGTTGGGGTGTTACATATCATCCCAATATCGTTCTCAATCTCGTTTCATATTTCAATCCAATTTATTAAAATGGAGCGGGTATGATGTTGTCGTGCTCTCGGATGATGAAGATTTGGCAATATGAATTGTTAAATGTTGCACAAAAAACTTAACCACGATATCTTAACTATAACTATTTACCGTTATAAAATCTTATCGCTATGCAGTGGTAGACGGCTAGTTATATCATATGCATCTAAGATGGTACTTTTTAATTTCTTTAAGACATTTCTATGTACTCTTTATAATTGAGTAAAATGAAAGCTTTGCAGTCATGTAGAGTTCTAATGATGGCGCCACTGTTAACTCTCTGTTGAGAGCCTACGTGTTATAGGTTCAGTTGATGTAACTGTTAACTCTCTGTTGAGAGCCTACGTGTTATAGGTTTAGTTGGGGTAACTGTTAACTCTCTGTTGAGAGCCTACGTGTTGATAGATCTATCAGGGTAGCCCCCCACGTGATATTGGTTATGAGTATGAGGAACATCTGAGGCTCAGTTGGCGCGTCACTATATGTGTGTAGTATCTGTGTGATTGATTATGGTTGAGATATTTTGAATTATGATATTATTTGCGAATTTGTTTTGGAACTGTGATTTAGGCAGCGTGAGCCTACGTGGAACTTGACATGTTGTGAACAATGATTTTAACTCGAAAACCTTTTGGTTCAACCATTTTGTTTTAAACTAAAACCTATGAACTCACCAACCTCGTGTTGACACTTTTAGCATGTATTTTCAGGTTTAAGGTAATAGCTTAGTTCTGGAGGCGCTTGGCAAGGGGCACGGTCATAGACTACTCTGATATGCTTGTTGGGACCGCTTTACTTATTTTATGGGCCTATTTCCGCACTACTTTTGAGTAATGTAAATTTTACATTTTTGTTAAAGAATTTTATTCTAAATGATTGAGGTAAAAACCGTTCTTTGTACTTGTGTTATGATACCAATTGAGTAGCACCCCAGTGATATGTATGCTTCCGCTGGACCCGATTTTTGGGGTGTGACACTCCACCTATTTTTAATACTGTCTGATCAAGCTCAGACCCTTAGTCAACTGAATTTTGAGGACAAAATTCTGTTAACGGGGGTAGACTGTAGCAACCGCGAATTTTCCAGGTTGTTACTCAACATTTAAAACTCGATATAATTTATTTTAGTAGTTACATATTTCTCTTGCGTATAACTTATATCTAAACTGCTCGAATTTAAAGAACAGTACCACACGCGTACCGACACTACATTAGTAACGGCATAAAACCAATACTTGTCATCCGGAACCCAAAACCTTGTTTTTTTTATATAACTTTTATAAAAACATACTCGAACACAATGTCATTCGTGCTCACGACAACCCAGAAAACCTTAAACAAAATCGGAGCTCGACACGACACGGGGTACACTTAAACCCCCACAAACACTACAAAAACCATTTAACACTCACCTTTTATTTTATTAAAACTAACTCACTTTTAATTTTCTTCCAAATTAAAAAAAAAAAAAAAAAAAAAAAAAAGGATATATAAAACGATAAAACATTTTATCCTCTCCCTCACTCCTTATCTCCACAACCACACACTGCCTCTCTTCTCTCCCCATCCTAACGTCACCCATCGTCCCCACCATCTGGTTAACTCAGATCTGACTCATCTCGATGACAACATAACTCCAAGAGGTCCCTAGCGACCCTGAAGCCACCCAGGTCTGATCCATTTTGTCTAACCCTCGAAGTCAACATATCCAACCAAAAGAGTGATGACGCTAGGAGGGGACGACATCCATATTTGGCTTGAAGGTCGACTGATGATGAAGAGAGAAGGAATCAAACATCCTTTGTTTACGTTTTTATAATCCAATCGGTTCACAAGTGAGTTCACATACCCAAAAATTTACTAAAGCGAAAATATCCTAGTATAGTTGCAAAGGGAACGTTTCTGTGGAAGAAGGGTGTGGATTCGCTTGTGACGGATTCGGGCTTATTCTTTTGGTCTCCTTGTAATCGACTCTATTCTTTTGTAAGGGTTTCTCGAATTCATTGTACTTTGAATTTTGTTGCTATAATCTATTTTGATTTAGTCGGATCGATCGGTTATATTTTCAGTTATACGATTTGTTTATTTCTTGGTTGTTATTGTTTTGTGTGGCAAACCTAAAATGGATAAACTGGAAACTAAGACTAAGTATTGGCTCAGATCAGGAAGTGTTTGTCGTGAAATAAGTTGTGTTAGTCTCTCGTAGCTGAACTATAAGCAGGAAAGGAGTTAGATTAAAACTAGGATAGAAAGGAAATTGGAGTTTGAGTATTTTTGGTTATGATGATAATCGAATTCCTGTGTTTGTGTTCTAAAACTCGTCCGTATTCATGTTGGTGTTTTGTGTTATGTCAGAATTTTTGGTGTTTGTGTTCTTATTTGGGTTGTGTTTTGTGCTGTACTCGAAGTAAGTATGGGCATATGTATACTGGTATTCAAACTTCTGGGTTGTGTTTGTGTTAAACATTGATATGTTGTGTCTATACTCGAATTCCTGTGTTTGTAGTTCCCACCTCGTCCGTTCTTGAGTTTATTCTTGTTTGTGTTAAGATTCACGAGTCGTCTGTGGTTATGTCCATTCTGAGATTTGTAATCGTAGATTTGCTCGAATAAGTCTGTGTTGCGTTAAGATTTGGTCATTTGGGTGTCTATTTGCTCGGTTAAAAGGGTCCCCAAAGGACTCCAAAATGAGTACTCTATTACTCGATGAATAGAGTCTAGTCCCTCCTCATGAGACCTTATCACTCGTGCCATTTAAAACTCCCCGAGTCGTGTTTATTTCGAGTCTTAGAGCCACCCATAGCCTGCATTAAAATTGGTTCTAAGAAGTACTGGAACATATTCTTTTTTTCCTTGTCTTTTTGCCTGCGTTATTCAGGATTCAACCCCTCAAAGCAGTTAAGTTGTTGGGTTGTTGGTTGTTTACTAGTTGGCTTCTTGGTTGGGCCGCAGCCCACCACATGTGGGTTTTTTCTTCCTTTCCCATAATATTTGGGCCACAGCCCACTCCCGACACAAGATCGTGTTCTATACTTGTTTCGTATATAAAAGCCGTCGTCACAAATCGGCTAATTAATAAAACATGAAAATCTCATATTTTAAACTCCACGACCAACTTTAAATAATTGCACTACTAGATTTCTCCCTACAAATATTTGTATATTTGGACAACGCCACATAGATATATAAACTCGACATAAAACTTTATATAAATAATTAAATTGTTTTCTCTACTCAAACGACTAGAAAATCGTTATATATTTTACAACTATAAATTAGCCGTGTAAACTTTAAACCCGTCCATTAACTCGAGCACATATAAAATTGGAATGTTTATTCAAAACTCATAATGGAATTATAAACTGTGAGATGATTTTAACGTAAACCTTATAATCTTAGTAACACAAGGATTATTTATTATCAAAACATTCTTTTATAAATGCTACTAGACACACACATATATATATACACACACACACACCATTTTTCTTTATTTTCTCATACTTACGCGCATTTCGTAATATAAATACTCACTTGACTATAACATAATACCATCCACGTCTTAATCGTCCCATACGTAGTCTTTCAGTCATTGCCAAACTAAAGACTATTCGTCATAATATCACATAAGCACTTCCAAGAGCCAATACTTTCCAATGATTTAGAAAAAGACTTTTAAACTTAAATGCTGCCACACCAGCAACCATAACATAAACTCTTTAAAACTTTCAGATTTAACTAAACTTTGTAAATTCTTGAACTCGATTCGTGAACTAAAACAAACCTTACTAATCTAGGTCGCGTGTTGGTACTGAACGCTGTCTGAACTATTGTGATATCTGACTGCTACTTGACAAGGTGAGTTCTCGTAGCCCCTTTTTCATTATGTTTTTCTTTGGGGGAAAATGGTACTCAAATGATATTTTAACTGTTTTCATGCTGTGATTATACTGTTTTCATGTTTTTGGACATTATGTGTGATGATGCGATTATATGCTGTGACGTGTTTTGTTTTATGCGACCATGAATGCGCAACTGTTAACTCTCTGCTGAGAGCCTACGTGTTGATAGATCTATCGGGGTAGCTCCCCACAGTGTATGTTTATGTGTGCAACCAGCGTGGCAGGTTCAGTTGGCGCGACACTAGTTTGTTGTGACTTGTGCTTATAATTGGTTATCATGTTCACTTTTGTCCTACACTATACTATCACAGCTCAGCGGTTTTACTTTTAAACCTACGAGCTCACCAACATTATGTTGACGTTTTCTAGTACCATTTTCAGGTGTTATTGAAGCTGCTTAGAAGGTTTAGTATTGACTGGCTTAGCAAGACTTAAGACAAGACCCTCCCGGGTTATATCTCGTGGAGTTGCATTTGATATTCCTTAGTGATGATGTTTAACCTTGAGACTTATGTTATTTTGGATCTTTGTACTTATCCCGTTTGTGGGAGTCGCGACTATTATCTGTTCTATGTATTACATTTAGTATTTCTCTATTGTGACACCTTGTGTTCTTAACTATGAAGTCATACCCCGTAAATGCCATTCCGCTGCGCCGTTTTTGGGGTGTGACAGATTGGATCAGACAGTATTCACCGAAATGTATACTTCATAAAAAAAGTTACTTAAAATATAAATAACAAAAAGTAAACAAAATTATACATGTTATCCCCTACGAAGAAAGATGATGATATTATCATTATCTCACATGTAGAGGGATAGCATAAATACTAATGTTAACTTGTACAAAAGCCATAGACCTTGTAATATAAGCTAGTAGTTGTTCTCTTCTATGACCTATGTGGGATCACAACATATTTTTGCAATAAACATCCACACACACAAGGTTTTTTTAGGGAGTTTTTTTATTTATTTATTTATTTTATTTTTTTTTGTAGTACAAGTATAAGTTCTTAGTTTACCTCAGTTTAAACTCCTTTTTTTATTTTATTTTGAAACTTGAAATATTTGTTCTGTGATTATTTAAGGTAAAACACTCCCTTCTTGCTTACATTTTGAATTGAAAACAAAAAAAGAAATGTTGAACCTCTTTAAATCTAGGTTCTGTTATCATGTTTTTTTTCCAATTTTACTGGTACAAAATGATGAATAACCAAGTTTACAAGACACAACTTTCATATAATTCGTATTATTTGTATTCTTTCATATATTTATTTGTCAATCATTAAACTGATTAAACGTTGGGTTTGTACGATGAGTGTTGGTGCTTGTAAAGATATGGGTTGTTGTTTCATGCGTTCTCAACCAACTTGTTGGTTCGTGTTGTTTTTCATGTATTTGTATTTGTTGTTTGGCTTTTTCTCTTGTGCTTATAATATAATGTTGTCGTTTTTTAAAAGAGTTTATGTAGCAAGATTCTTAAAAGTACTGGTTAAATCTAAGAGCATCACTAAGATAGTTTGTGAAAAAGTTTGTAAAAAGTTGAAGAGGTCTAAAACTGTATGAACCATCGTGGATATATATTTCAAACAACATATGTGGTATGAATATGTCTAGGATTTTGAAAAGGGCCAAAGTTTAAGTCTCTTAAATATTGAGTGTGTTTTGTCACATGAGAAAGGTTTGTGAATAAGTTTATCCATAGTGCAAATAAGTTTATGATATGTAAAGGTTTGTAAATTAATAAAGAATTGATTGTATAAACCTTTTAATAGGTTCACTATTATAGATGCCTTAATACATAACATAAGGCTAAAGGGAGTGGTAGGTGACTCACTCACCGCTACCTCAGCGCCACCTCACATTTTTCTCTCCTCTCACTTCCCCTCACTCACTCTCACCATACATCTGTTTTGGTCACCCTCTCTCACCTTTCATACCCATTTTTTATTTAATTAAATACTTTATATTTATAAACTAAAAGCGTAAATGTGAACACACGAAATTAAAAATCTTTATTCATAAATTAAAACATTACATAGATTGTCGAGTTGTAAAAAAATACACGAAAACTAAAACACATACGAGGTTTTTTTGGAGGATATTTATAATGAAACGGAATGAAATGAATGATGGAGATCATTTCCTCCCTCATTACATTGTGCTTCATATAAATATCCTCCAAAAAAACCCGCGCATGTTAAAATAAAAATACAAATTACAATACGATGCGAAATTTAAAAAACAATACGAAAACTAAAACATAATCGTCCTAATTGTATTTTTCATGCAGCCAAATAAACTTAGCATTGATTTGTTCTTTTATTTTCCCCGCCTTTCTAAACAGAGCATTATGCATCTCGTAATTTTTCATAGATTCTTCGTTTAAAAAAAGTCTCTATTTGAGCATGGTTTTTAGGCGGAATGTCATTGCAATTCTCGTATGCTTGTCTCAGATCATCTTTAGCTTCGCATGCCTTGTCAAATTGCATGACTAAGTTGATCAACGCTTGTTGACGAGCGGTATCCTCCGCAATCAGTTTTATCAACTAAAGCCATGATTTCATCGATGGTATGTGGAAGCGAACAAGCCATATCAGATTTTTTGCGGGGATTAAATATGAAGTTATGTAAAGTTTATGTAATGTTTGGGGTATTTATAGTTGAAAAATGGGGTTGTTAATTTTTAATTTTTTATTATTATTTTTTTTAATGATCAAATTGGTAACATAGTACAATGAAGCCCACAGTTTATGCTTTGTAACATTGGTGACCGGGTCACCAAACTTGGGCTTTTTTTCTCCTTGTCGCGTGTGAATGGCCATATATATCCCTGATGAAGTGATATCTAATATCAATGTGTTTTGTTCTTTGATGAAGAACAGGGTTGTTTGAGATGGAAATTGCACTTGCGTTATCACAAAAGATGAGAAACATCTTATGATGGATGCCATAGTCACTGAGTTGACTTTTCATCCATAGTACCTTTGCGCAACAACTGGCTGCTGCAACAAATTCAGCTTCTGCTGAGGACATGGCAACTGATTGTTGCTTCTTAGCACTCCAATAGACTAATTTTCCACCAAGGAATTGGCAGGAGCCTGAGGTGCTTTTTCTGTGTATGTTGCATCCAGCATAGTCAGAGTCTGAGTATCCTTTGAGATCAAAGCCTGAGCATTTTGGATAGTACAATCCAAGGCTTGGAGTACCTTTCAGGTACCTGAGGATCCTTTTCACAGCTGTGAGATGTGATTCTCCTGGGTCAGATTGATATCTGGCACACAAACAGACTGAGAATTGGATATCAGGCTTTGATGCAAGTAGATACATCAGTGACCCAATCATTCCTCTAAATAGGGTTTGATTGACTGGTTTACCAGTAAGGTCAGGACCAAGGTTGTTTGGAGGAACCATGGGAGTTTTGACTGAGGCACAATCACTGAGCTCATACTTTTTCAGTATGCTCCTGGTGTACTTTTCTTGACTGATAGAGGTTCCCTTATCAGTCTGCTTGATTTGCAGTCCAAGAAAGTAAGTGAGTTCTCCCGTCATGCTCATTTCAAATTTCTTTGCCATCAGTTTTTCAAACTGTTTGCAAAGTTTATAACTTGTTGAGCCAAATATGATATCATCAACATATACTTGTACAAGTATGATATTATCATTTGTCCTATAGATAAACAATGTGTTGTCTATCTTGCCTCTGACAAATTTGTTTTGGATGAGGAAGGCTGAAAGAGTTTCATACCATGCCCTAGGAGCTTGTTTCTGTCCATAAAGGGCTTTATCAAGCTTGCAGACATAGTCAGGAAACTCACTGCTTTCAAATCCAGGAGGTTGTTGAACGTAAACTTCTTCTTTCAGCGAAACATTTAAGAATGCACTTTTTACATCCATTTGGTACACTTTGAAGTTCATGTAGGTTGCAAATGCAAGGAAGATCCTGATGGCTTCCATCCTTGCCATTGGTGCAAATGTCTCCTCATAATCAATGCCTTCTTGCTGATTGTACCCTTTGGCAACCAGTCTGGCCTTGTTTTTGATGACTATGCCATTTTCATCAGATTTGTTTTTGAACACCCATTTCATGCCAATGACTGTAACATCCTGAGGACATTTGACCAAGGTCATTACCTTGTTTCTGTCAAATTGTTCCAGTTCATCATGCATGGCTTGAACCCAACTTGGATGTTTAAGTGCTTCTTTGACACTTTTGGGTTCAATTGTGGAAATGAAGTCCACAAACAGACATTCATTGGCTGAGGCTGCTCTTAGTTTTGCAGCCATGCTTCTAGTGAGCATGCCTTCAGTAGGCTCTCCAATTATATTGACAAGTTCTATATCTTGAGACCTAGTCCAACTGTCCCGAGGTCTTGGATACTGATTAGAACTTGTGGAGGCCTGATTGGGTGGAGGTGTAGGTTCTGGTGCAGACACTTGATGATCTTCAGGATCTTGAGTGTCTGAATGGGTTGGCTGATCATTGAGATTGTTTGGTTCCTGAGCACTTTGTTCAGACTGATTGATTGCATCAGTACTTGTTTGTGCTTCAACAAACTCAGTGATGGTTGGGTAAGGAAGGTAGTGAGGGACAATGTAGTAGGAGATATCAGCATTTGCTTGATATTGAGTGGAAGGATCATTCTCAGGATGATATTCATCAGTAGGATATCTTGATGAATCATCAATTCCTATCTCTTCCACTGAGGTGTCTGAGGATCTGATTGCTTCAGTACTCTCATCAAAGGTAACATGGAATGTTTCCTCAGTTTGTTGTCTCCTAGTGTTGAACACCCTGAAGGCTTTTGAGACAAGAGAGTATCCTAGGAAGTATCCATCATCAGCCTTAGCATCAAATTTCCCTAAGTGATCCTTGTGATTATGAATAAATACAGGACACCCAAAGACATGAAAGTAACTGATGTCAGGGATCCTTCCCTTGAATAACTCATAAGGGGTTTTGCTATGTCTCTTGACAATGATGGATATGTTCTGTGTGTAACAGGCAGTTTTTACTGCTTCAGTCCAGAAGTGTTTGGATAGGACTGATCCATTTAGCATTGTCCTAGTTGCTTCATTGAGTGTTCTATTTTTTCCTTTCAGCAACACCATTTTGTTCAGGTGTGTATGGAGAGGAAATTTTTTGGGAAATGCATTTCTCATCACAAAAACATTGAAGTTCATGGTTTCTAAACTCTTTCCCATTCTCAGTCTTAATTTGTTTGACTTTTATGTCATTCTGATTTTCAATGCTCCTGAAAAAGGACATGATTGTTCCAGCTGCCTGACTCTTTTTGGTCAGGAAGTAAACCCAAGTATATCTTGAGTATTCATCCACTATGACCAGTGTATACTTCTCATGGTTGATAGATCTAGGACTGATGGGTCTAAAGAGATCCATATGGAGAAGATGAAGGCAGTTCTTGATGAAAAAGTTTGTTTTGGTTTTAAAGGATTCTCTATGATGTTTACCCTTTTCACAGGCAGAGCATGGTTTATCCTTTGAAAACACAAGTGATTGTAAGCCAAGGACCTTGTTTTGTTTCACAAGATTGTTTATGTTTTTGAAGTTCAGATGGGAGAGTCTCTTATGCCAAAGCCAGTTAAGGGTTTCAGTGGCCTTAGCAAAGAGACAAGTTCCATTCTGAGTTAGAATGGACATGTCTAACACATAAACATCTTGTCTTCTTGGTGCAATAAGGACTACTTCCTTGTTTGCATTGAATATGGTACCTCGCTTATCATCAAACTAAACGACGTATTTAGCATCACATAGTTGACTGACACTGATTAAATTGTACTTTAGACCATTGACATAAGCTATCCTAGTAAAGACTATACCACTGCAGTTTACTGAACCATAACCTTCAGTGAGACATGATGAATTATCAGCAAATACCACCTTGGGTCCTGGTTCTTCTACATATTTGTGCAGATACTCTTTCACATCAGTCATGCTCCTTGAACATCCACTATCTAGATGCCAAACTGGCTCCCTGGCATGTCTCTGCACAAATGGTAAACTGAGTTACTTCTTTCTAGGACCCTTCTTCTTGGAGGGCTTGGCTTTAATAGCCTTCTTAAAAGTAACAATTGATGCATGATCAGTGGTTGAGTGGACTGGTATGTGCTTATTCACATACCTTTTATTTACCAAAAACCGGACCAAAAAGACCAAAAACCCGACCAAAATGCCAAAAGATATTGTGTTTTTGTGTTTTTATATATGCAGGGACGGATATCGAGAAAAACGACAAAAGACACGGAAAAACCCGAGAAAACGAGCACGAGATGTGGAAAAGACTCAGAACCGGAACCGGGAAAGAGATTATGGTCAAAAAGTCAACTGTGGTCCTCATATTATCAGAGATGTTCATATTCAGCCCTTGGATCTACTTTTGAAAAATGGCAGCATTGATCCCTTATTGGCAAGAATAGTCCCTAGAATTTTACACTTAAAAATCACTTAAACCTTATAACAATTAAACCCGGATCCACCCTTACACTAATTCAACCCATCTTATTCACTACCCAACCCAATCCATACTTAAACCGGACCCTTAAACAATCCACCCAACCCACCTATTTTATAACTCAACCCAACCCAGCCCACACTACACAACCCATCCTATTACCTGAAAATCCATTACCCGACCCAACAATCCACCCGGTCAAAGTTATAACAACTCTCGGTCAAGCAAGATAAAAAAAAAATAAAAAAACACACACCTCACCCCGCCCCCCTTTTACCCCTTTAACCCAGGAAAGGATGAACCCTAGTTACTATTCACACAAGTAAATCCAAAATTCACAGCAATTAAGGGCAAAAGGGACAATGATTGGCTATTCTAGAAGGCCCTGACATGAAGAATGACGCGTGGCCGCTGCTGATTGGAGGTAACACCTCACTACTTTGATCGAACGGTTAGAAATCAAGAGTGGAGATCAAGGAAAGATCTAAGGGTTGATAGGAGCTGTGGACGCACGAGGATTGCCAAGCTGGAAGACCCAGAAGGTTCGGCTGAGCACTATAAATAGGAGAGGGTTACTCCTCATTTCGTATGTAATTTTTTTAGTTATCGTTATGCTGTCAAAGTTAATTCTGAATTGTAATTTTTATGCTTTGAGTTAGTTTTTTTATTTGTAATCTCTGATTTTGTTTGTTTTTTCAATCCTTTAGCTTGTAATAGGTTTAAAGTATTTTCTGAGTTTTAAATATAATTCTACTTTGTAATCTCATAATTTTTATTAATGAAAATCTTCATTTGAGGTCCATTTGATTCTGATTATTCTATAATTAGTTGTTTTGATTCAGTTTAATTTAGTTTATTGAGAGCTTTTATTATTTTCAGCTTTTATTCAAAGATATTAAGTCCAGGTTATACATATTCAACTAAAAAAATAAAAAAAATAAAAAAATATAAAAAAATTCACAGCTTCAAATAAGCTATTTTTTCCTGAGTAAAGTTAAGCTCATACAATCTCTTTAGCTTGATGTGAGTGATTGCTGAAGTTCAAATCAGTTTTGATCTCAAGAACAACAAGTCAACCAAAAGTCAACTGAGGCATCACAGTGATAAATCTGGTGATAATTCCTGGTAGTTCAAACTTATTCGGGAAGAGTTTGGCCTATCTAAAGATAGGTTTGGTTAAAGTTACCCTCTGTTCAGCTGAGGGGATAATTTGTAAGTTTTTGCTCATTTTCTTTTCCACTCAAAATTTAGTATTAGATTTGCTGGTGTTTATTTGGATTCAGTAGTGTTATAATTATAGAATAAGTAGTTAGAATAAGCTTTGGTCAATTTGTTGGTTTTAGTGGAATTAGTTCATAGCAGTTAGTTAAAGTGGTATGTGCAGGGACTGTTTTAAGAAGTTAGTTGTAATACTGTTGGTTTGCAAATTTCTGAGGTTGGATTAAGTTGAGTAGAGGTTATATAAGCTAGAATCAGTTGGTGATCAAGGTTTAATTTCTCATAATTAGAATTTGCTTGTTGTTGGAATTTTGATACTTAAACTGCCTTTATAAGCTCAGCATAAGCTAGCTTATTTGAAAGTCTCAATTAGGTATTTCTGTGTTGCTTTTATGTGTTTAAGTAAGTGTGCAAAGGATAGTTGGATTTCAAGTAAGTTTGCACAAGTTTTTGGTCAAAACACTCCCTCTGCTGTCACAGAATACTCTGTGCAGTCTTTGGTTCTTGACTGCTGATCTCTGCTTTCTAGTAACTTATTGGATTAAGCTTAGGTCCCCTTATTTGGTTTTTAGGCAGTTGATACAACAAGCTTCATAGATAATATCTGGGATTCAGGTTGGTGGCTTATTAAGGAGCTTATTTCTAGTTTGCAAAATCAGCCTTCATCACTTATCTCTTTCGCATCAGTTAATGTGCTTGAACACCACTTGATCTAGAATAGAATTAGGTGAGCAATTGGCCACAACTTTTGGGCATATTGGGTTTTATAGTAGATTTCCACCTAGGCTATAATCCTGTGCTTCTGGACTCCTTAAATTTGCTTTTTCTAAGCTTAAAAATAAGCTGCAAAGTAGGGTATTAGGCTGTTTTGAATCTGAATTGGTAATTATCTGTGCAGCTTCTCATCAGCTTATTCCTTTAGCCTATTTGCCTTTTCTGAGTTGTTTTAAGCTTAACATAGTTCATTGCTACTGTCCTTAGCTTTTTATAACTTTTAGCTTATTTTTGCTTATTTTTAGCTTATTTCCTATTAGCTAATTTACTGTTCTAGCTTATTCATTCATAATCAGCTTCTGAAAATATTTTTCTTAAATTTCTTATTTAAAATTAAAATTCCTCAAAAATTTCCAGATTTTTCCAACTTGTTTTACTATTTTTAAATCATTTAAATAGTTTTAATTAGTTTTTAATTCATAAAAAGTCAAAAAAATATTTTTCTTTTTCCAAAAATTTTCTTTTATCATTTTTAATATAGGAAAAATTATTTTGCATTTTTAGAGTTTAAAATTTAGAAAATCACTTTTATTTACGTTTTTAAATTACGTCGCGTTCGTCTTTAAAATTCAATTTTCGTTTAAATGTTTAGTTTAATTGTTCTAATAGCGTAGTTTAATTGTTAATCTTGATTGTTATTTAAATATTAGTAGTGTAATCAAAAATCAATCACTCTTATTCACATTCACTACACGAATCACAAATCCCGAATCACGAAATTCCATTCAATCTTCATCGGGACTTCGACTCGGGTTAACACATATTTCTTTGTGTGTTTTCCTTGAACTATAATTGACACGAATCAGTTTTTGGCGCCGCTGCCGGGGAAGGTTGACGCGAATTTGTGATTTTGTTTTTCGAATCGTGTTTTGAAGACCCTTCCTCGGAAGTTATCGTTTTTATAAAAATAAAAATACAAAAAGAAAATAAATAAAACACTTTTCCTAAAGTGTTTTCAAAAATACCAAAAATAATATATCCTCGCTCTCGAGAGGGTGTTGTAAACCATTCCGAATAAACAACAAAAGAGATCGTGAAGTTAAACGTTTCTCGGATTATTTCTTTACTACAACCTATACACGGGGTTTAAGGAGGTCTTGACATTAAATTGCAGACCGAAGAGAGATCCATTCTTCTCTCCCGCCACGCTGCGCGTAGTTTTGAAAGAAACGAGTACGGTTGATCAACGATCACCAAAAAAAATATAATTTTAATTTTTCCTTATAAAAATAAAAATCCAAAAATATTTTCATTTTCAACTTTTGTTTTTGATTTTTCTTTTTGATTTTATTTTTGGTGTATGCACACCCGTTCTTCTTCTAACCCTCTTCTTTCACCACTTTCAAATCCCGAGAGGATTATCCGTCAAAACAATCGTGTTCATTTCTCAACCGTTGAGGAAATGGCCAACAACCAACACGATCAACACCCGCCGGTGGGTGTTGACAATCACAACCAAGGGCAAGCTCCCGATCTCCGCACTATGCAAGAGTTACTCCAGTGTCCCACCGTGGGATACGGAGATGCTATTGTCATACCCCCGATTCGAAATACAAATTTTAAACTCGAGACCGGTTTAATTCAACTTGTCACGGGAAATCAATTCCATGGTTTTGATCGGGAGGATCCTCACAATCACATCCGATGGTTCAATAAATTAACCTCAACACACTACCATAAGGATGTCCCTCACGAAACAATCAAATTGATGTTATTCCCATTTTCGATCGAGGGGGCGGCCCGAATTTGGCTCGAGAAAGAACCTCCTCAATCAATCCATACTTGGGAAGATCTCGTCCATAAATTCGTGAACTATTTCTTTCCTCCATCTAAAATGACCAATGCTAGGAATGAAATCACAAATTTCCAGCAACGATTTGATGAGAATTTCGGTGAGGCATGGGACGGATTTAAAGATCTCCTACGGAAATGCCCACATCACGGATTTTCGGAATTGCATCAAATCGATACGTTCTACAATGCTTTAACTCAATCAGATCAGGATTCACTCAATGCAGCCGCCGGTGGCAATATCATGAGTCGAATGCCGAGAGAAATTCTTTCAATTATTGAGAACAAATCTAAGGTACCTACCTCAAGGAACAAACCGGTTGTTTCTAAGGTGAGTACCCAAGCTTCTAGCAGTGATGCTAAGATCGACAAGCTTGCAGATATGTTCGAAGCTTTCCTTCTCTCACAAAAGAAACACTCTTCTCCACCCGCACAAGTGAAAGCGGTGCAAGAGAATTGCGTTATTTGTGGTGGTCCCCATCCGTATTATGATTGTCTAGCTACCGATAGCCAAGTTTGCAATGCTACTGCAGCAGCTGCAAACTATAATCAAAATCAAGGATTCCGTCCTCAAGGTGAAGTTAACTACCGAGTTAGCAACCAAATGGGACCACCCGGTTTTACACCCGTCCAAAACAACCAAAACCGTTTACCTCAAACCAATCAAGGTTACAATCAAAATCAAAGCTACAACCAAAATCATGGGAATTATAATCAAGGTTTTGTTCAAAACAACCGAGGGCTAAATCTTCCAAACAATCAAAATCAAGGATTTGTGCAAAACCCATCGCCCTCGGATGAGTTATTAAAATAATTCATTCTTCAAAACCAACAGCAACAAAAGAAACAAGAGGAAATGAATAGAATGATGATTAATCAAATAACCGAATTGAACAAACGTTTAAATGATCGACCCTCGGGTTCGGGTACTACTTCTCTCCCAAGCAACACGATCGCTAACCCGAGGGGCGATGCTAAGGCGATCACGACTAGGAGCGGTGTTTCATATGATGGACCCATGGCTCCGGCTACCGATTCTTCTCTACCTCCCAAGGTAGTCGACCGTGAACCCGAGGCGACCAAGGACATGGAACCTCCTACTAACAACGGAGGAACCAAAGACGTCCAACCTCCGGTCATCCATCCATCTGAACCAAAGGTTGTGCTGGAGCCCGAAGAAATTCCCGAAAAAGCTCCCGTCAAAGCAAACCTTCCGTATCCTTCGAGAATGAATGATCAAAAGCTCCGCGATAAAGCTTCAAATCAAATGGAAAAATTTTTCCAAATTTTTCAAGAATTACATTTCGATATAAGCTTTGCGGATGCTTTACTTTTGATGCCTAAGTTTGTTTCCACTCTCAAAAGTTTGTTGAGTAACAAGGAAAAATTAATCGAATTAGCAAAAACTCCTCTGAACGAAAACTGCTCAGCGGCAATTCTCCAAAAGCTTCCGGAAAAGCTTGGAGATCCCGGAAAATTCCTTATTCCATGTGAATTTCCGGGAATGGTTGAATGCTCCGCCTTGGCCGATCTCGGTGCTAGCATCAACCTAATGCCGTTGTCAGTATGGCAAAAGCTTTCTCTGCCCAAACTTACCCCCACTTGTATGACCCTCGAGCTTGCGGATCGTTCCGTAACCTGTCCCGAAGGTATAGCCGAGGATGTCTTCGTTAAAGTGGGGAAGTTCCATTTTCCTGCAGATTTTGTGGTTGTTAATTTTGACGCCGACCCCCGGGTTCCTCTCATTCTCGGAAGATCATTCTTGAGGACCGGGCGTGCTTTGATTGACGTCTATGGTGAAGAGATTACTTTGCGGGTTGATAAGGATAAAGTTACGTTCAACATTAATCCGAACTCGAAACCTCAAACCGACAAATGCAATGTCGCTACGGTTGATCAAAAGTTCGATCCCGTAATTGCTCCTAAAAGAGTTGATCCAAACCTTTCAAGATTCACGGTCAAGAGTATGTCAGAAAAACGTGCTGAGCTCAAGGCTATGAAAATCAATCCTGGATCGAGCAAATGGTTTGAGTGTTGTGCTGCAAATACTAAGAGTATTCTTGATGATGATGAATCTGATTCGGAGACCACAACGGAAGAGGTGGAAATTGCTAGCTCTAAGAGCACACCTCTTGTCCCACCTCCGGAGCCGGTTTATCGTGTAGATTCTGTCCTTTCCGACTCTTCTCATCCTTCTCCTCCGATTGAGGGAAGTGAAATCTCGAGGGAAGAGTTCGAAGTTTTGTCTGATGATGCTCCAATTTCGCCGGAAATTGTTGAGACCGATAGTGATCCTGGGGAAGATGTCTCGTTAATGAAATTGGATGAACCACTATTTTCCCTTCCCCCGGAAGATGTTAAAGAAAAGACACCTAAATCCGTTCCAGTTGTTGATTCAAAATCAGAAGAGCAAAGTAGTGGCAGTACCACTTCTTATATTGATTCTCTTCTTGAGGAGTTCACCGATGAACTCGCTCACATCGATCCAATCCCACCGGGGGATGAGGACGATAACTTTGATTTTGAATCTGACTTAAGAGAATTGGAAATTTTGCTGAACCGTGATCCATCGAAATGTGATTCTTATCACGAGGAGTTCACTGATGAACTCGCTCACGACGATCCACTTCCATCATATGATGATGATCTCTTTGACTTTCATGCTAATCTTGAAGAAGTTGAAAATCTTTTATACCATGCTCCATCATCTGATTCTTACACCGAGCTTAATGATTTACAAGATGATGATGATCTCTTCGATTTTAGGGCCGATCAAACCGAATGGAGAAATCTTTTATATGGCAAACCTAATGATGAAAAAGGCCCTAAAATTGAAACCATAACCGAGGATGCTTCAATTGTCTCTAATGACTTAGCTCCTCATTCTCCCGAGGATGATTTCTTTATTGAGTCCTCCATCGAGTACCCTGCTGAGTTTTCTTGTGAGGACAAAGTATTTAAGCCAGGCTTACTCAATGATGGTGAAATTCATCCTTTGATGAAATTGACTCGTGCTAAGAATTTAAAGTTTCCTGCCTCATCTAAGGAACTTTTAATTCTGGAGAAAAATGATTCCTCTCTGCTTCTTTCTATTCAAAAACTCCCATTCTGTCCGGAGTCATCTCTGCTTGAAACTTTACCCCGGCATCACCGCTTTCATCTTCTAAAGCCGTGGGTATCTCAATCGGAGTGGAACTTTCGTGTGCTTCAATGTTTATCCAAACATCTTGAACGAAAGTCCGATTGAGATTATCTCTTCCACTTGCTCCCCCAAGGACAAATAAATTCGGGGTCGAGTCAAGCTCATGTGACTCGGTTAACAAAAACAAGCGCTTCGTGGGAGGCACCCCATGCTTATCCATCTATCCTCTTATCTTATTTCTAATAAAACATGAGGAGGGATCCCCTCTTCCGTATCTGGTGTTTCGTGTTTTCTGTGGTATGTCCAGGAATGCTCGATGATGAAGACTCTCGTGCTCGTAGTTTCCTTCACGCTACTCGAGTTTCATCATTCGCTGCTCATCCGATATCCTAAATCTTATCGTTTACATCTATCTTTTGGCATAATTAATAAATGGCCTTAGATTTTTGTAGGAGAACCCTTACCTTTAAGACATTGAGGACAATGTCTCGTTTTAGTCTGGGGGGGTAATCTTTCGATTTGATTTTGCCTTGCATTTTTGCCGTTTTCTCATGCAATCCCGTTTTTCCCCCAAAATTGAAAAAAAAAATCCAAAAAATGAGAAAAATTTAAAAATTTTTGCAAAAATATAATAAATTTTGACATTTTTGTTGACTTTCCGCTGGTGAGAGTAGGAATAAAATTCTGACTTGACCGGGCGTGTTGAGCCCTAGCTTGTCTCCTTAACCATTTATAATCTATAAGCTCGTGCTAGTCTTTTACACAAGGAGCTAGAAAACGCGAATTCTTTTTAAGAGTTTGCAAGTTCCCGTATTTGACTTTATATATGCATGGCTTGATTATTTGGCTAAGCATTCGTGGATCTTATTATTTAAGATTTTAAATTTGCGAAGAACGAGAAATGATAGAGTTGTTTATAAGTTAGATTGCTAAACGTGGAGTAGTTGGATCTCTTTAGAGCTCATCAAAGTTATTTGTGGCTTTTTGTTCCCATAAGCTTGTTTCACCTAAAAATAGTAATCTAGGAATAATTAAAGCTATTTTAGTTTTGACAATAATTAGTTTTTATTTCTTCCTTAGAGAATCCTTGCTTATGAAAGTTGGGTACACATCAAGGTACTGCCAGTGTTACGGTGTAATAGACTATTCCATCTTGCCGGCTCGCAACCGATGTTGGGATTGTTATAAAAGCCGTAGGACTCGGGATTTGGCAAAATATATAATGAATAATAATAATGTATAATAATAATCCAAAGCCATAAAAAGTTTTCTACATCTTGCCGGTTCGCAGCCGATGTTGTAGACTTTTAATAAAGGCAGAGGAAAAATTCCAAGGTCATAATAGACTATCACATCTTGCCGGTTCGCAGCCGATGTTGTGATTGTTATAAAGGGCCAAGGACTAATACGTTAATGTGCTCAATAATGTTAAAAAATTGCCAAACTTCGACTCCGGGGGTATCCTAATAAAGGCTTCTGTCTCTGGACTCGTAGATGAGTTGTTTCGGTCGCAAATAAAAGGGATATCCTCAAAATCGTGTTAAATCAGAGACCTTGATGTGGACCTCATTTTTGTATGCAACGGTTTTCGAAGGAAGATTTGAAAACTACTTAGCGTCTAAACTAGATATCTTTATCGGACTAAAAATTATCGAAACGAGAATTTGAAGAAATTCATTTCTCACCAAAAATAAAATAAATAGAGGAAAATAGGAATTTGGGAACAAGGAGTTCACAATTAGCTTTTCTGAGTAGTGTTGGCAATCTAACTTGTAAATAACAATGATTTCGTTTTTAAGCTTAGTTTGGGGACTCGTGAAAAATCAGGGACGACGAATTTTATCCGTATGGTCACTTCTTTATGAGTCGTGTTTCCTGCTCGAAGACCCTAAAAGTTATCATTAGATAATGATTGTCAACGAAGCCGTCACCTAAATAATAAAGAAAATTAACAAAATAGAATAAAAAGGAAAATCGGGGAGTTTTTAGAACTTAAGATTTCTTGATCTCTTTTGAAAATTTTGCTACTTCTCAAAGTTAGTAAAAAGAGATTGGAAATTTTCGGTTTCAAAAACGTGTTTTTATAACATTGCATGAGGACATTGCAATAGCTTAGTCTGGGGGAATTTGGTATGGCTTATTCACATACCTTTTATTTACCAAAAACCGGACCAAAAAGACCAAAAACCCGACCAAAATGCCAAAAGATATTGTGTTTTTGTGTTTTTATATATGCAGGGACGGATATCGAGAAAAACGACAAAAGACACGGAAAATCCCGAGAAAACGAGCACGGGATGTGGAAAAGGCTCAGGACCGGAACCGGGAAAGAGATTATGGTCAAAAAGTCAACCGTGGTCCTCATATTATCAGAGATGTTCATATTCAGCCCTTGGATCTACTTTTGAAAAATGGCAGCATTGATCCCTTGAAAATCCAGAATTGGCAAGAATAGTCCCTAGAATTTTACACTTAAAAATCACTTAAACCTTATAACAATTAAACCCGGATCCACTCTTACACTAATTCAACCCATCTTATTCACTTCCCAACCCAATCCATACTTAAACCGGACCCATAAACAATCAACCCAACCCACCTATTTTATAACTCAACCCAACCCAGCCCACACTACACAACCCATCCTATTACCCGAAAATCCATTACCCGACCCAACAATCCACCCGGTCAAAGTTATAACAACTCTCGGTCAAGCAAGATAAAAAAAAAAATAAAAAACACACACCTCACCCCGCCCCCCTTTTACCCCTTTAACCCAGGAAAGGATGAACCCTAGTTACTATTCACACAAGTAAATCCAAAATTCACAGCAATTAAGGGCAAAAGGGACAATGATTGGCTATTCTAGAAGGCCCTGACATGAAGAATGACGCGTGGCCGCTGCTGATTGGAGGTAACACCTCACTACTTTGATCGAACGGTTAGAAATCAAGAGTGGAGATCAAGGAAAGATCTAAGGGTTGATAGGAGCTGTGGACGCACGAGGATTGCCAAGCTGGAAGACCCAGAAGGTTCGGCTGAGCACTATAAATAGGAGAGGGTTACTCCTCATTTCGTATGTAATTTTTTTAGTTATCGCTATGCTGTCAAAGTTAATTCTGAATTGTAATTTTTATGCTTTGAGTTAGTTTTTTTATTTGTAATCTCTGATTTTGTTTGTTTTTTCAATCCTTTAGCTTGTAATAGGTTTAAAGTATTTTCTGAGTTTTAAATATAATTCTACTTTGTAATCTCATAATTTTTATTAATGAAAATCTTCATTTGAGGTCCATTTGATTCTGATTATTCTATAATTAGTTGTTTTGATTCAGTTTAATTTAGTTTATTGAGAGCTTTTATTATTTTCAGCTTTTATTCAAAGATATTAAGTCCAGGTTATACATATTCAACTAAAAAAATAAAAAAAATAAAAAAAATAAAAATAAAAATTCACAGCTTCAAATAAGCTATTTTTTCCTGAGTAAAGTTAAGCTCATACAATCTCAATAGCTTGATGTGAGTGATTGCTGAAGTTCAAATCAGTTTTGATCTCAAGAACAACAAGTCAACCAAAAGTCAACTGAGGCATCACAGTGATAAATCTGGTGATAATTCCTGGTAGTTCAAACTTATTCGGGAAGAGTTTGGCCTATCTAAAGATAGGTTTGGTTAAAGTTACCCTCTGTTCAGCTGAGGGGATAATTTGTAAGTTTTTGCTTATTTTCTTTTCCACTCAAAATTTAGTATTAGATTTGCTGGTGTTTATTAAATGATCAGAATTGTTTGATGATGTTTATTTGGATTCAGTAGTGTTATAATTATAGAATAAGTAGTTAGAATAAGCTTTGGTCAATTTGTTGGTTTTAGTGGAATTAGTTCATAGCAGTTAGTTAAAGTGGTATGTGCAGGGACTGTTTTAAGAAGTTAGTTGTAATACTGTTGGTTTGCAAATTTCTGAGGTTGGATTAAGTTGAGTAGAGGTTATATAAGCTAGAATCAGTTGGTGATCAAGGTTTAATTGCTCATAATTAGAATTTGCTTGTTGTTGGAATTTTGATACTTAAACTGCCTTTATAAGCTCAGCATAAGCTAGCTTATTTGAAAGTCTCAATTAGGTATTTCTGTCTTGCTTTTATGTGTTTAAGTAAGTGTGCAAAGGATAGTTGGATTTCAAGTAAGTTTTCACAAGTTTTTGGTCAAAACACTCCCTCTGCTGTCACAGAATACTCTGTGCAGTCTTTGGTTCTTGACTGCTGATCTCTGCTTTCTAGTAACTTATTGGATTAAGCTTAGGTCCCCTTATTTGGTTTTTAGGCAGTTGATACAACAAGCTTCATAGATAATATCTGGGATTCAGGTTGGTGGCTTATTAAGGAGCTTATTTCTAGTTTGCAAAATCAGCCTTCATCACTTATCTCTTTCGCATCAGTTAATGTGCTTGAACACCACTTGATCTAGAGTAGAATTAGGTGAGCAATTGGCCACAACTTTTGGGCATATTGGGTTTTATAGTAGATTTCCACCTAGGCTATAATCCTGTGCTTCTGGACTCCTTAAATTTGCTTTTTCTAAGCTTAAAAATAAGCTGCAAAGTAGGGTATTAGGCTGTTTTGAATCTGAATTGGTAATTATCTGTGCAGCTTCTCATCAGCTTATTCCTTTAGCCTATTTGCCTTTTCTGAGTTGTTTTAAGCTTAACACAGTTCATTGCTACTGTCCTTAGCTTTTTATAACTTTTAGCTTATTTTTGCTTATTTTTAGCTTATTTCATATTAGCTTATTTACTGTTCTAGCTTATTCATTCATAATCAGCTTCTGAAAATATTTTTCTTAAATTTCTTATTTAAAATTAAAATTCCTCAAAAATTTCCAGATTTTTCCAACTTGTTTTACTATTTTTAAATCATTTAAATAGTTTTAATTAGTTTTTAATTCATAAAAAGTCAAAAAAATATTTTTCTTTTTCCAAAAATTTTCTTTTATCATTTTTAATATAGGAAAAATTATTTTGCATTTTTAGAGTTTAAAATTTAGAAAATCACTTTTATTTACGTTTTTAAATTACGTCGCGTTCGTCTTTAAAATTCAATTTTCGTTTAAATGTTTAGTTTAATTTTTCTAATAGCGTAGTTTAATTGTTAATCTTGATTGTTATTTAAATATTAGTAGTGTAATCAAAAATCAATCACTCTTATTCACATTCACTACACGAATCACAAATCCCGAATCACGTAATTCCATTCAATCTTCATCGGGACTACGACTCTGGTTAACACATATTTCTTTGTGTGTTTTCCTTGAACTATAATTGACACGAATCAAGTGGACTGAGCTTCCACATGTTTTGCATTTGATTGCAGAAGTGGACTCAGTAGAATGAGAGGATGTCTTGGTCATACCTCTTCTGGTCTGATTGACCTTCTTATGTCCTAAGGTGTCATGAGTGGGATCTCTACATATGTCACAAATAGTGTCCATAAGGCAATCCTCAGGAAGGTGGTCATTGTGGCTACAGTGTGGGCAAGGTGCAAAAGGCTTGGCCTTTTGTTTCTGTTTCTGCTTAGAATTAGAGGGATTAAAAGCCTGTGCTTTAAAGTTTGCAATCTTTGATGTGGCTGTGTATGATTGGTGATCAGAGGTCCTGTGAACTTCCTTTTGGCATATCATGTAGTAAAGGATTCTAAAACAATCATCAGTGGAATGATTTGTATAGTGACATAGCTCACACCTTTTGTTGGGAATTAAATGTTCTGAAGATTAGTACTGCTGAGAAGAATACTCTAATAGTACTAACTGCTAGTGTATATCTGAAGACTTCTCAAGCTATAACTAACAGTACTAACTGAAGTTAGTACTGCTACTACAAACAAAGGTACTGCTGATTCCTACTGCTGGATGGATAAATGTCGCGTATACTACTGCTGGTTGGATAAGTATAAAAAGATATTTGTGTATAAAAGTCAAGTATATACGGTAGATAATATCTTTGATTTGTAGTCAGTCAATCAAGTTGTAAACATAGATACATGTTGTATCTTAGCTACTGACACACTCAACACATGCAAAGCAAGTAGTTCGACAAGACTTATCATTTATTGTAAAGATCTTCTTTGGACTATAAAAAGAAGATCTTAGACTAGATATTAGATATGCTTAATTCGTGTGCTTAATTCATATGTTTAGAATATCTATCAAGAACAAAAGAACATAACTTATCATAGAAATCACAAGTCATAGAAACATATAGATTCAAGGTTTGTAACCCTAGTGATAGTGAAGATCACTCGTATTATTATTTTAATAATATTGAATCGTTTGGTGTTAACATTGTGTGTTCATTGTTCATTACTAAAGCATTACTGTTCCATTTCAAATAACCAAATAACCTTCTAAGTGTGGTTAAGTAGATTCCGCATACTTAACCATATTAACTCAAAGTATCACATACACAAAGTTACAAAGGACTAACATCCTTAAAGTGTATCGATTCACCTCTCACCTTTGCATAGGTATTGAGAGTTTTGGTTTGGTGGTGCTTGAGGAAGCTGATTTGGGTTCCTTCATCTTAGATTGAGAAGGTTTCTCAGAAGATTCAATCTTCTCACTTAGCTTCCTGACAAGCTCAGCCAACTGATCAATTTTTGAATCAAGGCTTTCTGTTTTTACTTTAGAAGGGACTGAAGTTGTTGAGTCATTAGTAGGAACTGAGACTTCAGGTATTTGCCTTTTCAGGATGCTTTTTCCCATTCCTGGCTTCTCCTTTGGAGAATGCTGAGAGTAGACCAATGGTGTGAGGTCCGAGCTTGGTGCAGCTCCTTGAATGACTTTCCGAGGTGGGAGTGGTGCATGTGATTCTGATTCAGACTCATTTACTGACTCAGTACTACTGGGTTTGTCAGTGAGTCCAAGCATATCTTTCAAAGCCTGACTTTCAGGAAGCAAGATTTTCCCAGTCTCAAAGTTTGGTAACTTACTGAATGGGTTGTCTCTGACAATCCAGTCATTTGACTTGGGTTTCATTTCCTGCTCAAAAGATATGCCAGCTAGAATAAAAGCCTTTTCACTGTGATTCTTACTGGGGGTTTCAGTGAGTTGGTCTTCTCCTATGACTTTCTTGTTTTCACTAGGAATAAGACTCACAGTTTCATAAACCTTAGGGTTCTTTTTAGTCCAGCTTTCAATGACAGCCTTTTCTTTGTTAAGTTCATTTTGAAGAGCTTGATTTTGTTTCAAAATATCAGTGTTTTGAATTTGTAGTGTAACAGCTTCTAACTTGGCCTGTTTTAATACAAGCAATTCATCTCTACACTTATTTAATTCTAACACAAGATTGTTATATTTTGAAAGTAGATTAAGCCTTTGTTCTTCTATAAACTTAATATCTACACTAACGTAATTCATATAAGACTGCCAATCAGAATCATCATCCATTGAAAGTAAAATATTTACCTTTTTCATGGTCATGTTGACCCATTCTCCATTCCTTGCATGGCTTTTTTCAACAGCCAGCTGATCACCATCTGAAAGTGCCATCAGTGCACTTACTCTAACTTCTTCATCATCTGATGAGACCTCTTCTACATCCCAGTCATAGGCTTCAGCTACAAGAACCTTGTTCTTTGCTTGAACAGGTTTGGAAGTTTGAGCAGCCTGAGACATTGAGGGATTGGCCTCAAGGAGAGCAAGTTTAGCCTTAGCTTTTCTATATTTTGCCTCTAAATCTTTTTTACCCTTTTGAACATTATTGTTTTGAAAATGTTGGGTAGACTGAAGCATTTTAGGTTGAAACTTGCTAGTTCCTGAAGAAGAATTGTTTTCAGAAAATTTATAAGAGGGTTCTGAGATGGTTTTTGAATAACAGTCTTTAGCAAAATGACCCTTTTTACCACATTTGAAACATTCAGTGGTTTCATTTGCTTTAGCTTTTGAAAAGTTTGACTGATTTCTTTTGATAAAACGTTTTGAATTAGCAAGGAGTGCCCTTTCTTGGAATTCCAAGTGTAAATCATTTAGGTACTCCTCACTAGTTCTTTCATCAAACTCATCATCAGAATCCTCTTGAAAATCCTGCACAACACCATTAGAATAAAAGGCAGTTGATATGGGTGAGGAAGTCAGGGCCTTTTTGGTCTCAAGTGCTTTCTTTGAGTCTAGGTATCTCCTAGAGATTAAGTTGTCTTCATAGACAAACTTCCCATAGATCTCAGGGAGCTCAAGGGTCTGAATGTGATTAGCATTCCTGAGGCCATGAGAGAAGTTTAGCCACTTCTCAGGGAGACTGTTGACAAAGCCAACATTGATCTCATGCTTAGACAACACTACACTATTATTTGATAATTCATGTATCAGGGTCTTGTATTTGGTATATGTCTGAGAGAGACTTTCAGAGTCCTTTGCCCTAAAAGTGTTATACTCAAGTTTCAGGTCCATGATCCTGTTTTCCTTGGTATCTGAGGGACCTTCAAAGCTATGAACCAAGTCAAGCAAAGTTTGTTTGGTTGTTGTACAGTTAATGACTAATTCCATTGTATCGTCAGGAAGACATGATACAATTATGCTTTTCAGGCACTGGTCTTGATTGACCACCCTTCTCTCATCTATAGTCCACTGAGCTTCAGGTTTAATTAACCCCTCAGCAGTCTTAGGGACATAAGGACCTTCATTGATACAAGTGATGTAGTATGGTTCCATACCAGTCAAGTAGCAAAGCTTTCGCTTTTTCCACTTGCTAAATTTTCTAGCTTCGAGTCCGGGAGCCACAGCTGAATAGCTACCTCCCTTTTTATCGACGAGCTGGGGGACATTAATATCAGCCATAGTAGGATCTTGGTTTTAAAAACCTTTTGAGCACTCTTTAGTTTTTAAAAGATTTTACAAACCTGGCTCTGATACCACTTGTTGTTCCTTTTACACAAGTAGAAATAACTACAAAGTTAATCTAATTGTGTTCTATGACCGAGATAATGTATTGATTAATTATAAGAAATAAGTAAAACGTAAATATAAAAACACAAGTTTTTTAACGTTTAAATTCTTATTAGAAATTAATTAAAAGAATCTATACCCAAGTGTTAGCGGAAATAACACTTGGGATTGAATAGACAAGGTATGGTATGTTCTCCTCTCTAAACTCAAGTTATTCTTGAGTGGCAACTGTAAAGGAACCACTGAGCTATCTCAGGGACTAGGTTGCTCTTTGGAGGGGAAAAGAGATTTTGTGAAAGTCTAAGCTTTTAATGCACAAAACTTAATCCATTTTTCTCTCTTATGATCCTATTTATACACAAGTATAAAAGAGCACCCGTAACTAGTCTGTACAAAATACAATAGTATTTTGTCAGTTCCAAGAATCTATTTTGGGAATAGGTTGAAACTGCTTTCCGAGTGTCAGCGATGACACTTCTCGTCTTCAAGCCGTTTAGGGAAAGTTTGACTTTGGCGGCGATAAGACTCCTCCTTATCTTTTCAAACTCTTTCCGCCTTGTCCCGCCTTTCTTTCAGACTTCAGATTCTTCAGTCTTCAGTCTTCAATCATTATAGTTGTTGAGGAAACTAGGGTTCAGTGAGTTCTTGTCATTACTCACTAAACCCATTACCTTCTTCTTTGGCTTAAGTGACCTCAGGGAGTTCCGCCTCACTGAGTGGTGAATCTTTTTCTTAGACTCATCCTAAGCATCTTTAAGGTAACTCACTGAGTGACTGTTCAGTCAGTGACTTGAGAGCGTTCATGGGTGATTAATCACTTGGATAATTTGTATTCAAATCCTGTTTTTCAGGACGCTTGGGTACTGACGGACCCAACAATAACCATTGAATTTTCTTGAAAAACTAGGATCCAAATTTTCATAATTTCACTACATCAGTTGATCTGCTAGTAATGAAAGTATAAAATATGGTAATCTGTCGAACAATAATTGGCAAAGAATTTCTAATTCCTAGATCATTATGGGATTTACATTTTCCACATTCAATTTGCAAAGTAAGCATGTTTCATCCCATCTCATGCCTTAAGTTTCTAGGTCTCACTAACAATTTAATTAAGTTGTCTAATTTAGAAACTGTAAATTCTCCATATATGGTCTCACGCATTAACGGAAATTTATATTGTCATTGTAATCTAGTCAAGGTCTCACTTAAGCTAAATTACAACTTCAAGTGTTTCTTATAATTAGATGGCATGAACTTAAATTTTAGGGTACTAATTTTGATGTGTCAATCAAAATATGTACGAAGAAGCATGCACACATCTTCGTATCATAAGTTTTCAAAACATTTTATTTACCAATTTTAGGCTAAGATTTAAATCAACAAAGTTTTAATTGAGGTATTGGGTTCACCAATCAAAGAATTACCTACAATTATCGCTCACTATATCCTACTACTGCATGAGTCAAAAGACCCAAGTTATTCGGATAATTACCACAAAGTGGCACGTGGAATTGAGGTCAATTCACCCTTAAGATAATTTTGTACATTAATAGCCATACTAGGTAGCTCCAATTTGACGCACAAAGGAGCGGAGAGACAAACGTCAGCACTAAATGTCAATTAAAAACGCGTCTCTTTCGGTTTGACAATTTAATGTCAATCCTCCTTATACCCCTCTTATAGTTTGTCAAACTGGGTGAGCCGTTCACACTATTGGTACAAAACTCATCACTCAATTAAAAGTTTATGACTTTAAGTCTTAAAAACATGTTATAAATTATAATCTTGCTAGTCTCGCCTGGGAGCAAATTACCGTGCGAAGCGAACCACTATCGGCACATAAGACTTTGCAAGATCTATAATTTATTACAACAAGTTTCATAGTTATTTAGTCCATTTATTTTCTATTCCAAAAATTACCCTTTTTTGCTTACAACGTGTCATACAATTTAAACAAAAAACAAGTAATTAATAAAAATAAACAACTAAATAAGCACACATAATCTTAACAATTAATTTATGTATCAAGTAGCCACATGCAAACTTGTTGATAAAACCTATTAATAATCTTTCTATGTTTCATTATGCATATATTTAACTAAGACTATCACCTAAAATGGTAGGTGAGCCACATGCATCGACGTATCTATTGCGTTAGTCTTAGCAAACATATACCAAATAGCACATAATAGATTCATTAATATAATTAATTGAGGTCTTCCCCAATTTTAGATCTATCATAATTACATGTGTAATTTAACTTAACAATTAATCAAACCCTAATCTATGATAAACATGCATGTTTCATCATGGATTAATACAAGTCACAAGGAACGCAACTTTAACCACATAAACATGTTACAATTTTAGGGTTTTAAAACTACAAAACTAATTTTTAATTATAAGGGCATCGCCCCCCCCCCCTTAAAAATTAGGGTTTCAATTTTTTAAACCCTAAAAAACCGACAAACATGAAAACCTAATCCAAGATTTGTTTTTTTTATGTGTTTCGGTAATTTATTACATGTTAAAACGGCTCATGATGCCACTGTTAGAATTTAATAATCATGACTAGTTCATGTATTAATCTAGTAATCATCATACACATATGTGGAAGCGTATGATCTAATTTTAACACATAAGAATTAACCGAATATTAAAGTGAACATACCTTTTGATTCTAGCACAACAAGAATCAAACTTCAAATCTTCTTCAATCTTTATCAAGAATGGATTAACGAGATACCCCTTACCGTTTTGTATCTCAATCCAAGATATTAACTATGATGAGTTAATACCACGATCTTGTACACACGTACTATAACCGAATTAATGTTTATGCTAGTAATGTAAACACAAAATAAACCAAACAATTTTGTTTATGAAAAATCAAAGTCGATCAACCCTTTTAGGGTTTGGTTCGATCGGCCAAGCAAGAAAGAAGAAGAGAAAAGGGTTTAGGGTTATAGCAAGTGCACAAGAGTTAATGAATCAATAACCCTAGGTCTTGTATATATAGCATGACAATCTTTGAGAACAAGTTGGCATGAGATTGGGTTACCAAAGCCCATAGCCGATCGGCCTATGGAATCCATAGAGTTTCCGGAAGCTTCTTGTTCCTCTAATTTCATCTATAGTCCTTCTTTTATTCTCTAACGGTCGTTAGTCAATTGTCGTTAACTACTTAACGTCCATTAGTCGTTATTTTGTGTTTTGATAATTAAATACATAACGGTTTATATATTAATTATTATCCATTAATTCTTCATACGTAAAGTGTGCAATTCCATGGTCTCGAATTCGATTCTAGACATACACATATTAATATTTGTCCATAAAACTAACAGTGAGTTCTAGGGGTTTCCCTTCGCGGGTCTCTCCTAGTGGTTCGGGTCACGGGGCCTGGGTCTCTCATAGTGGTTCGGGTCACAGGCCTGCCCGTTTGGATGGTTTAACTCAGGATCGGATTTCAAGTTTGGTGCCGTTCTAAAAAAAAAAAGAAAAAAAAAAAAAAAAAGGTGTTTGTATATTTGGACATGTGGTTAAAATGAATTGAGAAACAAAGGCTATTGGTAGCATAGCTGTCAAACTCACGAGTTTACACGTAAGATCGTACGATCTTACGTGCACACCAGCCAAAATCGTGTAAACTCGTCATAGGATCGCACTTTAGGTGGGATCGTACGATCTTACGTAAACTCGCGAGTTTACACGTAAGATCGTACGATCTTACGTGCTCACCAGCTCTTTTGTTTGGAAAATGGGAAACGGGAAACGCCTGGAAACGCGGCGGAAACGTTTCTGAAAAATGGGAAACGTTTCAAATCTTTTGGAAACGCCTGGAAATGTTTTTGGGACATTTATCTGTGTTTCTGGGCCATTTAAAAGCCCAGTTGACGGCGGTGAAACAGATTTTCTGGTTAAATTCTCGCTGGAGATGGCTCCGATCTGGTGGAGGATTATTGCTGGAGCTCTAAGAAATTGTTTTTGTTAGTTGAAATGTGAATAACAGTGTTTTGAGTGATGAGTATGAAGTAAAAAGATAATGGTGATAAATTAGTGTGGATTTGTAGCCATTGGATGGTGTGACACGTGGAGTATTGAACTTTGAGTCTATCTTTTTGTCTATTGTGTTTAGGTGAGTTTTGGCACTGTATCTTTTTGACACGTGGAGTATTGAACTTTCATAGGCTATTGTAATTGAACAAGGATGAAGAGTAGGTAGAGAACATCTCATGAAGAGTAGAAATATAAAAAGTTTGACTCGTTTATCATTTGCTTATAAAATATGATAAATTGGTAGGATCGTAGGATCTCGATCCGATCTTACGATCTCGATCTTGCAAAGACAAAAATGATCTTGCGCGGGATCGCGATCTTGACAGCCTCGATTGGTAGAGTTTAAAGCCTTGAGAAGCATTAAACTTAAAGCTAATGAAGCAAAGAGTACAAGTTGTTGAAACATCGACCATTTATACTTATATTTAGGCTATGTTTGGCTGACAAGATTATGAGATGACTATGCTTATTTTTCGAAAAAAAATAATTTACTTAAAATATAAGTCTTGTTTGACAGACATAACTTATGAGATATCTTAAAAAAATAATCTTTCATCACCTCTTAAAATCAAATGCTAGTTCATGTAGCTTATAAAAATAATCTTCATTTATAATCTTCCGCTTCATAAGTAGTTCTATCAAACATCCCTTAATTTATAATAGTTGATACAAGTAGTAGAAGCAAAAAAAATAATCTACTTAAAATATAAGTCTTGTTTGACAGACATAACTTATGAGATATCTTAGAAAAATAATCTTTCATCACCTCTTAAAATCAAATGCTAGTTCATATAGCTTATAAAAATAATCTTCATTTATAATCTTCCGCTTCATAAGTAGTTCTAGCAACAGTTATTTTTGTCAAACATCCCTTAATTTATAATAGTTGATACAAGTAGTAGAAGCAAAAACGTGAGGTGACTAATAAGTGACGTGGAGCTTGACTTAAACAATCATCCTTGAAACCGTCTCCTCCATTTTCCTTAGAGTAAATTACACCGTTCGTCCCTGTGGTTTGGGGTGATTTTCACTCTGAGTCCCTATTTTTTTTTTTTTTGCTTTTTTAGTCCCTCAATAGTTTAAAACGCACGACGTGGGTCCCTAACTCAAAAAATGGGTAACGCCGTATGTTAACAGAGAAGTAAGCAGGGGTAATTTAGTCTTTATACCTTATATCATAAGTATAAGAGTTTATAACCTAAATCAAACACACAAACCCAGACGTTAACACATTCAAGAACACACACTGTTGAGAAATCCACTCCCTTTCGAAGATGGTGTTTTGTCATTGTGGAAAACGTGCAGTGGTTGTTACATCACGGACACCAACGAATCCAGGTCGAAGGTTTTATGCTTGTCCTGATAGGGTAATAGTTTTTAATTTGAAATTTTGATTTTTAGGGTTTAATGATTATTGATTAAAGTGGGTAATTATTTTAAGGGTTTTCTTGTATAGAACTCTGATTGCAGGTTCATTGATTTCTTGGACCCCCCAATGTGCCAGCGTTCAGTTCAAATCATACCTGGACTTCTGAGGAATATCAACAAACTTCAAGCCTATTTGAAACAAGTTCAAGATGATCGTGATAGGGTCAAGAAATATCTGATTAGGACTTGGATTGGAATTTGCTTGTTTGTTTTGTTGAAGCTATTATCTTAGACCTGTAAGATGTTGTAGGTTGTTGGCCTTGTTAGTTGTTGGCCTTATTAGTTGTTTAAGTTGTAACAACAACCTATGTTTTGTATTTTGGTACTCTTTAATGAATGAATGGGTTGTTATGTAGTTATTGTTTTTGTGTTTACATGGGTTGCTTTCATAGTTAACTAACATACTTCATTATAGATGAAAATTGACTTTGAAAAGTCAAATTACATATTGCTTAGTACTACAGCAGTTTTATGGTAGGTCATACAAGATACAAGCATTAGATAGTTAAGTCAGACTAAGCCCTTTTGTTTTTTGCATTCCCTTTTGAACCACCCATGGGATTTTTGGCTACAAAGGGATTGATTTTAAGCAATTCAGCAGTCTCCTTATTTGGCAAGCCCAAAACCTTCTTCCTGTCTTCAAAAACTAGCTTATCAAGAAATTTTCCTGTAAGACTGCTGCTAGGACTGCTGCTAGATTCACCCTTTTTAAAACTTGAATAGTTTTTTGGGAAATAACCAGCCCATGAACCTTCATAAGATGACTCATCACTTTCACTACTTGAGATGTTAATTACCTCTGCACACACACACAAAAGAAAGTAAGCAGTATTGGAGAAAAAGGAAAAATAAAGTTAGTATTGTTGGGAAAAAAACCTGGTTTGATGTTAACCAACTGCTTGGAACTCATGTTTTTAGTTTGGGTGGATATGAAAATGAGACTCACCAAACTGCCTTTTTATAATGTCTATTTGTATTGGGTTGGTATGAGTTCCAAGAATATGCAGCTTTCTATTTGTCTGTATTGACCAACAAATGAGAAAAAAATAGTAGTATGCAGCTTTCCACTATGCTAAGATTCTTAAGCTGGAATGAGAAAAAAATAGTAAAACTTGATAAACCAAACTCAGCACAGAAACTTTGACTTTTTAAGTCAAAATTGATAAAACAAAGTCAGCACAATAAGTTTGACTTCTTAAGTCAAAATGGATAAAAAAGAAACTGACATGTACACACCTGTATACCATCACATTAAAGACATGTACACACCTGTATACCATCACATTAAACAACCAAATTGCAAGCTGAAAACACATAACCATGTGACTGCAGTCACATATTAGATTAGCAAAATGGTACACATTGTTTTGTTGCATATACTGCAACATTAAATAACCTAACTTCAAGTACAGACATAGCAAATGAAAAGTTGACAATTACAATAGTTTTGTGCATAAAAATCATATCTAAATAACCACAGACAATTACACTTTATTTTTTCCCTTGTTGGCAGTCTTTTTGGTCTTCTTAATAGTGTTACCACCATCAGCAGGCTCCTTCTCAGATACTTGCCTTTTTTTGCTTGTTGGTCCTTTGCAGCTTCTCTTGTTGTGTCCCTTTGTCTTGCACAACTCACAAGTCACTGTCTTGTTCTTCCTAGAAAGCTTTCCAGTGTTCACCATTGGGATGTTCTCACCTAAAGACTTTTTTCTTGCTTTCTGTGGTCTACCAACTTGGGGATGATATTTTGGAGGAAGGATACTGGTTGGAATGGGACACTTTGGCCAGAAGCTCTTGTGTCTAATGGGATTGATGTGGTGACTGTACACTTCCCTCCATGTTTGTAGCCTATAACATGGATGCACCCAACTTTCAGGCAACCCCACTTCCATCTTATTGGCTGCCATGTTCCAATTAGTTGCAACTGCATGCTTACATGGCAGCCCTGTCACTTCCCATTTTCTGCAACTGCATGTCATATTCTGCACATCAACTACACATACATCCCCCCAAGGGCCAGTAACACAATACAGATGACCCCCATTAAATTGAGCATTGCACTCACTTGCTTCAGCTTTCACTACATTAAACAACTTAGTAGCAGTGGGTGTAAGTGGGCCATCACTTTTCTCAATAACTTTTTTCACATTTACAATCCTTTTCATCAAGTATTCTCTGGCATACTCAAGGGTACTTATTATAGGCCTATCCCTACCATCAACTAACTGACCATTAAAAACTTCACATATGTTGTTTAACAACATATCAGTTTTAGCCCTCCCTGTTAAACATATGCTAATTAGACTACTAGTATAGTAAAACATGAAATTTTAGGTAACAATTTAAATTTTTTTTACCTGAGAAGTGTGATCTAGCCCAGTGCATTGGTGGTATCTTTGCTAGCCAGTCATGACATTCTTTATTCAAAATTTTCAAGTTGTTCATAACTTCATTAAACCTTGGTACTGTCAAAGCTGTTGCAGCCTTCCATAGCAATTCTTTGTATGCAGTTCCACTCCATTTTAACTTCATGTTCTCATGAATGTGCCTAAGGCAGTATCTGTGTTCTGCTGCTGGAAATACATCTTTAATAGCTGGAATGATACCCTTCAAAAAATAAAAAAATATAAAAAAAATCAATAATAATAATTTCAAACTGCTAAAGTATCAAAAAAATATGGTATAAGTTAAAATGCAAATGGTACCTTCTGTCTGTCACTAATGAAGGTGAAGTTTGAATTGTCTTGCAAGTCTAAGTCTCCCTTCAAATGTTCCAAAAACCATGTCCATGACTCTCTTGATTCTGTTTCCACAATCCCATATGCCAAAGGATAGATACCATTGTTTGGATCTACACCAACTGCTGTTAAAAGTTGTCCAGGGAAGGGTCCTTTCATGAATGTTCCATCAAAGCCAAGAAATTGCCTCATACAAGCTTTGAACCCTTCCTTGGCAGCTCCCAAACACACATAGATCCTCTTAAAAACCCTTGTTGGACACATATGGTCTGCTTCACTTTCAACTCCTATTCTAACAGTTGTGTTAGGATTGGTATGTTGCAACTCCATAACATAATCCCTCAACTGTTTATACTGAAGAGTGAAATCACCTCTAATTTGTTTAACTGCTTTAGTTTTTGCCCTAAATGCCTTCATTCTAGACACCTCCAATCTAAATTTCTTTTCTAACTGTTCTTGAATAGCCCTCACAGGTACTTCTGGGTTTGTCTCAAGCTGATCTGTGATATCTGTTGAAAGAAACTCAGCAGTACAATACTTAATCTTCCTAGATTGTAGACATTTGTGGGTATCATCAAATGTTTTCACCTTCCATGTCTCATCTTTTAATTTGGATACTTGTAAAACCCAAGGGCATTGATTGTCTGCTAGCTTTCTCTTGCTAGGTTTCCCACCTACCTTTTTTAACTTTTCCTGACTAGGCCCAATACCACTAGGCCCAACCTGACTTGGCCCATCTTGACTACTAGGAAACACAGGTATTGTCCCTTTGCATTCAGCCCTAACTCTAACTTTGTCATTCTTCTTTAGATAAAGTTCTCTCCTAGATTCAATAGAGTGTTTATGAATCAAATCTTTTACCTCAGCTGCACTACTAAATTTTTGCCCAAGATAAAAATTAACCTTTTGAAGTTCACCATCTACAAAATGATTCTGTGTTCTCCTAATCTTTTTAATTTTTCTTGTCCTTATCCTGTCTAATGGATCTTCATCAGAAGCACTCTCAAACTCATCATTGTCTATACCATCAATTCCCAGTTCAGTATCCAATTCCTCATCTGCATTAACTTCTGCTGTATACTCATTTCCCATTGTCTTAGCATTTGTTCTGTCAAAATCCTCCATGTCAACTTGTACATCATCAAACTCATTTTCCTTATCCACTAACACATCACTCTCACTACCTTCACCATCACTGTTTTCTTTCTCTTTATGTCTTATATCTACTTCCTGTGTTACATCTACTTCATCATCTAAACCAAAAAAAGGATCAAAGTTATCTTCTCCCAAGAAATCATCAGGCACAGAGTATGCATCCTGGGCAAAGTCAGTTATATTTTCATTCCTAGAACTACCTTCACCAGTCACATTTGCATTGTCCTCACTCCATTCTAACATTAATTTCTTTGCACAAGAGCCTGATACTGATTTCCTATGTTTCTTGTTACTAGGTTGTGCATTTTTATGTTTCTCATGATCTGGCAGTTCCACAATGAAACACCTTTTAGATGGTGTGTTATATGCAGCCTCTATATAAGTGTATACAGTAGTCTCATCATGTTCTATGAAGACCTCAATTAGCTTATATCCAACACTAATGTACTTGGCCAATTGTCTAACATCATCATCATTTCCTAAAGCATATAATCCATTGTCTAAGTTCATATCAGGCCTAAGAAAACTATAGTACATTATGGTTTCACCATTAAATCCTAATTTCTTAACCATATCATTAAGCTCATGTATTGAGAACTCATCGATATCAATGCAGTCAAAATAAGAAAAGTCACCATTTACATAGCTCCTACCAGGTGAATCAGTAAACATCCCAGCATAATGTATCACTAACGAAAACAGAGCATCTGTGTTTTCCTCTCTATTTGCTGTCAAATCAAAAACAAATAAAAAAAAAATTAGGGTTTCTTTAAAATGAGGGAAATTGGTGTTTTCCTTCCAAAATTCAATAATAAGAACAAATGACATTGAAACAACCAAAAAATTATTCGAATATTGATGGGAAAAACTTAAAAACCGTCTCATACCGTAAGCTTCATAGACATCAATATAATCGTTTGATTCACGCATTGACCATTGGGATGTCGACGCCACCATTGCATTACCCTTTTCAGATTAAGGGTTTTGTTTTTTGAGAAAGAAGAAAAGTTAGGTGAGGGAATTATGGGGGGAAGGAACTGGGTTATGGTATGACAAAGAAACCGGTACATTTAATATGATATAAGGTATAAAGACTAAATTACCCCTGCTTACTTCTCTGTTAACATACGGCGTTACCCATTTTTTGAGTTAGGGACTCACGGCGTGCGTTTTAAACTATTGAGGGACTAAAAAAGCAAAAAAAAAAAAAAAAAATAGGGACTCAGAGTGAAAATCACCCCAAACCACAGGGACGAACGGTGTAATTTACTCCTCCATTTTCCTTATTAGTAGCATGGAGGTGTGCCACATGTTGCCTTTGTTTTATCACACAAGAAAAAGGGGCAACCCTAAGAAATTTTTCTAGGGAAAGTTTTCGAAGGAAATTACCTAGGGAATTTGTAAAAATTTCCCACATATTATGTACACAATTATTAGTGACGGTTTTCTTGGTATTTTCCTAGAAACTAGTGACAAAATATTCGTCCTAGCTAATCTGTCGGAATTCCCTTGTGATTTCCTAGGGATTTCTTATGAATAATAATTACCAGAAAATCTCTAGGTAAATTATAGTTATTGCATAGGGATTTCCTAGTGACTTGTCTAAAGAAGTACCCTAGTTAAGAATAATAAAAATGAACACAATGTATATTTTATATATGTGTTTATATTGGGATGACTATTTTTGTAATTGGTGTCGTAATAATAAATGACTTAACATTTCGTCTAAACAAACTTAGGGTGAGTTTGTTTTTTTTTTTCCATTTACAGGTGTGATTTTCATTCACCACACTTTATGACGTGAATATGTCACAATTGAAATGAACAAAACAAATAACAATAAACCACATTGAGTTGCTTCTAAACATTTGCTGTTATTTTCATGTTTCTACCTTGCCATTCGAAGTTATTTTACCACCATTTACATTGCGTTGGAATTGTTCGCTAACGATTTACAATGCAGGTCTGCATTATCCAGGGTCTTTACGTACGAGGCTCACAGCGAATTGAGCACGTAAACACCTTTTAAGGATGGGAAACGTCTTTCCGTGCATGGTTCTTTATCATTTACGGGTTTGTGTCTTACAGAGAAGTGAGAAGCTAGACAAGAAGCTGAATGGAAGTTTCAGTAACAGTTTTATTAAACTGGCACTATAGGGGCTGCTACTACAAGCCTTGTTGGCTGCTACTAAAAGGTTGTTGTGGTCACAAAGAGTCTCGACTCCACATGTTTCATTTCTGTTATTTTATGCGCTAATTATCAGGTTTCGTTAATTTATAGCTAAAGTATTTGTAACATGTTAAATCATGACAAGAGACGGATAAAATAACAGTTTTTCCTTCCATCATCATAGATTATGCATCTCATACACGAGACTTTGTTAGATGTCCCATGCCTTAAACTAAATAAACAACCCCTTTGGTCTGACTTGAGAGTCTGAGTTTGCCCAACAAGGTTATAAGTGTCTGACACAATTCCAATTATGTAAAGGGTTGGCATTAGTAAACTCAACATTGAGAAATGCAACCACTCTTTCCAAGCAAATGCCTCAACACACACAAAGATCGACCTATAAGCCAGACCAGATACACACAATCCCACTCTAGATGTAGGTTTAGGCCCCGAAATAACAGCTCTCCACATAACTTGGATAGACTTGACAGTGAAGAGAAACTTTCAAGATACACTCATGTATGGGTTACTTGAACACAAGGAAGAACTTTCATTCACTTCTTCCATAAAAACTACTCCTACCATCATGGTCGAGAAATGCATGGACTCCCCTCAACTCTTTCTATATGCACCTTTTAGAGGGGATACATCTCTCACTACAAACTGCAACTGGTAGGTTCTTCCTAGGAGTTAGTAGCTTCGTTTTGGTCCATAGTGAGTAGATTTTCAAAGACAACTTCCTCAAATTCTCCACCTCAGGACCACTCTAAAGATGGATCTCTGGTGTCAATAAATTTACATTGACAAAAGATGAGTTGCATTGTAGTTTCCTGTTCTTTCCATCCACGGCTAAATGAAAAAAGAACACCCTTACCTCAAGATTATAGGGAATACATATATCTTAAGTTGTAATAATCCATTTTTCACACTTAAATGTCACATAACAAACACTGACATTCTGTCCAAAAAAGGAAAAAAAAAAAAAAAAAAAATGTATAGAATAATGGATATCAGAAACAACTTAAAGAACCAAGATTAAATGCATATCCATTTTCCGCAAAAATAACCTCACACGACGCAGTTCATTTAACCCATGACACATTGTGACTTATTATAAAATCATTAATCTGAACTTCTAGTTTGAATCCAATCTACACTGCAATCAAATGTTTATGTTATAAGTTTGCATCTTAAAAAAGTTGATGTTCAAAAAAAAATCTTAAAAAGTTGCAATAAAAAATTATCAAAAATGAAACCATCTTCCTCTCTCTTCTACATGCATTCTGCCTACCGATCTTTCCTGTAAACTGAAGTAAGGTTCTAACACATGGGATGGGATGACACGAGCCTAATTTGGTTGGTGGAACTGAGAGCAGCTGGTCTAACAAAGCTAATGCTTGATCCTGTGGGCACAAACCCACTGCCTACGGGTCTCAAAGTCATCTCTCGTCACTGTTGGTATGTGCCAGCTGCCTTGTTCTGACTCCTGTAATCACATAGTTGAACAACATTTACATATGCATACACCACAACCATTGGTCATATAGGTGGCAAAACGAGGTTTTTGCTTAAATTAGTGTGTTTGATGGAGGTCAGACTGACTCTAAAGTCCTTTTTCTTCTTTATTTTAGTGTAGGAAAATGAACGTATTTAATAAGATCTACATGTTCAATACAATAATCTATTTATTGAAAAAAGGCACGAGGTTTTAAGCATTTGTAAGCACTTGTGGGCGATTTTTGAGCCAGTTAACCAGTCTTTTTTGTAGCTAAAATTTTAAAATTTACATGTTTTGACCCATTAGATCAAAATTGTCACCTCTAGTAATATTAAGGCATTGACTCATTGGTAAACTGTTTGTGGTTTCCATTTTAAGGAGGCAAAAAATCTTTAAATTATGACTAAGCAATGGCCTTTGAGAATTATGCCACACGTCAAAACTAAAACTCACCTCGATAATAATCGAGTATGGTGGAGGCATGTGAACTTTACGTCCTTCTCTTGTAGCTAACCATCTAACCTGCAATCCAACATAACTAAAAGATGACTAATTTTATCATCATTGCATGCTATTTCACACATTTGACTCAAAAATTATCTCTTCTAGAAAGCTGTGTGCTAAGTCGAACAAGACATCCTTTATGCGATGGATTATATGATCCATGTATTAACAGATTGACTTTTACAGAGAAATATAATCTAAAAAAGCATAACAAGCATTCCATTAAAAGTGCTTTTTAAAGTATAACATAATAATGGTCCGTCGGTCCATCCAATCTTTGGAGACAACTTTACACCTCGATGAAGTAATTTTTTGGGGCAATAAACGAAATCTATACAGATACTGCGGTAACAAGAATGAGGAAACCAAACCTGGTGCTTCTCTTTCCATCTTGGAAAGAAGCTCGTGCCTAGCAATTCAAACAAGTGATCTCTCATTTCATCGTTTGTCACCACCAGACACTTGCTACTTATAGCAGCATATAACCAATACCTGGAAGATCATCCAAATTTTAACCCTTAAGTATAAGTTTAATAGTAGTTTATTTGTAGTTTTATTTGAAAATTTCACTATGAGTTTCATATGAGACTTGAATCCAATAGAAATTAAGCCACGAGCTAAAAACAGACCTAAAGGTTTAAGGGCTCAGTAGGCCACTAGTGAAGCCTAAGCCTAAGTGTCAGTGTCGACGGAAGTACTTATGAATTGGTCAATGCCGGTTATGTGTTATCTCTATGAGGTAAAATAGGAAACAGCTTAGGTCAATCAGGTTAAAAGTGAGCTAGTATAATTTTTGTAATCAGATATGAAAGAGTGGTTGACTATAATAATAAATCAATAAATTAACCTAAAAACTAAGCAATTTAATTCTGGGTCAACCCGACCCAACTTGCACAAAATGTCGTTTTGATTTATTACCCAACAGCTCATTTTGCCACCTCTAGCTTCCCTAGGCCCTAGCCCATATATTCTATAATGAACCGCTCATAAAGCTGAGGAAGCATGGGTCGGCTAATCTCAAATTTACCAGTGTCTGTAACTATGCACATGCTATTATCTACGTGTATGTGTTTCAAAAGAATAAGATTTACCAATCATCGTTCGATCCTGGTGGAGTTTCATAAAGTGCCCCAGACTCTTTCCAGTGCTGCAATGCCATTTTATTCTCTTGATTACAATTCTGCTGACTTTTCACGCGGTCACTATGTAAAATGACAAGAGGTAACCTATTTGATGGACTCAATCTACGTGTTGAGTTTACTGCTGATTTGAGCTACACACAAATTTACAATTATTAACAATCGAATAAATCTGTGATGTGACTTATATTTATATAAATGCAAGTAATCCAAACGGGCTTATTTTAGGCATTGTGTCTAACTTGCACCTGATTGAAGTCAAAATAATTCTGCTTGATATGACCCACATTTGCACCATCCACAACTGCATCAAATGGACCATGCTTTTGAAGCCATTCCTGCAGCAGTATAAAAAAGCCCAGTCATTTTTCAAAACTGATTAATACTATCTAATTATACTTCATACTGTTCATACTAGCTTCAACTTTTCAAAACTGACTATCAAAGGCATACCAATCACTTTTCAAAACTGACTAACTAGTACACCTTAAACTAATTTGCGACCATTTCACTCCGATGTTATTTTTCAAAAGCACGTCCTTTTTAGTAGTTTTATGGCTTACACTCCTAAATAATCAGAACATTCCAAAATCCAAACACTTAAACAACTAATTATCTCGTCATCATAACTTCAAACAGCAAAAGCTAATACATCTATTGCTACAAACTATTTATTTCCTACCTCTGACTTTACTACAATTCATTATGTGATTCTCATAATCAAAAATCACTGTATCCAAACACCAATTCAGATAATTCAACTGAACAAGGCCGAGTGACTGAAATACACTAGAAACAGATACAAAAAACTGTTTAATAAAAAGAACTAAAAACCAATGATCATACCTGAAACCGCAAAAAATCAGCCCGTGTCTCCCTTTGACAAGCCAAAGTACTCAACGAACTAGCAAACTTCTCAGTCTCCAAAGGATCAATATCAACACTAACAAGCTTCTCACCACACGATCCACAAACACCCGTCTCATTGATTACCGTCCTCGTCACCTCCCACTTCCCTTCACCATGCCACCCTACCCCATGCCACCCACCCCCACCTTTCACAACCGCGTCTTTAACCTTCCCAACATCCCAACTTTTCACCCCAACACCCTCCGCCACATCCGACCTAAACCACTTCTCAATCATCCCCGCCGTCTCTTCACTCACTTGCCTCACACTCCCTCTCAACCTCTGCAACATCTCATAAACTTTCTCCACCCTTCCCGCACCAACACTAACCTGTAACAACAACCCAAGCTCCCCTTCCTCCGCCATAACCCCATTCTCAATCATATACCCATCAACCTCATACGCTTTATCCGCCAACCCTTTCTTACAAAACCCAGACAAAGCCGGAACATAAGACCTTAACCTCGGCGAAATCCCACACCCCTCTTTCATTTTCTTAACCAAATCAAAAGCCATTTCCGGGTCATCCTTAAACGCGGCTAACCTAGCCATAGTGGTAAAAGTAGCCTCATTCGGGACAACGTCGTTACTCTCCATTTTACTAAAAATCTCAAACCCTCTTTCTAAACCCAACTCACTATTACTACTTGAACATAAATACAATAACTTATTATAATGCTCAACATTTAAAGGGACATTATTTACCAAAGCTTCATCATACAGCCTAAGCGCTTCAAGGGTATTATTATCTTTGCTACAACGACCAAGAAGGTATAAAAGCTTACCAGAAGGTGATTCACGCTCTGACTTGTTGCTCATTTGTAACTGTTGGTGTTAGTTGACCTAACGTCCAAGAACCCAAAAGAAACAAAAACACTGGGAGATAAGGCCGAATCCAGTACGTGTATAACGATCAAGTACGTGTATGTAATACGTATACAGGAACACACAATGTGGTCGACGGTCGAACGAAACCAAGGGGAGGGAGGGTTTTGGTTTTGCAAGTTAATTATGAATGTGTACTATCTAATTTCACAAGCACCCTAAAGCATACCTATAATGCACACTCTAATTCAAAGCTTCTTCCTCACGATTCATAAAACAATTCATTCAAACATAACCGGTTATGATTGTGCTTTTAATGTCAGTCCATTCAAAAAACCTCCAGAAATAAATTATTAATACCACACAGCAGTTTTGCAAAATTCATGATTCAAAAATCAAAACGAAATCCTTCTCAAATCATTCCAAGATTTTATTTTTTTGTACCGGATGTTAGTTGATTCATCATCTTCAGTCTTCTTTATATGAAAGTTTGTTCCATTTGTGTTTCAAGTTGGTCCGTTGTTGTGCTTTAATTATACTTATATCGATTTGGGTGTTTTTTGTATTTTCTTTTACACTCTGTTTCTGACTTTTGATATGAAAGAAAAAAAGAGAAGAGGCTAAAATGGACAGAAAAGAAAAGAAGACGAAGAGATATTAAAATTTTAATTAGTGTTCCTGAGTTAGAGAGAAAAGAAAAGAAGAGTAAGAATAAAAATGATGATTTTACAATAATGCCCTATGTTGTAGATATATTTTATGTTATATGTTATGGCATTTAAGACATTTTGATTATTATTGGTTTCCATAATTACTTTCCTTCCAAATCATCCCACATTTGGGAAGAAAGTTTAGGAGAGAAGATTAGTCAAATTTTCACTCCTCTTCTCTTCTCTTCTCTCTTAAAAAAACTCAGGAACACAATGTTTTTTAATTTACCATCCACTTCTCTTCTTTTCTTTCGAAAATAAAACTCGGGAACAGAGTGTAAAGGTTGTTGCGATACCTACCCAGATAGATGACGATTTTGGCAGTTTCTACACAACAAGAAACTTTTTGTAAACTGATTTAATTTATATTGATTTGGGTCTTCTTTGCTTAATTATAGATTATAGTTGTATTGATCTGGATTTTAGTATGTTAATAGTATATTTTATTTGATTTTTATGAGTTTTTTAAGTTTTAGAGTTAATTAGGTGGATTTAGTGACTACTGAATTGCGTGAGGAAAATATGGTGTCTGCATTTTCGTTCTTTGAATGGTTACATAACGATTGCATATAATGTTTATCAGTCATGAAGTGAAAAATGAAACTTACAATATCTGTATTATGTCATAGGTCTTTAAATTGGAGACCCGAAGTATGGAGAGGTTAAGGTGACGAACAAGGCCACCGGGTTAAACTTTTGTGACGTTTATATCCGTAGAGGTATTATATTCAAGGCACCTCTGATGCCATTCACACCAGGTTTGATTCTTATATGGTCCCTTCTTAGACAATAATTTTGATTTCTGAGATATGTGTGTACTTATATGTACTACTCTCTTCCGTCACAAAATGAATGTACCTAAACAACCATACCAAGAAGACATTTTTGGTAAAAAAAGGAAGATGCGTTTGAAATGTGAGTAAAAAGTCTCTCTTATCAAATCAAAGGAATGATTTAATTGGCGGTTTTACATTACGCTTTGATAATTGGTGTTGCAACTGGTATCAAACTGATCACAATAACTTTAAGACACGATGATGAACTAATTAATTTTGTGATAGGACGTTCAAGCTAGGACGAATGCGATAGTTATGATTTATCACAACATTCAGTTTCCAATTCTTTATGATTATCTATTAGTTTAGTGTAAACCCTCTATTTTGAGAATTGATATGTTGTTTTTTGTATTATCTGATGACAAAAAAAGCGGCAAAAGCTACAAAATGTGCCAAAACAGAAGAAGTTCCCGATATTGCTACCAAAAGAGCAAGAAGGACTATATAAGAAAGTCACAAACTTGATGAAAAAACAGAAGTTGCATGTTGTAGGGTGCATCGGGAAGGGACATGGTGATTCAAAACTATGGTCGCAACCTGTTATTGCTCAGGTTTGCATTACTTAAAAGTGACCTTTTGGCCTGATGGTGCAAAACCGACCTCAGGTAGGAGCCTAAACTGCTAGATGAAATGCCCAAAAGTAAATAAAACTTGATGCAATGAAAGACACAATGTGGGAAAATTAACATCTGTGATATTGCCTTACCTTAATACAGGTTTTTATTATTACAATTACCTTAAATGCGATAATATTCATTATAAAGAAAGTTTGAGTATCAGCTTAGTGATTGTTTTTTTTTAATCAGATAGTTGGTGGAAGACAATGTGTTGTAACGAAAAAGAAGGATGGCATTAAGGGTGGCCATAGTGCTCCATTTTCATCCACAGGGTATTACAACCGCTCCTATGTTCACAAAAAAAAAAAAATCAAAAACTTTTTATTATTTGAATGAAGTAGTCATTGCTATTGGTATACAGTTTATTCATGTACAAAATGCACATGTTGCTAAATATATAATTTATGACATCTGATGTTATGTGATGATAAGGATCAGGTGAATGGTCCGATGCAAAGCCCGGTAAACATTACTATTAGAGAAGGCACAAGAATAGGAGCAACTCCAAATATTTGGGATGCATATACCATAGTCACATAGTTCGCTACAGTAGCCACGAATTGTGATCCAGTTCGTTCGATCCAAAACATGGTACAAAATCGATCCGGATCGACCGGGATCGCGAATTGGATCGATGAAGATAGCGTTCCAGAATTTAATTGATATATGAATCGGGACAGAGCAATTCTCGTTCCAATTATTTCCGATTCGTGTTCCAATTATATTCGATTCACGATTCATTTACATTAATATTGATTTCCTTATGAGTTGTCAAGATTTCAATGTGAAAATTTGTATGAAGATGTTGCTGATAAACGGAAACGAAGACTACGTTTAAAATATAGTTTTTCATATTTTTATTGTGTTTTGTATCTTGATTATGCTTTTTTAAGTTATGTTGCTGATAAAACTTTTTTAATATGCATCTTTTTTATTAATTATTGGCTACATGGGTATGTCATACCACATTACTTAGTACATCGTACCGAAGCGATCCCAAATGAACCTACCCCCCATCGAACCGAATTTTAGGTGCCTAGCGAACCACGATCCCGATCCGCGATCCCGTACCGGAGCGATCCCCATTCCATGTGACTGGCATATACCATCAATAGTCAACCCGGTGATCTATAAAACTCCTCCAACAAAGGTAATACTTGTAACACCCCAACCCGACAAGGGTCAAAATGCCACATTATGGTGCCAATCAGAACATACAACGCTAGTGGAAGTCTTATAATTAATGTGATAACAAGGTATTCTAAAATAATAATGAAATACTAACTCTAAACATAATGAGTTCCAAAGCCAAATACAAATCCAAACTAAGTCTAACTGAAAATGAATCCAAATCTAATCCAGAAGCAAATAGGTGTCTAATCATCAAGGTGGTCCACTAAGAGCTCCTATGCACTCTTCACTCAATCCCAGCTTCCAACCTAAAACCTGCCGCAGGAAAAGAAATGTGGCTGAGCTTAAAAAGCCCAGTGAACAGATATAAATAAATAATTGATAATAAGATAATCGAAATGAATACGAATCACATTATGTCAAATCAAAGAAAAGGAAAGTGCCTGTTGAGAAAATGTCAGATGAAACAGAATACGAAACGAATATGAATCAGATACTGAATCAGAATGCATAACAAATATCAATCAATATAGGATCGGAGTGCATTGCCCAACTGCCTAAGCATGATACATGAATAGGCCAAATAATCATATCGCAATCATATCATAAATCGTATACGTCAATTCCAAAGTTGTACATGGAGTAGCTAGCTCACAATGTACCAAAATGTGATGGGGTGTAGGAACACACACCAACCAATCACCAGATATAGATACAGATTCCCTAGGATGCATCCATACGCCCCCTGCAAAACAATATAATACATATACTAGCTCTAGGCTAAGCATACATACTCACATAATCATAATGGCCAAAGTGCTATATAGCATATACAGAAATAGGAACGCCGGGGACTAATCACACCGCCCCAGATAGTGTCATGCCACCGGTGCCTCAATGACATGACCATGGTACCTCCATGGCTAGGAATACAGATACAGAAGTTGGGCAACACAAGAGCAATCATAATCATAATCATATCAAATACTGAATTGAAGCATATCATATCAAATACTGGACTGAATCATATCAAACGGATAACCAACAAATATCAGAATGAGATAGCAATTCAAATATCAGAACGAATAACAAAACGGATATCAAGGTAATAACGGATAATCATATCAATGGATGCCCTTATTGAAAAAGGACGGAATATCTGTACCTTATGAGTGAAATGAAAGCAAACGGAAAAGTAATCACAAGGAAACAACGTCACGCCTTCTTCAACGAATCTACACGAATTAGGGTTCACGTATTACTTACAAGCTCATTTTAATCAGATTACACATTTGGGGTTTCTTTCTATTTTTAAAAACTTTCCATTTTTAGTAACCTTCCATATTTAGTACCTTTCCATAATTAGCAAGTTTCCATCATTAGTAAGTTTCCAGATTTAGTAAGTTTCCAACCTCGGGTCACAATTCACAATTAATCAACTTAGGTTTCAATATCAAAATTAGGTTAACATATGACCAAATGTATCATAATTATTAATTATGTACATTTTATAGTTCAAACACATGAATTGATATGAATTTACAAGACCTTTAGCTCCTTAATAAATTTCTGATTTTAGTATACTTTAGCCTTCACTTTACGAATTTCAAATTATACCAAGACTCCAATCCAGAAACTACAATAATTTACACATGTACCTATATGTCTTAAAAGCTTACATGAATTTTCACAGAATTTATTTCCAAGTTCAAACACCATTTCAAAAATCATTTACTCACACATGTCCAGAAAGTGAACTGAAGGTACACCCTGAAAGTTTTCATTTATTAAACCTATTTTAACCCTTCAGAAAAATCTAAAAAAATTCCAGGAAGTTACACATAACTTATATATCACCCTTGTAAAAGGAGAGATCTTAACTCCTTGCGGTTTGAAAATTAAAAATAAAAAACATCTACTGATTTTCAGACTCAGATTCAGAGTTTTGAAAACTTATGTTCCAAAAATCAAAAAGCTTAATTACCGACCTCTAATTGCTATGAACCTTATATTTCCAGAAAGTAGACAAGTAGTACTTATGTTTAGACTCAAAAATCACTTAAACACACGTTGACATCTTCGGTTTAAACACCAATCAATCCAACCCAAATTCTGCATAGACCATACTCATAAAATCATAAGATTACCAAAACCCTTATTCATATATGTTAGGAATATAAATATTCATATGAAGACTCGGTCACCCCGAGTATCTATTTAACATTTATGTAGCTTGTAGGCTTATTAGTATTATTAGTATTAGTTTAGTTATATTAGTATTTGTGGAGTTGGGTCGGGTCTTTACCCACTGTCAGCTCACTCCACAGCCCACTAGGGGCACCTTAGCTAGAACTATAAATACCCCTTCCCAAGTGTGGGAAGGGTTGGACCTTTCATTCTAATCTAACAATTCTACTTTCTCTCTCTACAAAGGCTCCCAACCTTCCATTTCTCTCTCTAGAAACCCTAATCTATTCGGCCTAGATCTATACCATACGAGTGTTATATGTTTGTGAACATCATACAATTGGTATCAAGAGCCATGGTTAGGTTCATATGATTACATGTTCACAGATTTCTTAGGTTTTATGGTTTCTTTTTGGCTCGAATAGAAAAGGTTGTAAAATCTCTCTTTTGTGCTTTGTTTGTGGTTAAATCTGTGAAAAGCTTATAATTTCTTGTTCATGATTGTTGTATAAGAATGGTTTAGTTGTTGGATAGCTTGTTTCAATCGAGTTTTGGTGTATTTGGTCAATTCGTTTGGTTTTCTCAAAGTTTTCTTCGTTGCGATTTGAGTCTCGTATAGACTTTCTTCCCTGCGATTTGTGTTAAGTTGGGAAAGTGTTGGTTGTGATTTGTGTACTTTGGTTTCTGCGATTTGCATTATTACTTAAAAAGGAAAAAGTAGACAAATCACGTGAAAGGAACTGTTTTGGCGTTTTGTGGGTTGCGATTTGACCTGATAGCGACTGGTTTGTCCGGTAGTGCCTGCGATTTGGTAATTGCAATTTGGGTAGTTCCGGTTACGATTTGACAGTTGCGATTTGGGTATTCTGGTTGCGACCTGATAGTTGCGATTTGAGTTATTCTGGTTGCGATTTGACTATTGCGATATAGTCAAGTTTTGCGATTTGAAGAAGTGTGTTTTGGGCCTGCGATTTGATCTTTGCGATTTGACTTACCGTTGACTAATTGAGATTTGATTAATTGCGATTTGACAAGTTGCGACTTGACTTGTTGCGATTTGACGGATTGCGATTTAACCTATTGCGATTTGACGTTGTGAGTTGACACTTGCGATTTGACTTATTGCGATTTGGTTAGTTGCGATTTGACTTCTTGCGATTTGACAAACTGTGATTTGACTTGTTGCGATTTGATCAGTTGTGATTTGACCTCTGTAACTTAAATCTTTGAAGATCAGTATTGTAGTTTACTCTTGGTTGTCGTTTACGGTTTCTTTTGTTGATTTTAGAAAATCCCGCGAAAGATTCGATTTCTCGGTTTAAATCACAAGATTTGTAAAATCCCGTGCGCGTTTACACAATGTCTAACAGTTCAGATCCTTTCATATCTGAGGTACTCAAGCTGTACGGCGCAAATGATAAACATGTGACCTCCAATCCCGTACACCAAACAAACGTGTGTGATTCTGATAATGCTAGTATGGAAGTGTCATGCTTGAATCCTCAAGAGGATGAATGTCATCAGCCAATAATGTTGACTAATGAAAAGGAAAGTCGCATCGAATGTTTTCGGTTACTTCACTCACATCTCAAGGTTCTCTTTGAAAAACCTGGATACTTGGAAGGATACACATAGGCTTTCACAACACTCTTTGGTCAAGATGTTGAGGACTTCACAGTCAAAATGATTCTGTACTTAGATCAACTTGAACAACAACTTGTCAAAGGAGAATTTTCTGAAGTTAGATCCATGGCTGCCTTTTATGTGATCAGCAACCAACTCCAAGTATTCATTGACTCGTAATTCACTGAGGATTATGATTATGACAGTGAAATGACGAAAAAGTGTTTTGCTAATTACACTGGAACCGAGGTTGATGTGTTCAGAGTTACATTACTCCAACTTATAAGTAATGTTAAAGGGTTCATTAATGAAAGAGCACAACATATGGGAAACGGGACAGAGTCAGATAAGCATGGTGATAACAACAGCTCAGGAACTGATATCACACTTAGTGCAGATGTAGATCTCATACTATCTGCTGAGGTACATCTGTCTGTTCAACATAATGTCCTTTCTAATGAACAACAACATACTGATCAAATTAAACCTACTTATGACACATATCTGATGGAAAAGACTGATAGCAATATCACCTCTGATTCATCAAATTTGAGTCATAAGGGGGGAGAGATTGATCAGGATGCTGAACATGATGATGCGTCAAGTTCTTTGCTTACGGCTGAGTTTTCCAAATCAAATGATATGGTTGAAAAGGATGTTTATAATGAACTTTCAAATCGATTTTTACAGCTTGAAAAACATTGTATTTCTCTTGAAATCGCAATGCAACAAAAGGAAGAAAGTTTTCAAACTAAACTACCATGTAAAAATCCGGAACTCTCTGAATTCCGTGAATTCTTTATAATAAATGATTTGAAAGCTCAGCTAGAAGCCAAAAACTTAACGATCAAAAACCTGAAAACCGGTTTGGCTGAGATGCGTGACATGTGCAATGAAGTTAAAACTAAACATGACACTAAAGTGGCTGAATTACTTACTGAAAATGAGACTTTGAAAAAGCAATGTAAAAACCTGTGTGATTCAATCAAAGAAACGAAATCTAAGTTTATAGAACAGACAACCTCTTTGATTGCCAAAAATGATGAATTCAAAGCTCAAATTCAAGAGAAAGGTTTCACAATCACTGCCCTTAAGAACGAGTTGAGGAAATTAAATGGAAATAGTGTGAATACTAAGTTTGCAAAACCATCAATCTTGGGAACACCAGTTTCACAACCATTTAGAAACCATACAGTTGTTAGACAACCAAATGCATTTAGATCTGAACGACCAATATCTTCTAACCCGAGGTGTGCAACCCAAGTTGATGTGATACAAGTTTTGTCAAAACCAGTCACTTCACAATCTAGAATAAATGTTCAGACAGTTAGTGGTCGTTCTAAGGCTCAATCACATAAGTCTATGGCTAAGGATGTAAATGCTCATGCTAAGGTTCAATTCCCTAAGACTAGAAACCACATCAGGCTCGTAGGACCAAAGAGTCATGCTCAGAAACCTAGTAGGCAGATTGATGTAGGACTTAGAAAGTCTCCCATCAAGCATTCTACTGTGTATGCGAAATCTAACACTCCTAGATCTTGCCTTAAGTGGTTACCGACGATTAGAATCTTTAAGATGGTTGGTCTTAGATGGATATCTACTAGCACAGATGGCATTTCAAAGATTGACTGTGAAACTCGTGAAACTCCAAAAAATCTGGATACCAATGTCACTAACCCATATAAAAGCATGCAAAATCGTCATGTTAGTGCAGGGAATCCTTATTTAAGTGCAGATACATCTACCATTTCCTTCAAGGAAAAACTCAGAGTGTGGTGGCCAAAAGGACTGAAATCTCCTAACTTGGGGGTTCAGGAAACTCAACAATGATGTACGTGCATAATGATGTCTGTTCACATCAGTTCAGGCCTCGTTCTTCAACGACAATGACGTTTGAACTCTGCAGTTCAAGCCTCGGGCCTCAATGTCAACACAATGGTGTCTGCTGACAACACTTCAGGCCCCGTTCCTCAAAGAAAAGAAAGGCGTACGCTTGAGTGCGCTTTATCTTTGGAAGAAGAGAAATCTTCTTGTTTCTGACTATTCTCATCAACAAGCTTCATACTTGTTCCATGCTCGTTCAGTCATCAAGTGGATCTACTTTCATTAGATTGTATTTTTATTCACTCGATCAAAAATGGCAACCTTGAATGCAATTTTTGAGGGGGGGAAGTGTGAACAGTGGATCAACCTCATATGCACTTGTTCAATCAAAAATTGCAACCTCACATGCAATTTTTGAGGGGGAGAAGTGTGAACAGTGAATCGACATACATCTGATTGTATGTTCACTCACTTGTTGGGCATATGACTCTAATTGTGACTACGGAGTTGATCAGGTATCACTTATTTGGGATTGATGTTGACTTTCACATAGGCGTGATCTTATTTTATCTTGAAGTCGGGGTTGGTTGGATGCATGACTTTTAATGATAACTTGCTCGTGCTTAAGATTTAAGTTAAAGCCTTGGTTTATCTAGTTACCAGCAGTCGGGGTGGATGGTTGAAGACCTGGTTAACTATCACTTAAAGGAGTTACGTTGTAGTACTCAGTGTCACACGCAGATGATGCTGTGGATAATCGCAAGAGGTGTTTAATGTCTCATGCCTTGGTTGGGTATCGAGTACTTAGAGATTTGCTTGGAGCATAAATTCTCTACACCGCTCTTCCAACATTAGTGCAAGCTTAAGTCACAAGAACGGGGAATTCTACTTCAGTTTCAAGTTTGGTAAATCGGGTTTGCTCCATCAGTTATCACTTCAAATAGCCTACTTAAAGGTTGGTAAAGATAGTCAGAAAGAGTTTCGGTAGCAGTTGATTCTCACTTGATACATTCAAGCCAATTTTGTTCTTCTCACAAGATTTCAAGTATATGTGCGTAAAATGTGTTGTTGATTCTGAGGTATCAAAACCAGCAAGGGGGAAGGAGACATACATCTGAATGCACAATGAGTACACATGATGAACTTTATACTTCTTCTTAATTAAAGTTATTCCGGGAAGACAAATGTCATGACCGCAGAGAAAATCAGTGTCTTAACTCGTGGCTTTTGGTGTATTATTCCAACTACGTGGGGGAAGAGATGTAAGAAACAGTTTCTGATGATTAAAGAGGAACACAATTGTATGATGACTCCTCTGGATAGTCGGTATCCTACTGAAGGATATGTGTTATCATTTCGACTACATACGAGATAAATTTCTTACACTCGGTACTTAGTTGACTTTGGTGTAACAATTCTCATCTGCAATTTCCTGAAGGGAGAAAAGTGAATTTCCGAGTCTTAATTGATTTTGATGTTACGTTTTCGAATTCATCAATGGGATTGAGTGTGTACTTCGGGTTTTTTTGGGCTTCATACAATGAGACTGATTGCATCACTTCAACTACTTGGGGGAAGTGGTCTCTAGATACTTTTGGTATGCATTACTTCAGACTTCAGCGAGAAGAAATGTTAGAAGAATTACTCAAGTGTGAGATGATACACTGCTGATCTATTTGATGATCCCCTGAACGCAGAATCATGATGATTATTCTTAAAAGGAGCAACAATATTTGATGTGGTTTTCTACGATTTCCGTTGTACACTTACGTTATGTAAGCTTGAAAGAGAGCTTTGAAACTGCTCAAAAAGAAGACTGTCGGTTTGGGGGGAAGTTATCAAAGCTTCACAATTGAGAAGGCTCAAGTTCAGACGATTATCCAGGAGCCTCGAAAGCTTTGGTGGTGAAAGTTTAAGAGATGTTGACTACTGACTTCTACAACGTACAGAACGATATCCTTATTTCGGTATTCATGTCAACATTTTCTTAAAATGAATAATATAGTTTGCATATATCTTATAGCAAAATGTATATAAAAAAATATAAAATCAACAAAATGTAAATAGAAAAACTTAAACCCATAAAAACCATAAAAATCAGAAAAATAGAAAATACCAAAAATAGTTGTTCGAGGCATGTCTTCTGTTTATCGATAACATTTACGGTCTTAGAAATGTCATTCAATAATGACACGGGACTTTAAATGAAGCTCGAGCAAAAGTTAAAATGAATTTTTAAAACATGTCATGATGGCTTGCTATTACTTTATATAGCAACCCGCGGTTCAAAATGGGGAAAACACGTTGCCAAAAAGACGGTTGTTCCTCCCACTGGGTGAAGTTTACCCGGGCATGGATTATGATGAACTCAAATAAGTACATTTTATTACTATCATTTATCCTATTAATTTGACTTGTTTTACTATATTATGTATGAGGATTGATACTTAATCGTTTACTTTTGTAATTCTCAGGTAAAAACAAGCACTTGGTGAAACTTAGCGATTTTGGACTAATTATGGAGCAAAACATGCAAGAAGTTAAGAGTCTACTGAAATGAAGAAGATCAAGACTAATCTGCTCCAGATGCGCCGCATCTCACTCATTACATATGGCGCATCTCTATTAAGATATCACCAGATACGATCCAAGATACAAGAGGACATGCGCCGCATCTAATCATGGAGTTACGCCGCATCTTCTGGCGGTGTACGAATATTCCTGAATATTATAATCTTGGACCCCACGCGAAGTTAAGTCAATGCACCGCATCTACTTACTAGATGCGCCGCATCTTCCCTCAGACAGAAACTATAAATACCCCAAGACCAGACGAATTTCGAGAGCAATAAATTAGATTCGAAGACCGAAGCAGCAGAACCCTAGGACGAATTCAGTCAAGGAGGCAGCACAAGACACACCAAACGAAGATACAAGAGCTGTAAGAAGGTGCTGCATGTGTTTAATTCATTAAGTAGTTTTGTTTTATTGTGTTAGCAAACTTTAATTCATCAGGATTGGTGGCCTGTGTAATGTGACAACGAAAGATTGCACTCCCTTTAATACTTGCTTTCCCATCAATTAAAGTTTATATGTTGATGTCTTTGGTTACTACTTATTAGTGCATTGATAACCTCTGTGTTTATTAGTGGCTTGCGGGCATTTGACTGCGGAAAATAATGTGGCTCCCACGGTTATTACTAAATTGATCACTTAGGAATAACTTTTAGACATAAGTAATCATTAAGGGTTTACTCGCCGATAAGAATAGGACCAACGAGAAAGGGTTAACTACATACACTTCATATAAAGCTATCAATAAAACAAGTGACAATCTACTTAATCATAAGGACAGCCCTCTTATTGTCTTGAGTATTTATCTGTGTACGTGTGTGCTACTTGCTGATTCGTGCCTATTGGTTTATTTTATTATTTAATTGCAAACAAATCGTGCCAGTCTCTCAGGCTGAAACCCCCTTGCGTTAGGATATTAAAATACTGATTAGAATAACGAGATAATACGTTCCACTCTTAGTGATCGACACTCTACTTACCATTATATTCATACTGACCGGGTACACTGCTCGTTAAGTGTGTGTGTTATTGATAAGTCGGCTAAATATAAATTTAAAACTTGAGTAGGCATTAAAACTGCTAAACCGCAACGACACATCACGCGCATCAAGTTTTTGGCGCCGTTGCCGGGGAGTGAATTGTTATTATCTGTTAATTTGATTAGTATTTTAATTAGGTTTTTCTTTTTATTAGATTAATTGCATCATTGTATTATTTTGCATATTTGTTGTTTTGTGTGTTATTTGTTTGCCTTTATTTTTGTTTTTGTGTTTATTTTGTTTGTGTGTTTTAATTTTTGTTTTTATTTTTCGTATTTTTTCTGTTCTGCTATCGTTGTACTGTGCTAAATCAAACGATACGGCGCATCTGATTTCTCAGATACGGCGTATTGCGTTTAATTTTTTTTTATACAACGCGTTTAATCAATTCGATACGACGCATCTTTTCCCCAAGATACGGCGTATCTGTTTTTAATAAGAATTTTTTTTTCTAAGCGATAAAGTAATACGACGCATCTGCTTTAGCAGATACGGCGTATCTGTTTTTGATAATTTTTTTTTTCTAAACGTTAACGCCATACGGCGCATCGATCTTTTCCCCAAGATACGGCGTATCTGTTTTTAATAAGAAATTTTTTTTTCTAAGCGATAAAGTAATACGACGCATCTGCTTTAGCAGATACGGCGTATCTGTTTTTAATAATATTTTTTTTTCTAAACGTTAACGCCATACGACGCATCTGCTTTCGCAGATACGGCGTATCTATTATTTTAATTAAAAATAGTTTTCGAATTATTAAACAGATACGGCGCATCGATCTCTGTCGATACGGCGTATCCTCTGAATCAAAAATCTCGTATTTTTAAACATAACGAAAGTACGGCGCATTAACTTTCGTTAATACGACGAATTTAATTTTAAATAAATATCGATTTTTGATTAATTAATTCGACACGGCGCATTCATAAATTCTAAGCGGCGTATCTATTTTCTAGATAAAGTCTGATTAAATTTTAACGATTATAAGATACGGCGTATCCAACTTTTTGGATACGGCGCATCGTCTGCAGATATCAGTAACTTTAATTTTTCGTATTCCGTTTTCGTTATTAATTATCTGATATATTACTTTCTCGAGCATACCCTACTGATATTTTTGTGTTGATTTCAGGAAGTGCATGACCAGGAGTTCTACGAAGAACTTGATTCAACCTTTCGAAGATCCTGAACGAGCCCTACATTCGCTTAAAAGGCTTTTCAACACAAGAAGCTTTGATCTTTCAAGTTCACTCGAGCTTGATTACTTTTCTGAAGAAAAAGAGGAAGTTGAAACAGAAACAATGGGCGAAAACACTACTATGGAGGAATACATGAACAGTACCCGTGCTGATTACACTTCAGGAGTTGCTAGACCTAAGTTTGATGATAAGTCAAAATTTGAATTGAAGGGTCAGTTTCTCAAGGAACTAAGAGAGAATGCTTTCAGTGGGACGGAACATGAGGATGCTAATGAGCATGTTGAAAAGGTCCTGGAGATTGCAGATTTGTTTACTTCAGAAGGAGTGACTGACGATCAAATCATGCTAAGAATCTTTCCACTCTCACTAAAAGGAGCTGCTAACAAGTGGCTAAGGAATGAACCCGCGAGTTCAATCACTACATGGGGAGATTTTAAGAGCAAATTCCTGAAGAGATATTGTCCACCTGCTAAGACTGCTAAAAAGATGGAGGCTATCAATAGTTTCAAGCAAGAGCCTGATGAAACTCTTTATCAAGCTTGGGAACGATTTAAAGATTTATTGGTAAAATGTCCTCAACACTATCTAACCCCTATGCAGGAGATAATATTGTTTTATCAAGGATTGGACGTGCCTACAAGACAGATTTTGGATGCTAAGGGAGCTGTACCTCAAATGAGTGCAACTAATGCTAGGAAAGCAATCCAAGAAGCTGCCGATCATTCTCAAAAATGGCACGATGGGACCTCTACTAGATCTAAGAGCAGCACTAATTTTGACGGGATTGCTGCTATTCAAGCTCAATTGGATAAAATTAGTAGAGAAATGAAGAAGCGTGATGAAAGAGCGTATGCTGCCCAAGTTGGATGTGAAAAGTGCGAAGGACCTCACTACACTAAAGATTGCCCGAATAAGAATGAAAGTGAGACGTTTGAAGAAGCATATTACACCCAATTTGGACAACCATTCCGACCTTCAGGGAGATTTAGGGAAGCTACACCGGGATTATATCAAAGGAACAACTTCAATCCAGCTTATCAAGAAAGGAGGCAGACTTTAGATGATACTTTAAAGCAAATTATGACCGATGCTGCTAAAAGACATGAAGAGAATACTGCTATGATCAAAGAAATTCGAGCTTCAACGGACACTACTACAAGAAATCAAGGAGCTTCGATCAAAGCATTGGAACAACAAATTGGTCAAATGAGCAAAGTTCTTCAAGAAAGGGGATATGGAAGTTTACCGAGCTCAACTGAAACCAACCCAAGAGATCATGTCAAGGCCATAAGCACCACTGAAGAAGTCACTCCTAATATACCTAGAAGATCGATGAATGGTAATGATGGTGCAAGACCCGAATTTTTCTTTAATTCTTCAATCAGCTTAAGGAGACTACTAAAAGAGAAGACAAAGATTGAAGAGGAGATCAAGGCAACAATGAAAGAAGAGAGCCCTGCAACCGACTCAAATGCCTTGCCTCATAAAGAAAGAGACCCAGGAAGTTTTACTCTACCTTGTTCTATTAATAATATATCTTTCAATAATGTGTTAGCTGACTTAGGAGCTAGTGTTAGTGTTATGCCTCTTAAGACATTCGCTACCCTAGGACTAGGAAAATTAGCACCAACTAAGTTACTTATTGAATTGGCTGATAAAACGGTAAAACGACCTGAAGGGATTGCTAATAATGTGCTAGTTAAGATTGAGCAGTTTATTTTTCCCGTAGACTTTGTTATACTAGACATGCCCGAGGATGTTAAGATTCCTTTAATCCTCGGAAGACCTTTCTTGTCTACTGCCCATGCTAAGATTGATGTGTTTAAGAGAAAAATCTCATTAAGGGTAGGGAATAATAAACTAGTCTATAAGTGCCAAGATCCGGTTAAAAGCATAATTAGAGGTGTTTATGTGCTAGGATTAAGAGAGCGTATGGACCTCGATCTTGAAGCTAGACTTATGGGAGAAACATTGATTCAAAACAACTCAACTAATCCTAATCATGAGAACTTTGAGGAATTCATTGACCTTAATGTACCTACCGAACTTAGACGCAATGTTGTTAATGATTCTGATGATGAGTGGTATGATTGTGTAGTAATTAATAAACGTAGGAGAATAGTTGAGAAAACGAATTTGAATAATGATGTGCTTATTGAACTACCACCCCACCTTGCTTATTTGTGCCTATATGATAATAAGAATTTCCCGTCTATCATTTTGTCATCTCTGCCCGAAAGGGACAGGACTTTGTTTATACAGATATTAAAGAAGAACGGCGTGGAAATTAAGGACGAGCAAGGAGTGTTCAATATTACTGAATTGGCGATGAAGGAGCGCGATGTTTCCGACTCCTTCAATGATCAATATTAAAGAGCTGAACGTGAGTCTAACTTGAAGACTCTGGAATAAAGACAAGTGCTTACCGGGAGACAACCCGGAGAATTTTTATTATTCTGTTTTGTGTGTCGAGTCAGTCAGGCCCGCATGAGGATACGGCGCATCTCAATCCTGAGATGCGACGCATCTCCTGCAATGGTCATATCTTATTTTATTTTTTTGCATTTTTATTTTCGACTTTAAAACTATTTATCAGTTTATTTTAATGCGGCGCATCCCTGGTTAAGGATGCGGCGCATCTTTATTCTGATCCGTATTTATTCCAGGCTCGATACGGCGTATCTTCTTCCATAAGATACGGCGCATCGACTGACCTGACGATTTTTCAGTTTTAATTTTTAAGTTTTATTTTTCCTAACTACTAATGTATTATGCAAGTTTGAACCTTTCTTATCTTAGGTGTGTTTTAAAGTGTTGGTGGTATTATAGTTTCCTGGATTTCCTGTGGATACATCAAGTATGAAGCTTTAACGTTCTCATCCACAAGAAAGATGATTTTTGCTCTTATCAAATGGAGGATCATACCGAGCAAATCTCAGGGGAGTTTTCCTGTTCTAATTCTTTTATTTTCCAGTTTTTAACCTTTTATACAAACAACGAGGACGTTGTTTAACTTAAGTGGGGGGATTGGAGAATTAGAACACTTAACAATTACTTGTCCTAAACTTTTTCAAAAATTATGCTTAAAATGTGCTTAATATATCAAACTTAAAATTTTTTAGCATGTTTTTGTTTAAGATCTAAGTTGCATAGCTGCACACATGACGTTATTTTCAAAAATTGTGATTTTTCAAAATTCACAAATCTATGAGTGTGCCGGTGACTTGTAAACTTTAGAACTTGGCTTGTATACTATTCGAGATCACCATAATAAGTATTATATTTATATAATTGGAATGACTTGTCTAAATTGGTAAAATTCTAGGATTACACCCAAATAGCCTATTATATGTTATGTGTTATTAACTAACTACACTGGTTAATTAACCCCCGTATAAACCCTTTTGTTACTCTCATTTTTAGAGTAAGATACCCCTAGAAAAACACTCAGAGCCATTCCTTTCGTTTCTTACACCTATGTTTAAAATGTTTCGTTACACCCTTACACCTTAGCCTACCCTGTAGATTAGAATCCGTGGTTGGTTAATTGCTATAGGCAAAGTGTGTTTCCTTACATTACCTGTGTTCGCGTGCGTAATTCATTATCTATGGTTAGGTCGGGAAATTGCACAATGCAATTGGAGTGAAAGTAAATATTGTATATCTTTGAGTTTATTTTTCGTGTATTTACTACTTTCACTATTACCGTTATTTCTGAAATATGAAAAGTATGGAAAAATTATCCAGAATTATCATTATAGTGATGTGGTGAAATTTTACACATCTATGTTTATGTTTGAAAAAAAAAAAAAAAAAAAAAATCGAAAAAATAAGAAAAGAAAAAGAAAAAGAGTTGGATGTTTGTTTTAACCAACTTATGTAAAGTTTTGTATTAAGTGGTCGATATCACCACTAAATGTTGTACTATATCTATGGATTGAATGGGAATTGGCAGTTATGGGAACGCCAATTAAGGTTTATTCTTTGATTAAGATCTTGTTGAGTATAATTCGTGTCTACCTAAAGCGTGTGTTTCAAGTGTTAAAGCGTGAGTTATTCGATGATATGAGTCTTATTCATGGGATGGTTGGGATAGTGATTAACCACACTTAGGATTTTAATTTATTTGTTTTGTTTATTTTTCATTTTACACCAATTTATATCCCAAATGTTATCCATGCCCTTTATTATTCTTTATCCAACCAAACCTTTGATTTATTGAGATTAGGGATTTGAGCAATCTTAAGTATCGTAGTCGTGGATTCGGCTATGTATTTATGATTTTGTCGCCCTTTTTGATATATTATTATTGGTGAAGTTTGGACCTATCTTTAGCCTATTCGAGTTAAGGATTTGAGCAATTGCAAGTATCGTGTTCGTGGATTCGATCATGTATTTGTGATTTTGTCGCCTTTTCTGGAATTTGAGATCGATAGTGAAAGAGAATAATTAACCCTTAAGCCTACAAACCCTTTTTACCGCTTTAGACTTGTTATTCCTTAGCTTTAGTGGAGGAGATGTGTATACTTGCCAAGCTTATGATAGAATATTCGTCACGACTGGACAGTTAAACGATTAGATTTGCTTTTATCAACTTATTTTACTTTACTTCTAATTCGTTAAGTGTTTAGTTGTGTGATTATGAAATAAACGAATACATGCTTAAATATAAAAATAAATCCTAACATCTTTTAGGATACATTTTCATAAGAGAAATTCTAAGGTTTACTTGGGGACAAGTAAAGTTTAAGTGGGGGGATATTTGATGAACTCAAAAAAGTACATTTTATTACTATCATTTATCCTATTAATTTGACTTGTTTTACTATATTATGTATGAGGATTGATACTTAATCGTTTACTTTTGTAATTCTCAGGTAAAAACAAGCATTTGGTGAAACTTAGCGATTTTGGACTAATTATGGAGCAAAACATGCAAGAAGTTAAGAGTCTACTGAAATGAAGAAGATCAAGACTAATCTGCTCCAGATGCGCCGCATCTCACTCATTACATACGGCGCATCTCTATTAAGATATCACCAGATACGATCCAAGATACAAGAGGACATGCGCCGCATCTAATCATGGAGTTACGCCGCATCTTCTGGCGGTGTACGAATATTCCTGAATATTATAATCTTGGACCCCACGCGAAGTTAAGTCAATGCGCCGCATCTTCCCTCAGACAGAAACTATAAATACCCCAAGACCAGACGAATTTCGAGAGCAATAAATTAGATTCGAAGACCGAAGCAGCAGAACCCTAGGACGAATTCAGTCAAGGAGGCAGCACAAGACACACCAAACGAAGATACAAGAGCTGTAAGAAGGTGCTGCATGTGTTTAATTCATTAAGTAGTTTTGTTTTATTGTGTTAGCAAACTTTAATTCATCAGGATTGGTGGCCTGTGTAATGTGACAACGAAAGATTGCACTCCCTTTAATACTTGCTTTCCCATCAATTAAAGTTTATATGTTGATGTCTTTGGTTACTACTTATTAGTGCATTGATAACCTCTGTGTTTATTAGTGGCTTGCGGGCATTTGACTGCGGAAAATAATGTGGCTCCCACGGTTATTACTAAATTGATCACTTAGGAATAACTTTTAGACATAAGTAATCATTAAGGGTTTACTCGCCGATAAGAATAGGACCAACGAGAAAGGGTTAACTACATACACTTCATATAAAGCTATCAATAAAACAAGTGACAATCTACTTAATCATAAGGACAGCCCTCTTATTGTCTCGAGTATTTATCTGTGTACGTGTGTGCTACTTGCTGATTCGTGCCTATTGGTTTATTTTATTATTTAATTGCAAACAAATCGTGCCAGTCTCTCAGGCTGAAACCCCCTTGCGTTAGGATATTAAAATACTGATTAGAATAACGAGATAATACGTTCCACTCTTAGTGATCGACACTCTACTTACCATTATATTCATACTGACCGGGTACACTGCTCGTTAAGTGTGTGTGTTATTGATAAGTCGGCTAAATATAAATTTAAAACTTGAGTAGGCATTAAAACTGCTAAACCGCAACGACACATCACGCGCATCAGATTACTTTATATCCATATTTTCCTGATTTGATGTACGTTTCAGTGCATCATTTCTTGTAAAGGAAGAGAAATCTTCTTTGTATGCAAATAATTTTCCTTCTATGATTCTTCTGAAAATTATTTGTGAGACATATGGTGGTAACATGTTGGTTGAAATTCTTTCAGACTTGGATTGTGCATAAAATTTGTCACTCAATCAATGACTACAGCTCTTTAACTAGAATACGGGTCATTGATTGAAGGGGAGAGTGTTTTCAAATTTTATATCATCAAACGGGTTTCTTGGTTATCTCATAATTGTTAGAAAAGGTTTTGTAGTTAATGGGGTATTAGTTGAAGAGGAACTTACTAAGCTTTATACCAAATGGCCAAATGTGTTAGTTGCTAGAAAGATTAGGGCATTATGTGCAATTTGCTTATTGTTTCCTAGCTTTATGTTACTAAAAGGTTCATTTGTGGCACCTTGGAATCCTCGTTTAATCCCCTAAATACTTTAAAACTCAAAATCTAAGAGAAGTTAGAAAACCCATTGTGATTGATGTTCTTTAATACTCCACTGGCATTTGTATGATCCGAATGAATGAGTTTCAAATGTTGTTTGACTTTTTTTAGTCGATAGCTGCTTAATTGCTGTTGATTTGGTGCATGTGCACTCAGGATATGCTTAGGTATATACCTATCATGATAGAATCTTGCCCCTAAGATCCTGAGTTGAATGTTGAAATATGAGTGAATTGCCATGTTCATGATTGCTGATTGCTCTTCATGCTAGATAGCAGTTTGATGTATTTCCTGACTGTGGTTTGATTATGAGATGAATATGGTATTATGAGTTGGCAAGCTGCTACATGGTAGCTATTAATGAAAAGTGAATCTGTATGTATGTATATCTGTGTTGGTATTCTTATACAGATTCCATGGACAATATGAATGTGCCAGTTTCTGCTCTAACCATTTGATCAGATGTTCAAACTCTATTGACTGGCTCTGAATTCACCACAACAACAACATCAGCAACAACAACAACAACAATGTCTTCACCACCACCACCTTCATTTCAACAAAGCATTACTTATTCTGGTCTTGCCAAGTGAGGATCTACAATATTTAGGAAATTTTTGTTGGTGGATGGAAAATTGATGTTGACTACTAACTCCCTCAGAGAAGCGGATGATCACATCGTCTGCGCAAAAAGGTCAATATAATTTGTGTCATAACGATTATCTTTGTACATGATAAGTAGTAAATCTCCCTCATAAATTGAGGGGGAGCAGTTGCATGTTCCATTAACAGCACATATTAAAACTGGCCACATTTTCTCCCATAATGTCTAACTTATTTAAATCAATTGGGATCACAAATCTCAAATGGTTTGAAATTTTTGATCGGGGGAGAGAATGTGATTTAAATATGAAATCTGATAAAATGTGATCTTTTGGACTCATGTGTAGGCTCCCAAATATGTGCTAAACTCTTTCGTATATCGATGCACATATTGAGGGGGAGCAAATGGCTTATGATGGCAATTGTGGAAGAATACCAAAGACCGACCAATCTTATTTTAATGTACTGGAGTTATAAGGATGGTGAGGTTAGGTATTAGTTCCCATGATCCAGCTCGAACCGGAGGGATCTTCCCAGGGACAATCCTCTAGTTAGAATAGAAGTCCTTAGGAATGATTAAAAAGGAGAAAAGTGAATAAGGGAAGAGTGCCGACTAAGATGGAGCTAGTACTGGAACAAACCCAACAAGGTGCTAGTGATGAAGTCTTGGTAAGCGCTGAAGGGGTTGAAGAATGAAAAAGAAATGTAAAGCTAAATGGTGAAAAGAAAGAAGCCCTCCTTACACTTTAGGCAGAAACCGGGTCAATACATATGCTGTCAGAATCACTAAGTTGATTGCTGACATTGAAGACAAAGTATCATGGACCCAGTGATCCGCTGCACAACCCTCCCTAGCCACTCAAGGTCCCTCAAAGGACTCTTGTTTCATTTGTTACGGAGATCAATACATGTCTATCGTCTCTCTCACTCCGAGTTAGATGATATTGAAAAGGTGGCCGTCCTCTCCAGCCTCCGATCACTAAATCAAAACGCACAATTGAGTCTAGAGCCAAGAGATCATCCATAAATCTCATTAGGACACACTTCCAATATGCTTGCTGTTTCATACACTGTGAAAAGTAAGAAAATATATGTTAAAGAGTCCTACGCATTATCCTTGTGATATTGCCAGAACATCCGAGTGATACGAAAGTATTCACAATGAAGATGGAAATCCTTCTAGAGCCAACATCAAACAAGCTCTTGGTAGGTGACATGTGAGATCCTTCATGGATCAAATTTGTGACAACTGGAAAGAAACGATGGGGCGATTCACATTTGAATCAAACTTGTTCCAAGAAATGGATTGACGGATGCCTTTGGAAAACCTTTCAATGTGCTCACCAACTGAGTTTCGAATACATTGATTGTGAAAATTTTCAAACAAAAGTGTTTACGATAGAAATGTGATTCAATTCATAAAACCCTCGTCGTGTTGCATAAAATGTTTATCCAGTGACACTCGAGTGATTTTTCTAATCAATTTCTTGACAATCAGTGGGTATTTAATTCATTGATTCACTCTGCCGTGCTGTCTGCTTTGAGACGTTCCGATATGAGAACATGCTTAGTATGATGATTCTGACATTAATTTGTTGGAAGACTCATTACTACAAGCTGGAAATTCCTGTCAAGGAGAATTCTCTTTAAAGGGAATTCTACCTGATCACAGGTCGGTCCTCACGGAACCGAAGGTTAATCCAACCACACCGAACGAATGACAAAACCATATTCGTTCTCCAACTTTATTGCTAACTGTTTTATTTCAGATTCATTTAAAGATGGTGATGGTGGTTCCTGATTCCAGTAGAGACGTGTCAATCCACGCTCCATGCTCACACTTACAAATCATTATCAAAGACATCATGATAGTTGAAAGACCTACAACATAACTTCCGCAACTCTGGTGATAGTTATGATGATCCAGAAAAGTGTGAGCATGCAGTCCAAAGGTCACAACAAATCACATGGAGGCAATATTATTACAACGGATGAGCTTGGAGATTTACGGTGGCTGATGATCTCAAAGAAGGCTCAAAGATCACAACTTCACATGGAGACGATGTTGCAAGATGACTAGAAGACATATGTTGGATGATATTCTCAAAGATTTCTCAAAGATCATCCAAAACAAAAGATCTGTCATCAAAAGTTCACTGCTGAATGCACAAAGATCAATGACATTGAAGAATCAAAGACTACGAGCTATGAAGTCAAATTCATATGATAGAATGCTAGAATTCAAAATGTAATTTCCGGGGTGACCTCCCTTAGGGGGAGATTGTTAGGAATATAAATATTCATATGAAGACTCGGTCACCCCGAGTATCTATTTAACATTTTTGTAGCTCTTAGGCTTATTAGTATTATTAGGATTAGTTTAGTTATATTAGTATTTGTGGAGTTGGGTCGGGTCTTTACCCACTGTCAGCTCACTCCACAGCCCACTAGGGGCACCTTAGCTAGAACTATAAATACCCCTTCCCAAGTGTGGGAAGGGTTGGACCTTTCATTCTAATCTAACACATTCTACTTTCTCTCTCTACAAAGGCTCCCAACCTTCCATTTCTCTCTTTAGAAACCATTCGGCCTAGATCTATACCATACGAGTGTTATATGTTTGTGAACATCATACAATATCATTAATCTATCTTAGATCTGATTCATACACACACTTTTATAAGGTTAATACACACATAAAACCCACCTGTTTCTAGCCCTCCATGATTAACTCACACGACACATACACAAACACAATTTAACGAGCACATATATCACATAAAATAACACCAAACAAGCCCTAATCCCACGTATTAAATGCATGCGCCTCTCATTAATTATTAAGGTTTGTTTTCTAGGTTTTAGGGCGTGTGATTAAGAGTATTTAAGGGTATAACCATGTCTGATTCAAAAGGCCAACACAGAATACAAATCGCCATGTATGTAACACATATTCATGATTTCATGTGGCGTTTCTATGTGTTATTCGTATTACTAAATTAACGAGGCAAATCAAATGTTATGTGAGCATGGTTATAACAGTTCATATCACATTGTGAAAACGTAGAGGAGGGGGGGGGGTGAATACGTTATCATTTTAAAATCTTGAAACTTGTTGTATCAAATGTCCGTTTAAGCTTGTTCTAATATGAAAGATGTTTCTAACTTGCATAAGTTGAAACATGTTGTCACACAAGTATTATCAACAAGTCACACCACAATCAAACACATAATGCAAATATAAAAGTAAAGAGATAAGTAAAAGAAAGCGCAAACCAAACACGATGATTTATAGTGGTTCGGTCACGGAGCTCCTCTCCGCCCTACTCCACTCCCCGAGTACCCAACTCGAGAGTTACTTCACTAGATCAACAAGCTCCCTTCTCGGCGGAGAAAACCTTACATACGTCGCTTATACTTTTTCCGGTACAAAGCTAAATACCGGGTTCTAGTTCGAGGTAGAACCAACCTAACGTCGCTTATACAATTACCGACACTAAGCTAGATGTCGAGTTCTTTTACATGGGTACAACCACTCCCGTCGTCGCTTATCCTTTTTCCGGTACTAAGCTAGATACCGAGTTCTTTACAAGGGTACAACCACTCCCACTATGTTTTATGGCCCAACATAAAAACCTTGTGTTTTATGGCACAAACACATAAACCATCTAATCTAGTATGATGTTTACAATGATCAACAATGATCCATGACATAAGTGTATCATGGATATGAATGACTATTCTAAATGAACTTCCATTTTTCGGAAGTCTTCAATGAATGAAGATCACAAGCTCCCTAGACTTGTTGTGATGGATCTTCATATATGCAAGTGGAATCTACATGAACTTCTTGAATAAGAAGTCTTCAATCATTGAGGATGTCAAGTGCTCTTGAATCTTCATATGTTGGAATGCTATGATGGATAATGACTTCAAGATCTTCTAACCTTCATGGTGGATCAGGAAGTATGCGATGGATGATGACTCATGATCTTGAGCTTGCTTCACAGGATCATAACAAGTGTATGCTTACAACATAATGAAAGTTAGTAACATTATGATCATTATGTAAAGGGTGATTAATCTATGAATCTACATGGTTTGCTACTGATCTAAGTGTGTGAAATGATGAAGGGAATGTATGTTCTTGTTGCTTGAAACTATGGGTAAACAATGGGCTACTATTTATAGGAAAACTGTATGAACAGCTCACGGATTTGGCGGATCCAAATAAAGGGATCCGCCCTTTATGCTGTTTGGATCCGCCGGGACATGACAACTAATAGATTCTCAAATCTTTCCATATCTTACCATATCTTCCATAATCTAACAAAGTCAACTATGTTGCTTCAAAATCATTAAAAAATATCTTTCTATATATTTCCAAATCTTGTAAAAAGATTTCCAAATCTAATATTTTGCTTAAGAATCTTTCCAAAATATTTTTCCATATCTTTCCAAAAGATTTGCAAATCCAATCTTTTGCTTGAGAATCTTTTCAAGATACTTCTTAAATCTACAAGATATTATAAAGATATCCTAATGATCTATGCAATGATGTCATGAACATATTTCCATTTTAATTCTTAAAATGTAAATAATGTAAATGAATATATGTATGTCCTATGTATATACTAGCTTAACTAATATATGTTTACCAATATGTATCTTGTTAGTTTGACACACCTGAAGTGTACCTATCCTATTAATCTTTAGGAAACATGATGTACAAGTAAAAGTACTTGTATATGCAGAGTGTGAAATGAGGTTCTAAGTAGAATGGTTACCCTTTTAAAATACTTAATGACCTATCCGTATTTTAAACATTCTAAATGGTTTGTTAAGGGTTTGATCATAATACCACATAACAAACATGTACGAACCTGTGTTGTATCATACGAGGACTCGAGAGGTGTTGAATGTATGTTGAGACAAGATATGATTACAAGTAACTTGTACATTTTACGTTATGTATCAAGTTACATGTTTGTTGATGAACTCAAATAAGTACATTTTATTACCGTCATTTATCCTATTTATTTGACTTGTTTTATTATATTATCTATGAGAATTGATACGTTAATGTTTACTTTTGTAATTCTCAGGTAAAAACAAGTATTATGTGAAACATGGCTATTTTGGACTAATTATGGAGCAAAACATGCAAGAATTTAAGAGTCTACTGAAATGAATAAGATCAAGACATTCTGCTCCTGATACGCCGCATCTTACTTATTACATACGGCGCATCACTATCAAGATTTCACAAGATAAGATCCAAGACAGCAAGGACATGCGCCGCATCTAAGAATGGAGTTACGCCGCATCTTCTGGCGGTGTACGAATATTCCTGAATATATTAATCTTGGACCCCACGCGAAGTTAAGTCAATGCGCCGCATCTACTTATCCTATGCGCCGCATCTTACCCTCAGACAGAAACTATAAATACCCCAAGACCAGACGAATTTCGAGAGGCTAATAGAGAAGAATACCGAAGACCACAGAAACCCTAGGCCGAATTCAGTCGAAGTAGCAGCACAAGACACACTTTGAACAAAGATACAAGAGTTGTAAGAAGGTCCTGCATGTATTTAATTCATTAAGTAGTTTTGTTTTATTGTATTAGTACACTTTAATTGGTCAGGATTGATGGGCTTGTGATCATGGATTAACCATGCACTTCGACTCCCCTTAAAATTGCTTTCCCATTAACTAAAGTTTATATGTTGATGTCTTTGGTGACTTTTATTAGTGCATTGATAACCTCTGTGTCTAGTTGAGCATTGCTTGGGTCGCCATGCCCCTTCCTCGCCTATTTATTAGATCGCCTATGCATTCTATCGTCTGTAGAAAAGTAGGAAGAAAGATAAATGGGATAGTCATAAGTAATCATTAAGGGTTTACTCGCCGATAAGATTAGAACCAACGAGAAAGGACTTAATCTCGGTGCGTTGCATCGAACTATACACTTCATATAAAACTAGCAATAAAACAAGTGACAAGCTACTTAACTATCAGGACAGGTCTTCTTATTGTCTCAAGTATTTATCTGTGTACGTGTGTGCTACTCGCTGATTCGTGCTCATTAGTTTAGTTTATTATTTAATCACAACCAAACCGTGCCAGTCTCTCAGGCTGAAACCCCCTTGCATTAGATTAGGTTGTATAGCTAACTTAAGATATTAAAATACTGATTAGAATAACTAGATAATACGTTCCACTCTTAGTGATCGACACTCTACTTACCATTATATTCATACTGACCGGGTACACTGCTCGTTAAAGTGTGTGTGTTATTGATAAGTCGGCTAAATATAAATTTAAAACTTGATTACTGCTAAAACCACAACGACATACCGTGGGTATAAATTAGAGCATACGCACACGCACGCATCATTTGTCATCAATCAAAACAAACGAGACTGCTTACACTAAAAATCTCCCCAACGAGACTGTTTGCACTAACAATCTCCCCCTTTTTGATGATGACAAAATATGTATACGTGATAGAAAGTAAAATGTAAAAAGTTACTTGTGTCCGTACTACCTTTAATATTACCTTCTCCGTTTACACCTTTCTCCACTCTTCTAGCCTATTATTTTCTCCGTTTACACGTTTCTCCCCCTTTTGTCGAAGCAAAAAGGGTGTGTCCTTGGAGTTAACTTCATTTCTCCCCGAAATGGCGAGCTTGCATCATCCCTAGTGAAGTTAAATAGACTACTCCAATCTCCTATGGTTGTTGCGTCCCCTAGGTTTTTAGCGGATCCATGGATCAAACTAGACTCTTAACCTACATCAAGGTTAGTGATGTGCAATATAAAAAGAATATATATGAAAAGTGCATGATAAATGAAATGCATATAGCCAACGATACATGTGGGTAAGCAATGTTGGACTATGTTGACCTATCTCCTCCTTTTTGTCGAAACAAAAAGAAGATATGCGTAGCGGAATGCGATTATGAGAAATTTAAAGCTCCCCCTTGATTTATACTCCCCCTAATTGGAGTAACAAGGATATGATATATGAACCTACAAAATTAATTGTTAGAATATGATATGCTCCCCCTTGATGTATACTCCTCATTGCTAGAGTACCAACGTATACAATTCAAGAGTATGATATGATGCATGATCCTACAAAACAAATAGTTAGACTATGATATGCTCCCCCTTGATGTATACTCCTCATTGCTAGAGTACCAACGTATACGGTTCAAGGATGAGAAATGCCAAAAATGATGAGTTAGTATATGATATACTCCCCCTCGATCTATACTCTCCGTTGCTAGGGTACCGACGTATATGATCCAAGGATGAAGAATCCTACAAAATAAAGGTTAGTATAAAATAATATTTGTCCAAGGACAAGTATGTGATATACACCAATGCGTATATATGATGCATCCTAAAAATGCTTGACGAGAACTCCCCCTTGCTCTAGGGCGTCAAGATGAACCTATAAAAGAAGAAAAATAATTGATGCAAACTTCATCCTATGATGAGTAAGCTATATACGATCGAGCGTATATGATGATGAACCTACAATGAAATGGTTAGTGCAATATATTTTATCTCAAGGAAAAATATTATGCAACATATCAATAATCTAATCACAAACAACTTACAATTTGTGATTGTCTTAATAAAAAAAAATAATGCAGCATACCAATAGTGATATCAATCGTGATTATCTAGTAAACCATGTTACAAAGAGTGTAATCTTCTAGTAAGAATTACAAGAATATATTCCTACAAAACAATGCCTATGATGAGGATATGAGTGATCCTAGTGTTGGTGTTAGTTTACCAGTGATAACTTGATAACTAAAGATTGATGCAAGTAAGTTTTTCGCTAATCCATAGGATTGATGATTAGTGAAAGAGGTGACGGAAGGTGGTGGTTATAATGAATTCAGAAACTGTATAGCAAGTGCTATAAGAGTATTGAAGACGGTTAAGGTTATGATATTATCATCTACCAAAGATGATAAATGCTCAAATGAAGGAAGTGAATACAATGATCACTTAGGAATAAAGATTCCATATACCTATATAGAAGTGACATCAAATGATGAGAGTGTTAGTTGGACCAACGTGTTGAGAGTGATGGTTCTGTTTGCACTGACAATGACGTGCTTGATATGTAAAAAAAAATGAAAAGGATGAGATCCTATGGTGGTGTTTCTAAACAATGAAGGAGTTCTATATAATGAAGTTATTCTAGACAATGAAGATGTGAAAGTAAATCCTAGACTTGGTTGTGAGGGTTGTCTTTAAAAGGTTGAAAACTGAGCCTAGTACCCGCGGATTGGGCGGAACCAAATTTTTGGTTCCGTCCGTCTTATCCAAGGGTTCCGTGAGACCAGAATAGATTTGGTCATGTTTTGTCGTTTTTGATCAAATGAAGGTTCATGCTAAGGTCTATTTACTTATAACTACGGATTTGATTTCACTAATCCTAGTCAAAGTCTAAGGAGACTTAATGGTTCACGTTTAAGAGGTTTGTCAAACACATGATGTGTTTTTCACTTGACGAGGTATTGGTACAAGACTGTGATGTTGGGTTTAACACACTTGTGATTGTGTGAACTGATTTCAAATGAATGGTGTGAACCTACATGTCGGTATTTGAGGATCTAAGAGATATGTGTACTGTATTGACTTACGAATGACAATGCAAGCGATGAGCTTAGCAATGTTTTTGCGGATGTTGTTTAGCATACTAAGAACTTCATCCTCGAAGTTATGTAGCTCTTCTCCATCAATGCAAGATGATCGCACGACGAGGCATGTGGTTTCCTTATGGAAGGTGTATTGTTATAACTAAAGGATGATGGAGATGTTGTTAGGAAAGCGGAAGCAACAATATGATTTGGAGAGAGGTATGTTGAAAGATATCCAAACACAAATTTCAAACCTCTAAAACTTAATCCTATTAGCTTTTAAAGCTATATGCAAGAAAATGGATCCCATAAACATATTACTAATCTAAGTAGCAATAATGAGACAACAATTATGCAAGATGAGCATAACAAAGAGAAATAACAAATAGTTTGTTATCAACCTTCAAGACAAAAGTCTTAATGACAAAAGATGTAAATAAAATAAGACAACATCTTATAAAAACAAATAATCTACTAATAGACAAAAAGTTACCACATAGCATCAAGACAAATAATCATAGCATGTCATTGTTTAAGATACTACATTGTAAAATTGTTTTGAAGTTAGGCTTAGTCACTCAAGCATACTTACCCATTAATTAACACAATGATCTATGTGATTGATAAAACAACTTCTAAGTGTTTATCATACCAAAAATCATTTAGACATATAGGTGCACACATGGAAAATAAAAGTAATGAAACAACAGGTTCATGCAAATTATTCTATCATTTTAGAAGCATGCATCATTTTGGCTATCCTACGAAAAAGCTCAATGAATGTCAACTAAAGACAAGAGCTATCTAACACCATGTATTAACAATGACATATCGTGAGTTAACAAGAACCATGTTAATCTTGTGAAATATCATATAACAAGTATCATGCAAATTATGTTAACATCTAGTAGCATGAAACATATATAAGCATGTAGACAAAACCTTTTGAAAGTTTACACATTTGACTATCAATCATGATAACATCAAGATACTAAATCATATCAAACAAATAACATGTAATCAACACATGTAAGTGTAATGCAAGTAATTTTAAAGAAAAATCACATCTACTACTTGTTTGATTAATATTCCTAAGACAAGATAAACTATCATCTTTTAATACTTACTTTAGGCAAGTATAGGAATACAGATTTTTCAAGTTGGAGAATGAATATGAGACTATTACTAGCGGTGCTCAATTCAGGCTAAACACGACCATTTTTACGGGTGATTCCTCATACCCAACTTCTCTGCTGGAAGCAATTTAACCGTTAGGTTAAATTGAGTTTCTAGTGCAATAGGTTCTCCAGTAGTTGTTCTCATTTCTGAAAGATAGGAATTCCTATTTTTGTCAATTTAAAGTATATAAAGATGATAATTCACCAATACTTGACTTAATAAGACTCAACTATTTCTATTAAAACTAAGGTGATGAAGATGTCATGTTATACACGGGAATTTGACAAATATGTGTCAACAGATTTTAATCTTTGTGTTTGAAATCTAAGTTTGAATGATCTAAAGGGTGACATCTTTTATGTTGAGTTTAATTATGTGAAATGATTATCTAAGACCAAGAGATGTGTTCATAGAACTTATAGATGAGATGTAATGAAATCTCTTATAACATAACCATTCATGTTAAAAGGAGAGAATGATGCATAGGATATACATTATCCTAAACGCATGATTTCTAAGGCATGATGCTTTCCCAAACATTATGTTTTCCTAAATGAAGCCAAAGTGTTTGATAGTCCTAAATAAACTTAGGATGCATGAGGTTGTCTTTGAGATTTTGCATTTTAACATATGTTGTTAAAATATTGATTTAAGACATAAGCAGAAGCTTGGTGACGAAGTATTACTAATACTTTGATTACTTGTGAAAGTTGTACTACTTAAACCTAGTAAACAATGATAAACATTGAATGTGAACATCATGCTCATTTGAAGGTTCTAATCCTATAGGTGATAAAGTATGGTTGAATATGTTTAACGCATACTTGATTTGATATGAGTGTTTAGACTAAGGGCTTTTTAAGCAATGCACTCAATGATGGTAAGGATCGTGGTGTTGTAGGGGTTTGTTCAATTATGGATGTTGAGGACAACAAGGATGAAGACTAACTCTTATGATCCATTGGTTGGTATAACTAGTGGTTGATTTAAAACTTAAGGGCTGAGACATATCACAAAGGTGAATGCGATGGGATGATGGTGAAAGTACAAGTGTACTTAAGTTTCATGAATGTTGAAGATGACAAGAATTAAAAATGATTCTTGTGGTTCACTAGTGGATGATGTGCCTAGGGACTGAATGTGAAGAACAAATGTTCTAGACAGGATAAGTGTTTTAACATACGTTGTTAAAATACTTGGGAGTTGATTGTTTCGGATATGACTTTTAATGACTACAATCGTAAATCAAATTTACTTGAATATTTCGGATGAAATACTTAAGTTGTCAATCCTACTTTGTTGAGATAAGACTTGATAATACATCTATAACCTAAGTGTGAGTTATGACTCGATGTAAATCGTAATCGGCTTGAAGAATGACATGTTAACCAAGTAAGGCAACATATGTGGAAACTGGACAATATCCACAGTCATGAGTTGGGTTTGTAATCTATGATATATATGTAAACAGTGAGTCTGGATTAGTTTGGAAGTTGTCAATTTACAAATCAAGCTAGTGAATGAGTAAAGGACGGGAGGATGCAATGAATGTGTGTAATGATCACAAATACTCAGTGGTTTACCGAAAAGGTACCTTGGAGTATTTTCATGAGATTTGAAACTGCGATTAGATATGATTATCCTATTTAGTGTTAGGTGAGATGTCCTAATCCTAATTTGACTGAACATCAGTGATAAGAATCCTAAGAACTAGAATCAATAATCTAAGGATTGGGATTAGTTGGGAATTTTGAAAAAGTTACTGTTGAGGCTGACGGATCCAATTGACAACAAGTGCGGATCCCATATTTGGGTTCCGCAGAATCCACAAGGTGAGGAATGGCGGAGCCAAAGTGTACAACAGGAGGGACCAAAATTTGGGATCCGCCATATCCGCCATGTGGAAGTCCTAATTCTTAACAGAGAGATATGCATATTTTGCGTTATCCGCTCAAATCCCGGAAATTCTCCTAAAATATATGTAACTACTAATATGTGATAGAGTAAAACTAAAAACGCATATTCTAACACACGTTTGCACATAGATCAATCTGATGATAATAACTTACTATAAATGGATGTTAAGCCAAACAGTGGCTTAAACACGGAAACTTGATAATATCAAAGTGTTATCGTCCTGCATGATACGGTTTGTTCATACGATCATTCAAGGATAAGTTTATATCCTATGACAAGACACAATCATTAAACATCATGATTAGAAGCAAATGTACCAATCACCATTTTGACAGATACTACATGTTTACACATTTTTAACATTTGAGCTAAAGTTTGTGCAAGACAATACTTTTCAAGACACTAAACTAGTTTCACTTAGTTCTCATTCCTAAGTAAGTTATGCAAGATTTTCACATAACATATGCAAACAAAAGTATCTAAGTCTATAAGTGAAACAAACACAGTTTATCAACTTAGTGCACAAGATCTAGCAAAAGTCCTATTGTGCGTCAAACAGGCAATTGATAAACAAGCAAATAAATGTCATGGCAAAATACTTATGTATTTCCTATCAACAAATTCAATCACAAATCACATGTATGCAAATAACTTAGAACAGATAGTCACATAGCATAGCATAAATGAACAGATACTTTTCGTCACTTTGCGTTTAAATATGACGATGTATGCCAAGCTTGATTTGTTTCCTTTATATTACCAAATTCTTTAGTTTCAAAAGAAATCATATCAATGTTCAAAGAATACCAACTTACATTGCCCGACGTAAAAGTTTAAGTTACTGTGTCAAAATGAAACTTAATATTTTGAACAGGTTGTAGTATTTGATTTGTTTTACCTACTTCAATTTAGATTTAGGATATGAGATTATTTTTAAATGAAAGTAGACTTAATTACCTTCAAAATGATAGGTGGCACGACTCCTAAACTCGTATTTTGACATGGAGAAAACGTGTAGGACTTTCTAGACTTAATATTAAACATATATTACACATTTTTAACAATATTTCTACTTATGTGACTTATCTAAACATTACGAAGGTGATTTTTCAACTAAATTAATAGTTATCCCAAACGCCCCTTTAAAACCCGTGTTTTTCGTAAATTAGCTTTACACACACAATTTGACACTTAATCATTTTAAGAAATCTTTTCTTTTGATTTTTCAAAGACATCTTCAAGCTTGTATACAAAGTAATATTTAACAACAAAATTTCTAAGTATCCATAGCGAAACATTTTTCATATTATATTCCGCTTCAATGGAAATTTGATACATGGATCGTACTCCATTTTAAAAACCATTTGCTTTGAAAATGAGAGCCACGTGGCTCTAATACCAATTGTGAAAACGTAGAGGGGGGGGGGGGTGAATACGTTATCGTTTTAAAATCTTGAAACTTGTTGTATCAAATGTCCGTTTAAGCTTGTTCTAATATGAAAGATGTTTCTAACTTGCATAAGTTGAAACATGTTGTCACACAAGTATTATCAACAAGTCACACCACAATCAAACACATAATGCAAATATAAAAGTAAAGAGATAAGTAAAAGAAAGCGCAAACCAAACACGATAATTTATAGTGGTTCGGTAACGGAGCTCCTCTCCGCCCTACTCCACTCCCCGAGTACCCAACTCGAGAGTTACTTCACTAGATCAACAAGCTCCCTTCTTGGCGGAGAAAACCTTACATACGTCGCTTATACTTTTTCCAGTACAAAGCTAAATACCGGGTTCTAGTTCGAGGTAGAACCAAACTAACGTCGCTTATACAATTACCGACACTAAGCTAGATATCGAGTTCTTTTACATGGGTACAACCACTCCCGTCGTCGCTTATCCTTTTTTCAGTACTAAGCTAGATACCGAGTTCTTTACAAGGGTACAACCACTCCTACTATGTTTTATGGCCCAACATAGAACCTTGTGTTTATGACAAACACATAAACATCTAATCTAGTATGATTAGGGTGAGCAAATGACCCGAACGACCGACCGACGGACCGACGACGGACCGACACATTCGGTCCGTCCTCGTCTAGGCTTTTTGCTAATTCAGTCTTCGTCCGGTCCGTCGTCTGGACCGACAAAAACCGAATTCTGTCTTCGTCTTGTCGTCGGTCCTGGACGATGCCACCCTTAAGTATGATGTTTACAATGATCAACAATGATCCATGACATAAGTGTATCATGGATATGAATGACTATTCTAAATGAACTTCCATTGTTCGAAAGTCTTCAATGAATAAAGATCACAAGCTCCCTAGACGTGTTGTGATGGATCTTTATATATGCAAGTGGAATCTACATGAACTTCTTGAATAACAAGTCTTCAATCATTGAGGATGTCAAGTGCTCTTGAATCTTCATATGTTGGAATGCTATGATGGATAATGACTTCAACATTCATGGTGGATCAGGAAGTATGCTATGGATGATGACTCATGATCTTGAGCTTGCTTCACAGGATCATAACAAGTGTATGCTTACAACATAATGAAAGTTAGTAACATTATGATCATTATGTAAAGGGTGATTAATCTATGAATCTACATGGTTTGCTACTGATCTAAGTGTGTGAAATGATGAAGGGAATGTATGTTCTTGTTGCTTGAAACTATGGGCAAACAATGGGCTACTATTTATAGGAAAACTGTATGAACAGCTCACGGATTTGGCGGATCCAAATAAAGGGATCCACCCTTTATGCTGTTTGGATCCGCCGGGACATGACAACTAATAGATTCTCAAATCTTTCCATATCTTACCATATCTTCCATAATCTAACAAAGTCAACTATGTTGCTTCAAGATCATTACAAAATATCTTTCTATATATTTCCAAATCTTGTAAAAAGATTTCCAAATCTAATTTTTTCTTAAGAATCTTTCCAAATTTTTTTCCATATCTTTCCAAAAGATTTCCAAATCCAATCTTTTGCTTGAGAATCTTTTCAAGATACTTCTTAAATCTACAAGATATTATAAAGATATCCTAATGATCTATGCAATGATGTCATGAACATATTTCCATTTTAATTCTTAAAATGTAAATAATGTAAATGAATATATGTATGTCCTATGTATATACTAGCTTAACTAATATATGTTTACCAATATGTATCTTGTTAGTTTGACACACCTGAAGTGTACCTATCCTATTAATCTTTAGGAAACATGATGTACAAGTAAAAGTACTTGTATATGCAGAGTGTGAAATGAGGTTCTAAGTAGAATGGTTACCCTTTTAAAATACTTAATGACCTATCCGTATTTTAAACATTCTAAATGGTTTGTTAAGGGTTTGATCATAATGCCACATAACAAACATGTACGAACCTGTGTTGTATCATACGAGGACTCGAGAGGTGTTGAATGTATGTTGAGACAAGATATGATTACAAGTAACTTGTACATTTTACGTTATATATCAAGTTACATGTTTGTCATCAATCAAAACAAACGAGACTGCTTACACTAACAATCTCCCCAACGAGACTGTTTGCACTAACACACATGTTTTACATCAGGTAGCTAATCATATACATGTGTCAAATGGCTTGAAAACAAAAGAGAAGGATTAGATACCTTATGACAGTTAAATGAGGCAAAGGAAACCAAAACAAAGACCCACGAATAACAACACAACCAAACTAAGAATTACACGATCCAAACCAGTTTCAATCCTGCTTCTTCCTAGCTTCTTGAGGGCTGAACAAATGGCAATGGTGGCTGATTAGGGTTTCTCTGTAGAGGAGAGGGAAAAGAGGCCGTATATTTTTGTAGAGGAATAATGAGAAAAACTAGAGGAGAGCGTTTGTTATAGTTGGAAAACCGTGGAATTTGCTACTAATCAGGCAAAATCACATCTTTTATTTTTGTCAACAATATGTGGCCTCTTTGAGTTTAATCAAATTGTGTGATAGGAGAGGGGATGCCAAAAATTTTGGCTCAAGATGTGTAGAAGGAAAAGTGTAGGTTGATTCTTATAAACTTAGGATAGATAGGCTTTTATTTTATTTTAGGTATTTAATTTGTAATGTATAGCTTAAGGTTTAATATTATTCCAAAGTATAACATATAGTTTAAATTTAATGTCAAACTTAGGTTATAATTTCAATTATCAAATAAACGTGATTACGGATTTTAGGGTTTTACAATACTTCTTTTTAATTGGACTTTTAATTAATTTGGTACTTTGATCAAGAAATTACAAATGCTACATTTTACAATGTAGATGCAAGGTCATTATACCAGTTGAATCAAGATAGAAAAGCTTTACGTCAACAACTATTTGTCATCATCACCACCATAAACTCACTATGATAGGAGATGATGCTTCATACGTAAAACTAATCACAACCAATGTTCTCGCGATTGGACTAGTACAAACCACTGATGTACTCATCAAGGCTGACCAACGAGATACTACATTAAAGCACATGCTTATGAAAGTGCTCAGGGTACTCCGTTTGACGATACTACCACCACCGCTTTGAATGGGCGAACAATCCAACCCATGGAACATACTACGGGTTGCGAAGAGCCGGCATCGAGCTGTCCAACCACCGCCAAAAATACTACTTTAAAGCCCAATCATGATTCCAATAAATATGGGCTTGGATTATCTGTGGTACATGACAGAGTAAGTGCAACATATTTTGCTCTTCTTATATACCATTTATTATAACATATAGATTATTCCTGGATAAAAAATTAGCGTTTTGACTTATATTTTTTTTAAAGGCTCCATACAATTATGCCTTTTCTACAGTAGGTCAACTGAGTAAAAAGTAAAATAGTGTAAACGGAATGGGTCAGATAGGTTAAACATGCCAAAACCGGAAGAAAAAAAAAGTTTTAATGAACAAAACCTCCAACATTATCATTTTTAACTCAGTAAACCAAATTTTCATTTTTGTACAAAAGTCTTTCATGGTGACACACAATAAAATTACCCGTTTTGACCTATTATTCAACATGTCGATTTTGCAGTGGGCTAATTGTTTCTTTTCCTCACACACAGTGTTAGGGTTGGCTCCAATGATGGGTTCTTGAAAGGTGGGAAATGGCCTACACTTTTAGTCCAATCAGCTGGTCACGCTTTGCATGTTTTCATCAACGGCCAACTCTCAGGTAAGAAGTTTAAACTTCATTCTTATTTTATGTTGTCTTTACTACAAACGACGTAGGTAAATTGTTGAACCATAAAACATGCGTAAATTCATCAAAGTGACACTTTTTTGTTTTTATAGGAACCTTCTATGAAAGTCGGAAAATCCAAAAATAAGTTTCAGTATGTTGGAATTTTAATACATGACAATCATAATTAAATATCATAAACATCAAGTATACATGCGGAAGCGTATATGATCATATAATATGTAAACTAATTAACCAAACATAAATAGTATGCGTACCTTATGATTCTAGCCAAACAAGAATCAATTCCAAGCAATCAACCTTATGAACCCTAATTAGGGTTTATGTGGATTATTGGAATTACCCCTTACCTTTTTGTAATTCAATCCAAGATTCAATCAATAGTGTTATTGAATAACGTTCTTGTACACACGTACTAATACTAAGTAAACGTTTATGCTAAGTAAAAGAACACAAAACAAAACCAAACAATTTGTTTAATGAAAACAAAAGTCGATCACCCCTAAAGGGTTTAGGGATCGATCAAACTCAACAAGAAAAGAGGAGAGAAAAGGTTTAGGGTATTGTATGTGTACAAGAGATGCAAAACAATAAACTTTGGCCTCTATTTATAGGATTAAAAACTTAGGGAACAAGTTAGGCTTTGGGTTGGGTTTCCCCTCCCTAGGCCGGTCGACATACACACCCAAAGGGTGTTCTAGATCCTTCTTGTTCTCTAATTAATTCTACCTATAAAACTTTCTTTTTTCCGGTTTAACGGTCGTTAGTCATTATCCGTTAAAAACTAACGTTCGTTATATATTTTTTGTGTTATTAATAATTAAATATAACGTTTTATAAATAATTATTATTCATTTACTCTTCATACATAAAGTGTGCAATCCCGTGATCTCGAGTTCGATCCTAACACACAACTACTAATCTATTACCACAAAACTAACATAGTAAACAGATAAATCTGAGAACTGTATGGAAAGTGTCATTGTGATGAATTACACATGATCCATTAGAGATCGAAGTAATTCCAAAGTCACCAATTCATATTTGCCAACTTTATTGAAGCACATGTTGCAAGTACAAAGTCTT